>OZ038500.1:4253304-4435804 GCA_964036315.1 Acanthosepion esculentum | reverse complement strand
TATAATGAAACCTGCTTGAATATATATATATATATATATATATATATATATATTCAAGCATGTTTCATTAAATAATCTAGACATATTATGTCTATTTTTATAATAATCCTTTCTAGTTGTCTGATTATCTTGATGTATAGTAACAATGTTTTAAAATGTATTTGACCATTTTGAAATTTACCATTTTGCAATTTTACCATCTCTGGTTATCGCCCTTGGACTGGGAATGCTTGTTTACAAAACATTGTAACCACAATGGTTAATTTTAAAATGATTATAGCAGAGCGTATTCACAAAATCACTATCACAATGATGAGGGTTACATTAATGTTGTCTTCACAATTCACTCCTGAGGATGATCCTTGGAGGAGATTGAAAGTACTTGGGTTAACCAAAAATATGGCATCTCCCTTGATGAATTTCATGTTTGCATCAAGATGATAATTAGTGAACTAGAAAGGCGTATTATGAAAATAGACATAATAGGCCTATATTATTTAATAAAATCTGCTGTATGATGATATGCTGCTTAAACACACACACACACACACACACACACACATATATATATAAATTAAACATAAAGAGCCAGACAAACCTACCACGGTTTCACCTAAGCGGAATTATTTCACCTAAGTGGATTATTTTCGGCTGACGTACATGTTCTCTGTTCTTTCTTTTTTTTGTACTATTTTTTTGGTATCGGTTTGTTTATTTGCAAATCAAGAAACCTAAGGTTTTCCAAACAAGTATAATTTCTTATATTTATAAAATTACAACTAGTATATATATATATATATATATAATATATATATATAGTTGATTTGTTATATTTGTAGATATTTGTATATATAGATATATATTTTAATTTCTACAGGAGCAAGTCAGTTCTGGTGATAAGCAGGCACCACCTTCACCTGAAAGTAAGTTTATTAATTTTTACCCCTTAATTTTGGAGGTAATTTCTTCTAAGGTTTTTCTAAGATTAAATACTCTTACTTTATACCTGTACTGAGTCGAGTGTTGCATTTGACCATGGATCTACTCACAGACATTGTGATTATTGATCTGTGCCCACCTTGATCCTAGTCAAATCATTTCCCTTCCTCACAGGATTTTTTTCAAGCAGTCAAGAGTTCCATCTCTGAAATAATAACCAAGATATGCACGTTCTTGTGTCTACTCTATGCTTACTATTAAATTTAAAGAAGCACATTGGAGTAAAATGGCTGACAGTTTAGATTCAGGAATCAGAGAGCCAAGTTCACATTCCAGTTGGGTTCATTACATTCACCTACATGCAAATATCCTTGATATTTTGAGTAAATAGCAGGAAAGACTGGGCCCTATGGCCTTAGTAAGCAACAGGTCTAGGAGAAGAACACCTCTGAAATCAAAACCTTATGTAGCACCGGTGAAGCACATAATATTCAACTAAGGAAAAGATCATGGAATCCACATTGACTGAATGATTCTGACTATGGTCGATTTTAAAACAAAAAAGCACTTGACTTTTATCTTGTTGCCTGACTATTATTATAATTAGTTACAAATTAGCCAGAGATAAAATCTCAGTTCTTCTTGGACAACTGAAGTAAAACAGTTCAACTGGAGGAATAGCTGGCCAGACAACAATCATGTCTTTCTCGTTGCTTCAACTGCGAAAAGCTTACTGACTCAACTTATGCCGAGTCCCTATATTTATGGAGAATATGTTTCTTTCACATGTCGGGTTACAATTTGATTTCTATAGAGGCTTAGTAGCAGGATCAGGAAGAGTTTTGATGACTCTCATTGGCAGGGCTCATCCAAATTCTTGACCCCTGCAGATGAGACAAATCGTATTTTTGTAGGGTATAGGCTGCAGTTTCATTCGGGGGTCCTTGTGAACACCCCCCAAACACCTTTACTCGTCCTGGGTATGACGATAAACTACATCCAGCAGCAAGGCCTCTGATCAGGAGGTTTTGAGGAGCGTGGAACCTCCTCTTAATTGCTGGTGTTCCCAGGTCCTCCCTGGCCCAGGGTGGTAGCACCTGTTAGGATCCCAGCTATGGGCAAATAATTAACCAGCAATACTTTTTTGAAAAAGATTTATTTCCAGCAATACATTTTTGTAGGAAAAATATTACCAGAAACAGATTTTTGACAAAACAAAATATTACCAGCAATAAAAAATGTCGGCATTAAATAACCCATTGAGGTTGATATGCTGTAAAACAAAATAAACCAAACCAAACCAAACCAAACCAAAACCAAGCTTTACAGAATCAGTAGCAGCTTGAACAAAAGATATTTTTACAGGCTCCTCCATCCCTGAACCTGACCATTTGCACAAACGAACTGCAGATTTGACTCATCTGACCAGACAATGCGGCACCAGTCTTCCATGGTCCAATGGCATTGTGTTTGGATGCAGGGAATTTAATGAGATAGGCAATACAAGGCAAACTTTCTCAATAGGGTTTAAATCTGGTGAATATAAGGAAATTAGCCAAGTGTTAATGAAGCCAAGTGTTTCATTTCACTTATACATGTTGGAGAGATGCCTTATCAACCATTTTGAGCCGCCGCTGTGGTCACCACTCCCCTCCATCTCACAATTGTGGTTCATGGTGACATTCAAGGCAGAATAGTGCAATGGCTTGCCAGTTTCTTCTGCCCCAGGGAAATTGAGGTCACTCCGTCCCACCTCTTGAAGTTAAAAGGGACAAAACCTTCAAGGCAGCAGTTGGTTTGAATTCAGAGTTTTCCTCCTTTTAGACTGGCAATGATATATGGAGAGTGAGCACTGCCCAGACTACATGGCCCTTCTCTCAGCCATACCGACAAGATACAATGGAATACAGAGCATTACATTTGGGGACAGCTTGGCTGCAGGAAAGTTGTCAGTGTTGACACCCAACCGCCTTCAGGGCTACACTCTGGGTTTTCTACCTGGATTTACTTCTGTAGCCTTTTCCATATTTTGGATATGACTGCAAAGCTGCGGAGGTTTCAAAATCAGTTCCTCCCCTCCACCAGTTAGATATTGATCATTCATTCACTTATTTATTCAGTTAGTGCATTTTGCACCACTGCTGCTGTGGTCACCACTCCCCCCCATCTCACAATTGTGGTTCATGGTGACATTCAAGGCAGAATAGTGCAATGGCTTGCCAGTTTCTTCATCCGTCCCTATCAACCATTACCATCTAGAGATTTATCAAACATAAATGAGTGCAGATGGTTGGTATAAAGATCTACGTACATCACGCCTGTCAAGATAGATTCCAGATTCACAAGTGGCTTTTGCCAATTCCAGTAGAAGGCACCGTCACAGAGCCGCCTTAATCTTGCACCATTGCCTACTGACAGATTGGATCCATATCCGTTTTCAGACTCCTTCTCACATAAACTCTGCTGTCTGCCGAAAAGGCCTGGAAATATGATTCATCTGTTCAGGCAACATGCTGATAGTCTTCCATAATCCAATGAAGATATTTTCTGAAATAGGTAAAGAGCAGTAACGAATGTTGTTAGATCAATAAAGATACTCTTGCTGGCCAACAACCATGAAACCACATGGAAAATTCATTGTACAGTGTGTTGACTGATGGGTTGAGTGGCACCGGCATTGAATTTGGATGTGATCTGATGCAATATCTTCCATCTCATTCTATCCTTTTACTTTCATCTCTGCCCTGTCTCTCCTCCACGTCTCTTTCTCTCCCTACCTTTTCCTTCCTCTCCATTCTTTTTCTTCTTAATCTCTTTTTCTTCTTTTTTTGTCTTTTCCTTCCTCTCCTCCCTGTCTCTTTCTCTCGACTTCCCACTCTTACTTCATTTCTCTCTATTTCATCTTTTTTCTTTCTTTTTCTCTAATTTTGGCCATTGTTGTATTTGAGTAACACTCTAACAAAACTGAATGAAGCCATCTGGAGAAGGGGAGGAGATTTCATGCTTGTAATAAAACTGCCCTCATCTTGAGTTTTTTTATAGGCATCATCATGTGTTTTATTCTATTCATTTTTTTTTGTTTACAAGACAGTCTCCAACCTTCTTCAGGTGACATTCAATCTGCTGCATATTCTCTTGCTGGTCCGGTTTACTTATTATCCATTTTGTAAAACTGCATTATTACCTTCTTGTTGACTTACCAAGTCTAACAAACAATTTCTAAAAGCTGTTTGGAGAATGAACCGGTCAAAAGAGAGAGTCAGGGGTGGTGCTGAGTGGAGATTTGGATAGTAAAAGTATTAATCACTATTTCAGCTATATATATTAAAAATGAATTGCAATAATCTTTGATTTTCTTCATCTGGAACCTGCAGCCCTGAAGAAAGATGGTTTGGGGAAATTATTTCATATACTTGTTGCTGAAGACCAAAAAGGTAAGTACTAAATTTGTTTCTTTTATTTTTTTGCAAGAGAAACTAAATTTATTTTACAAGTCTTTACATGTTAACACCCATTTTGCCAGTTTGCAGAAAGAAGCCATGTTGAATTATTAACCCCAAACTAATTTATGCACGCTGTATTAAACAGAAGTTTATAATATATTCTGTACACAACCCCGTCTAGAAATTATTAAGAAACTCAAGAAAGACACACTTTCTCCCATGTTAAAGGACAAAGTATTGTCTGTTTTTTTTTGTTTTTCTGTTTGGTAAGACTAGATTGGATATTCATGAGTCTATCATACCAAACATCATGGCTCTGTATCAGAAGGTCTATTAGAGTGGTATCATATGTCATAACATGGCTGGTCAATGTAAGTTTTTGCTGAGCAACCAACCCATCTTACGGCATGATGTTCAGAGCAGTAGATCACTTGCAAGTTCTTTTGTTGCTCACCAGCAGTGTCCTGCAAAATGCATTCTGCAATCACATAAGATTGTAGAAATATCAGGGATGGGTCCATAGAGCTGTGACTTAGTTGGATGTTGTCTCCAAGAGATGTTAAGTATAGATCTCAAAAGTGTAGGTTCCATCAAGCTTAAGACTCTAGGGTTTTAGTTAATGTCCAAAGCAGTGGCACTATTAAAACGGCTTCTACAGTGGCTCAAAAGAATCTTGGCTTAAGGTTAGCTGGTAGATCAGAAAAAAGAAAAAATATATATATATCAGGGATGGGTCCATAGAGCTGTGACTTAGTTGGATGTTGTCTCCAAGAGATGTTAAGTATAGATCTCAAAATCCAAGTGTAGGTTCCATCAAGCTTAAGACTCAAGGGTTTTAGTTAATGTCCAAAGCAGTGGCACCCTATATTAAAACCAACTCTACAGAAAGTAATTCCATTTAAGGTTGTCTGGTAGATCAGATTTCTAGAGTACATCCATTTTATTTAAGGTGGGCAAGGCTTTAGCTATGCTAATTTTCACATCCTTTTCAGTAGAATTTCACTTTCTAGGGATGTAAAAGAATCGACAGATTTTATTGAGTCACGCCTGTTGAAAGACACATGTTGAAATTATAATTATGTAGTAATGTTTAGCTTTTTATTAATTTAAGAAATATTTGTCCCCAGTATTGTTAGTAATCAATGACACTGTGATTGAGGCACAGCAGGTGTATGTCCCATTTATATCGAAGTCCATGGTATATACACCCTTGTGCAAATTAATTGAAACAAAACGAATATTTCTGTTATTATTAACTTTTTTAATATTTTCCAATCAAACATGACCCAGTGCACATGTTAGTACTTCGGATGTCTATTCCACAAAGTCGTTGCTTGCAGATTGACCACAGATTCTCAATCGGATTTAAACCAGGAGAGTTTTTGAGCCCATCTATAGTTCTTTGATTTGCTCACTGGTAAGGCTTGCCAGTGTGTTTATACAGTGGTACAATTTTCATACGCTTCCTTGGAGTAACGTCCATCACAGATAATGACTAGGGCAACTAATCGACAGTTGAGGCAATAGTGTCTGAGCATAATGAAAATCTGATGCAATGATGGATGATGCAATATTTTTCAAGTCCAAACAAATTTCATCATACACACCGAAAATAGATTCATATTACTGTGCACCACTGCAAATGACTTAATTTGAGGAAAAAATAAAAATCTATTACACCCTGTCAATCCAATGGGTCTAAAACTGACTGTATGGGAAAAGAAAGGAAACCAAAGTGGTTGTTTCAATTAATTTACACAAGGACGTCTATCAAGGTGACGTACAATATTAAACATGGTGTAATAGCAGCAAAACATGTCATCTGGTCATGTGATTTGTGTAAACTTGGATTGTGAGTTTTCAGTCATGAATATGTGTGAAGCTGTTGATCACCTAGCCATGGGGTTTAACCACGGATCTCAATGGAGGGAACAGGACTAATGACTTAGGAGTGCTAGGTCAATATCACCATCAATTGAAATGTAAAGAGAAGATTTTATGTCCATATGATCAGGTTGTGGTCAGACAACAGATTTCATTAACTCTTTTAGTATCAAAGAAATGTATTTATTTTAATGCCCAGTATGGTGTGATTAGTGCGAAATAGCATGTTGCCTTCTATGTGCCATAGTTCTTCAGGATGTAGGCAGTCTTGGTGGATTATAGCCACATCACATTGAAACACCAGTTCCCATACAACCACTGCAGTTAAGCAACATCAATCCTGGTCAATAAATAGATGGGAATACTGGGCTTAGATGTGTGGGTGGTGTAATGTATAGTGGCTTGGAATTGTTAATCAGGGAGCGAAGTTTCAATTCCCATTGGTTCATTATATTCACTTACACGAAAGTACCCTTGCGAAAGGTATGAATCCACCTCTTCTCCCCCAGCTATGGGTTAATTAGTAAGACTTGTATCAATAAATCATCATTATCTTAAAAAAATTGTTACAATCTAAAAATATTTTCTGGTTTTAAATAACCTGCAAAGGGTTGATAAGCTGTAAATAACAAATCAAACAAGTAATCGTGGTTCTCTACAACTTCCTATCCTTCATTGCTCTAAGTAATTATTACACCTCCCACTCCTTGTTCTAGCATCCATTTACATAAGCCTCTTAAGTAGGTTACTCATTGTGTCCGTCTGTCCCTCACTATATCCTGTGAGTGTCAAATTCTCCAAGCTCTCTTTCCTTGTTATACATTCCATCTTATTGGCTACTAGAATTGTTATGATTCCGTTTGTAAAGCCTACCTTCTCCTGTTTGATTTAGATCTAGAAGAAGCAAAGATCATGGCTCTCCATAACTTCCTATCCTTTGTAGCTATTTGCAATGTTTGGTTTTTTTATTATTCCTCCAACTCCCTGTCCATTTGTGCAAGCTCATCAGGTAGGTTCCTTGCTGTTTCCCTCTTCCCCTCAATCTGTCCTGTGAGTTTCATATTCTCCAAGCCCTCTTTCCTCATTATGTGCCCTAGAAATTTCAACTGCCTCTTTCTGATCCTAAGCTGAAGTGTTCTTTATGCTTCCTTTTCCTCTAAAACTTCTTTCTTGTTCACATATTTGGTCCATGGTATTCTCAGCATCCTTCTGTAGAACCACATCTCTATTGTCTCATGTATTCTCATCATCTATGGAGCTAGGTGGACACAATCTTAATGATATGCTGATGACAGGGCGATAATGCCAGACGCAGAAGCAACAAGTAAGTTCCGGGATTTTTTAGAAATGTTAAGATCGTAGAATATATTAACACCATGACAATATTGTGCTACTAAATTAAAAGGAGATTCGAAGCAACAGAAATGTGGTTCTACTGATGGATGCTGAGAAGGAAGCACACCTGTGAGTAACAACGACGTTTTAGAGAAAATGGAAACAAAAAGGACACTTAACATCAGGAAGCGACAGTTGAAATTTCTAGGGCGCATAATGAGGAAAGAGGGCTTGATACTCACATAACATTGAAGACCATAGGGACGAAGAAAAACAATGCGTATCCTACCTAGAGATCTTGAATAAAAGGATGGCAGAACAGGGCTTAGGAGTGATAACAAAAAGACAACATTTATTATAAGCGACAAAGAAAAGGATATTGTTGGGGGTGGGGCACGATCACCAACGTCTTGAAAGGACACGGCACATACAAGAAACATGAGTTTGAGTATATGGGTGGCAGAGCAAGGGTTAAAAGAAATAACAAAAAGACACAATTTATTAAGTGCTACAAAGGACAGTAAATTGTGGAGAGCCATGATCACTAACGTCCTGAATGGACACGGCACATAGAACAACAGGCCTTGTTGTTATCATGGGAAAACTAAGGGAGCTACACAATATTAGGCTTAATCTGTCCAAGCCATATAGTGCTGACTCGGACACTTAAACGTAGTTTAATGGTTAACAAGTTATCTCACTGGATAAATTATGACTGAGTAGGGAGTTTAACTCTCACTGGGTGCTCCATACTTTCAGCCTTGTGCCACATTATGCTATGTTTAGTGAAGGTTACTTCAATGTAGTTTAATGATTAGCAAGCTCATCTTGCAAGATCAATTAAAACTGTCGTGAGTTTGTTCCTCACTGAGTGCCCCATGCTTTCAGCCTTGTGCCACATCTAAGCTACACTTATAAAATCCCTTGGGCACTTCGATGTGGTGTAATGGTTAGCAAGATGATCTCACAAGATCAGTTACAACTATGTAGTGAGTTCAATCCTCACTGGGTACTCCATACTTTCAGCCTTGTGCCACATCTAAGCTACACATATAACCATATAGTGTTGACTGAGTGATGAAATTATATTAATTGTTAAACGTCTTTTAGAAAAGTGTTAAAAAAATAAGGAAAGTTATTTACATGCTTAACGCATAATGACTTGTGATTTGACAATATTGGAACCACTAGGTTAACTAATATAGATTTTTTTTTTTATCTTCCACCTTTAAATTTTTTCTTTCAGGTGCAAAACCATTGATTGGTTACCTGTTCTTCCATTTCATCTATTCTACATGGCAAGGTAAATCCATTTTATTAACTGACGTATACATCACACCTGAATTTACTAAGAAAAGTGTGGCAAAGGAACTCTTCATTCTTTTATGCAAGGTGAGTTATTGTGAATAATTTGTCTCTGACAAATTACATTTTTATTTTTTATTTTTAAATAAATTTAATTCATATTTATCCTTTTAGTGAAACTAATTTTATTATTTTTTGTTTTTGCTTTTTACTAAAATTTATATTATTTACATCCACATCATATTGCAACACCGGTTCCTATATGACCACTAAAGTTAAGCAATGTTGAGCCTGATTAGTACCTAGATGGGTGACGGCTTGGAAATTCCAGGCACTGTAAGCTTGGATGTGCAGGTGGTGCAATGGATAATGGCTCGGAATTGTTAATTAGAGATCTGAGTTCCAATTCCAGTTGGGTTCATTAGATTCTGGTGACATTAGTCAACCATTGCACTGTCCCCACTGAGCAGTAATGTCTTCCATCAGGTATTCCTGGTATACACATGACATCATGTCAATTGTCCCCCAAATTTCACTAAAGGAATGTCTGGTTCATTTGGCACACTCTCACTCCATTTGAAAGATCATAAATCACATTGTCTTAGCAAGAGCAGCGTTTTTCCTTTTGGCAGATGTCAAAGTGCAATTGGTGTCCTGGGTATGACGATAAACTATGTCCAGCAGCAAGGCCTCTGATCAGGAGGTTTTGAGGAGCGTGGAACCACCTCTTAATTGCTGGTGTTCCCAGGTCCACCCTGACCCAGGTTGGTAGCACCTGTTAGGGTCTCAGCTATGGGCAAATAGTTAACACCCAGACTATATCTGTGTCCTGGGTATGACGATAAACTATGTCCAACAGCAAGGCCTCTGATAATACGTTTTTGAAAAAATAATATTACCAGCTATACATTTTCGGAGACATCATAATTAAGCAAGCACAGAAATTTAAATATCTGGGAAGTGTTTTAACCAATGATGAAAAATGATACAGAAATCTGGACGCGCGTTGGCACTGCGAAAGTACCCCCCAAAAGTTAAAGGATTAAGCAAAAGGTAGAGAAAGGGACAAAAAAAAAAAGAAAAAACTGCACTTAAATTTATAAAGTCTATTTCAAATTTTGATTCTCATTGATGTTTTTTAATTACAATATGAAACTTCAGGATTCCTCAGGTATATAATTCATTTGCCCTTTATAAAGCCACTAAGACGCAACAGGTTATTGAGTGTTAGAGAATAGGAGAAAAACGACTATTAAGGAGAGGGAACAATAAAAGAATAAGAATTAAGAAGATATAAAGAAAGAAAAGAGTTCCACAAGCAAGAAGTGAGAGAGAAGAAATTGTTATATATAACAGAATCACCAGATCACACCTGGCAGCAATATTCAAAGCATGGATGAATGGTAGACTTATAAATATGCAAGATAGATTCTTCTTTGGATTTTATCAAGAATCTCTAAATATATAACAGAAGCGCCAGACCAGATGTGGCAGCAATATTCAATGCATGGATGAATGGTAGATTTAAAAATATGCAAGATAGATTCTTCTTTGGATTTTATTAAGAATCTCTAAATATATAGCAGAAGCCCCAGACCAGATGTGGCAGCAATATTCAACGCATGGATGAATGTTACACTTCTAAATATGCAAGATAGATTCTGTTGTGAAAGATTGTCTCACTCAACGGAGTGAACAGACGTTCCTTGCAGCAGACCTAACAGTTGATTCAATACACTCTTTCCACCCCATGTCACAGGAAAACATTAGCCTGGGAAGGCAGAATGAGTCACTCTCCTGAAGGTTAGCATCAGCCATGATAATGATGATGGAAAGCAAATAAGTTTCCCTAAGACGATTAAAAGTGAGCAGTTTCGTTATGAAGATATTAAAAATAACAAGCCATTTCTTACCCCAATTCACAAGAGATTGTAGGTCATTTTTTAAAATCCGCTACCAATTTGACCATATCAAAGCAACTAGACTAACCATTAACACAGGAGTAAATCATTTTGACATGAGGAAGGTTGTTGCTGAAAGTTAGGAACAATGTAGGTCTGAGGATAGAGGTCTGGGGTACTCCAACATTAGTGCATAGTAAATTATAAATTGTTTAATAAGTGAAAGAGGTTATAAAACAGGTAAATATTTAAGTTTTATCAACACTACAAACAGTGAGAAAAATACAAAACAAATGATTCTAATAAAAGATCTGAGTAGATTTAATGGCCTCTATATAATATTACCTGGAATGATCAATAATTAAAGATGCAACTCCTCACAACATGGAAACACAACATTTCACAATCATTATTTAATATTACATGACACTACGATTGGGAGACCTATTTAGAGGGGGAAAGTGCGCTTTCATTATTTTGTGGCTAGGGGATGAACTTTTTGAAGTTGAGTCTTCTAAGTGGCATCGACTTGACCGAAAGGGAACAAATGAATAAAATAAAGGAAAAATGTTGGGATCAAGTGACAACAAAACCGGACATCAAGGATTTCCAGCCCCAGATTGATATTAACTGTCATGATTGGGCTTGAAATAGTCAGTTCTGGTTTCACTCTTGGTGGAAGGCAGACTGTCCTTTTGTTATTGCAATATTATACATTAGTGTTGCCAGCTGTGCATTGTGGTTTTAAGATGGACAGACAGTCGGTGAGAGAGATAGTTAAAGGGAAGAGCTGGTCTGGTAGCCTGATATGGCAGACATTGTACCAAGTGTCATCCATCTGTGCAACTGAACCTGAATAAGCACCTAAATGTATTGAAAATAGGGTTTGAATCCTCATTTCTTGCTGAGACATTTGGCTTCATCTTTCGTTTCCTCATGATCTTGTTTTTTCCCAGTTTCTTGTGCACACCGACAAGAACAGGAATGAAAATGCAGTGGGTTCATCTCTTTTATGATATTTAATATTTTTCCTGTTTATTTTCAGACTGCAATTGAAGAAGGTTGTACCAGACTGGAATGGGCTGTCAGAGAATATGATAATGAAAAGAATGAATTTGTAGCCATTTCTAATGCCACAAACTTAATGGATGAAGAAGGCTGGTGTAAATATCGTTTCTCAAAGGAAAAACTGGTAACATCTTGAAATAGTTTCAGAAGACTCTCATTGATATTTTATTCACAAAAAATATTTATAATTCTCTTAACTGCAAAATTTCTTTTAATTTCAAATTAAGCACATCATTTCTAAGTAGCAACGTTGCAAAGGTAATGATTTTTCCTTAATTTTATCAGTTGTTATAATCATGTTCTTATTGAAAAAAACATTGACAATGTAATAAAAATCAAAAAAACATCCAACTGATTTTCATATATTCCATCGTACCTACCTTGTTCAGATATTTCATATTAATCATTTTATTATATACATGGTGTAATGGTTAGCAAGCTTGTTTTGTATGTTCCTGTAGAGGGTAAGAAGAGTATTGTGCTGAGAAGGACAGTTTATCGCAGAGAGTCTTGCTGGAGATGGCTGGCTGATGATGATTAATGGCTGGAACTGAAACAGAGACTACACTTTGATCCAAGGCTTCTTATTTTGAAATGAAGTACATTTACAAAAGGCTAGACTACAGGCCAAGGGGGAAGTGGAGAAAGGCTGGTCGTAAACTAACTTTTCTACACACTACCTAATCTGATTCACGACCCATTCCTTCTTACAATTGGCTCAATCATCAAAAGAACCCATCCATTTTATCTAAACCAAGATCACATGGATGATAATCAGGCATTTACCGAGCCCACTCTGAAAGGCACATCATTGAGAAGTAGCACATTCCAGATCAATTGCCAGGTAAGTGAAAACTCAGGGTTGCTGAGGTAATACACTACTGGCGCCCAGGACCAGAAAGAGTGCATCTTAGTTGACAACAAGTCAAGCTTCCCACAGAGTGGATCTGATCCAACACACTGCACTAGTTCCCAATACAATGTCTTCCTAGGTCATGAGAGGTCACTGGACCAAGGAGTAGCGTTTGACACTTGAAGAATTTGGAATGATTCTGGGATTTATGGCAGCACTCAACTGCAGAAACGGGAGGAGTGATAGTAAAGCTAGGGAAGGTGTCCGTATCACTCCTCACCCACAGCAAATCTTGTCAACACACGGCAGAGGAAAACCTACCACGAGGCATGTCAGACCTTAGGCTTGCCTCCCTCAACAAGAGGGAGAAGAGCAAGCACTCGAACACCTTCTTATGGTCCTTGCAGAGAGGGAGTGCCAACACTCACTAAAGGATGAGGGAAAAGATGAACACGGAGCGCACTTTGAGGACAACCACCTTCAGAACAAAGTTCGGATCAACGCTCCTTACCTCCGACCAATTCTTCTCAAACAATACCACCAGTCCAACTGAAGGATCCCAGAAGAACACTGTCTTTCTAATCATTTAACCACTTGTTGTGGTTAATCTTAACCCCCATGACATTCTCATACCATTCAAGCACCTTCTGCACCATCTCAATGTCACTGTGGCATGGCAACAAAAGCTTCACCAGAGACACTGATTCTGCATAGGGCCTGACTGCATGCCGTGTCCTTTAGCCAGCACAGGAGAGGCTCCAGCACCAAAGCATAATGTAGGGGCAACAGCGGACAACCCAGACAAACTGACCATGACATTTTATTTCTAATGCTACTGCGAGTTGCGATAAAAAGAAAAATCTCATCCAAAGTAAGATTAAAGAAATACTACTTAAATAATCACTGATGATATTTGAATACAAATACGAAAGAAATATGAGCAGATGTTATAAAAAAAAAAAAACGACCTGTACACTAGAAGCGTGAGGAAAAATTACCATTAAGAAGGAAATACAATTGATTGTCACTAAAAAGGCTGGAGAAAGATTAGAATAAAATGATGATTAGAACTTTAATAAAACCTAAACATATAAAAGTGATTTTATACATTTTATTTTTTTTTGAGAACTGACAACAAAAATAATAAACATTATTTATTTATTATTTTCTTTATTGGAATCGATTGGCAAAACATCGGCTAATTGCCAATTGATTCAAACTTTATAAAATGGTAAATAAGAATTTCTTTATAGTTGCTTCACATCTTTTAATAATTTAGTAAATGTTTATAAATTTATGAGTATAAAATTTTCATATTTAGTTCTTTATAAATTAGTAAAAGATAAATATTGCATTGCATTAGTTTTAATGCAATTAGAATGTTGTAAATATAAAATTATTCTTGTAAATTCTCAAGAACAAAAAAAAAATGTATAAGTTCACTTAATATTAAACTTTTATTACAATTCTAATTTTTTTTTCAGACCTAAAAGTTAAAGATTGACTTATTTTTCCTTTTTAAAACCTGATTACACAACAGAAATAATCACTTTTCTTTTCATATGATAGATTAAACACTCAAGATCACAAGTATTAGACAATTTATTATTTTTTTAAACTTTATAAAAGTCAATATGGGGGTTTAGTTTTCTATGTAAATTCATTAACTGATCCCTCTACAGCAAATATGCTATCATTTCTTAAAATGTAGGCTTACAGACACATCACCCTGAAACTCTGGTTCCCATATGATCACCAAAGTTAAGCAACTTCGAGCCTGGTCATTACTAGATGGGTGACCACTAGGTAATAACAGGTCTTGGAGGTGTAGGTGGAATAATGGGTCATAATTTTTAATCAGAGCTGCATCCCAGTTGGGTTCGTTATATTCACTTAAATACCTCTGGGAAAAAAGTATGAATCCACTTCTTTTCCCTCCCAACTATGGGTTAATTAGTAAAAATTCTTAATATGTAAAAATAAATAAATAAAATTGCTTTTTTTTTTGTTTTTTTTTAATTCATATCAGAGATATTTTTATATATTAAACAATACAGATTACGAATTAAATTTTTTTCTTCTCTTTTTTACATTTTAAGATTGATTGATTGATTTTTTTTTTTATAGCTTATCAAGCCTTTGTAGATTATTTAAAGCCAGAAAATATTTCAGATTTTAGAATTTTAAGTACCTGATGTAAGTAAGCAAGCAAGCAGTCTCCCATCTAAGTAATGATTGGGCTTAATGTTGCTTAACTGCAGGGACTTGAACAAGAATGGATGTTTTCAGCATAATTTGACTAGACTATATTTCAAGAAATCATGCCTTATGAACATATTTATTTTCACTTGCATAGGGTCATCAATTATAATGACCCCCCCCTCCATTTCATGCCAAGCAAGGCATCAAAGCCACTAAGACACAGGGGTGTTACTGAGTGTGTTGAGGAGCAAGGAAAAGAATTAAGCCAAAAGATAACCATAGACATTGCATTTCAATTTTTGAAGATCAAAATTAACTAGGAAGCAAGAAAACGGAAGAGAGTTCCACAAGCAGGAAGTGTGAGAAAAGAAACTGTTAGTATAGAACTTAACGTTACATCTAGCCATTTCAACTGGAAAATGATGAGATTCTGTTGCCAAACTAATACTGCACTTAAATTCACAGTCTAAGTATCACAATTACCATGAAAGTATTTATAGAAAAGGCACAGGGAAGCTACAGTATGGTGGTGGGAAAGGGACTGCAGCTAAGGACAAATTAAATTAAACTGGACCCCCCCCCCCCCCATATTAACTTTTATAAAAATTAAACATTTTTTTCTTTTGATACTTGTGCTGAATCTAAAGTAAAATATAGAAGAAAAAAATGATTATTTCTAGTTACGGCACCAATGGTATTAGTCCACAGAAACATTTTAATTTTCCCCAATTAAAATCAATATTTCAAACAAAAACAAAAAAAACAATTTTATTATTATTCAAAGAAGAGGAATAAGGAAGGAACCTTTTGCTTATAAAAGTGTTTCTACGGAATTTTCTTGGGGAGGGGGGATCAAAAAGCAAGAAAAGGAAAGTCATTTTGCTGAAAGTTTTGCGTCTTGATGGCATAAATTTTATTTTCTATTTAATCACTGGACAATGACTTTTATTTTCCTATCAACTGTATGGCATCCGGTGAGGGATCTCTTCCTCGAAAGAGTCTAAATACTTCATTGGCTGGTATCGATCCACCCATGGCCAGGAAAGTGTCTCGAAACCTAAAGAGAAAACAAAACAAAACTGTATTATCCAGGTAATAGTTTTATCCGCTTGGTCAAGAATTTTTTAAAGTTTTACTGTCAATGATCTCTTCTTGATTTTTCAATGAATTTCTATAGTAAAACGATTTATGACCATCACCTAACAGATCACGTAAGGATACAAATCTTTCTGACCTCCTTAATAAAGAGTAAAGGCCTTAAGTTATATAATCATGTCAAACAAAAAAGAATTATCAAAAATATGTATTGAATAGATGGTTGCTGGGGGGGGGGGAGCGGACCCAGCAAAGAAGGTTGCATGACAACATAATCAAATAGACACAATTCCTTAGACGAAGCTACCTACAATAGTGAACTCTGGAGTGAGTTGAGTCACATGAGTGCATCTTTGGCTAGAAGCAGAGAAACTGTTCTATGAAGATAGTAAAAAGTCTCTCTTCTGTCAGTAATGCCTGCATTGATTCCTGACCACTGACAATGCGGTATTACTTTCATAATGAGCACATGTTCGCTTACTGACCTGGGTTCGAATTTCAGCATGGTTAATTTGCCAAGAAGATTTGTTCATAAAATTGATGTGGCAACTCATTTCCACAACAAAGTAAAAAAATTGCAACGTCCAAACTCAAAGATCCAGAGGCAGAAAAAAAAAATGTCAAAATCCCAATTCGCAGGTTCAATGTCACTAATCCCAACACATGTAAACAGTCCGAAATCCAACACACAAGCTGATAAATGATGTAGCAAAATAAACAAATTTGTTTTTATCCTCCCAATTCAAGAACCCTAACTGCTTTTATCGACAGAACAATTTTTTCATTGGGAGAGGACGGACAATATTCGCATATCCAAGATACATTTATGGCAACTCTTGCTACTGACTGGTTTCTATTTTGGATATTCCGTCTTCGGCAAATCATGTAGAATACATACCCTTTTTCTCGGTAAGTAACTTTCTTTTTCGCCACATTTTCCGATGAAGAATACACGTGACATGCTGTTGCTTGGTTTGACGATTCACCATTTTCTTTGCTACAAGATTACTTCTCAATATTACCGGTGTGCAGAGAGGTGATCCCAGCGTGTGGCACCTTTGGAAAGTGCCTGAAGGCCACACCATGGGTTGACCCAAGCCTCGTGAGTGAAATTGGATAGATGGAGCCGTCAGTGGTTGTGCTAGCAGAAAATCACAAGTTATCATGTCCGAGGGTTTAAGTGTGCTGGCCTTGTTCAGGCTATTGATCACGCTAGATAATGTGCTCTCTCTCTCCCAGAAACTGTAACTAAGGTCAGCTCAGAATAGTTGCAGTATAGACCACAGGTGGGCTCTGTGGGTGTTGAACACAAATGTGACCGAGCTGCCATCTAGAACAGGGTTGGCTAGCTGCCCTAGGAGACAGATACGACCGGCCAGCCGTTATTATTACTTTTACAGATGGTACTAATATTCAAAGAACTTAAATCTGATTTTAGTGCATTATTTTACTTAGTTCCTTTTTATAACCATCTGTCACTTATAAGATTACCAACTAAGACTGTTTTTTTAAGATCTTTATAACCTTTTATGAATTGAAGATAACTTGAATAAAAACATTTCACCTTGTTTCATGGCAGCAAATCTTTCTCAACTGAATTATTCAATGTCATCTTCAGCATCTTCAGATGAACATTTGAAAATAAAAAAAGGAATGTGCACGAGGGTCACAAAAACCCTGGCACATTTTCATGAAGTGTTGCATGACATATTTGACTGGAGGATTACAAATAGACAATAAACTGGGGAACGATGAAAAGTTTGATATGAGTGTCCATCATAAAAGAGAAAACGTGAGATTCTGGAGACCCACATGGTTTTATCTTTGATCTCAAATGTTTCTGTTTGATGGACCAGCAGAGCGTTCCTTTTTGAAGTTCAGTCTTTTAAGCAGCATTCACTTTGATTGAAGAGGAACAAGAAATAAAGGAGTGGAAATAGGGTATATCCAGGTGCTGACCTATATTAAGAGTCATGCTTGAGATTGCGGATGAGTTCTGGTCCACCCTTGGCAGGAGACGGACATAACCATTGTGCGGTTCCGAAGCTGCTATTCATATTGCCAACTACCACGTCAGGATGAGTAGATGAGCGAGGAGTTGGTAGGGGGGAATTCTGACATAGCAGGAGTGGTCCCAAGCAGCACCCACCCAAAAGAGCAGGCAAAGCCGTGAATAAAACATTTACATATAATATGGGAAATGGCTTGCGTTCTTATTTTTCAATTTAATGTTTTCAATTCATTTTATAAGGTTTGAAAAAAATCTTAAGTAGCACACTAATCAGTTTACTGTTTTAGATCAATTATGAAATAAGTACTGAACTAATCGTTCTAAGTAATGTGGTTAATTGAAACAAGTACTGTATAATTTGTTGTGTAATTCCTCGTTCCTGACTTATTTACAGGTCAGAAAGGAAAGAGAAAAGAGATCCTCACCTTCTTCCAATAATTGTCATCACTTCTTTCTGTCCGATGCCTGCTTCTTCAAAGGCTGCAAACACATCAGCCGCAATCATCTAGAAATTAAAATCATTTCAGATGAAATTAAATTTATTTAACTAAAAATCCATAAAGTGTCTACAATTTAAAAAATATACTGTAAACAATTGATGAGATATCTTAATCAGATTTGTTCTATGTACTCAGTTGTTATCAAAGGTTTTAAGCACATTGTGTATTTCATGTATCCTGTTGATGAAAGAGGTACTGTTAAATGAATCCCTTTAAACAATGGCTACTCCTCAAGAAACGACACAATGTGAGTAATGGTTTATTGAATCAAAATTAGATATGCAGACTCAGCGAAACTACAGAACTTCTTTCTATGGGGTTATGTTAAAGATATCGTTTATCAAACAAAGAAACGCTCTAAAGGAAAAGATCACGAATGCCATTGCCGGCATTGATAAGGCTATGCTACAGCGAATATAGCAAGAAATCAAGTACCATCTTGATGTGCTTCATGCATTTAATGGCGTCCGTATAGAGGAGTATTAAATAAGGTAAAAAAGATTCACTATCTACTCTTCATTTTGTAACAATTTCCACATATTTGTCTGTTCATTTTCTTTTGTAATAAATTCTTTAAATTGTAAAGTAACTTTATGGACATCCAATATATATATATATATATATGGATGAAATAACTGAAAAAAATTGGGTGTTTTTTTTTGCGAAAGTATTTATTTCTGTTTTTATATATATTTAATATTTTAGACCACCTGGGTCCTTCCTCAGAAATTAATTGAATTACTGTATTTGGCAGATTGTTTACATCGTTAGACGCGGTCGTCACGTGATGTGGAATGCAACTATATTTGAATTTTTTAACATAAATCTAACGATAGTATTTTAGATGTTGTTTAAAAAGGTTTTTTAAAGAAATTTTAAGAAACCTTTTTAAACAACATCGAACAACGAACGCTGTAAAGTGTAAACAAACTGCCAAATACAGTAATACAGCATTTCAATTAATTTCTGAGGAAGGACCGAGGTGGTCTGAAATATTAAATGTATATAAAAACATAGAAATAAATACTTTCGCAAAAAACACACCTTATTTTTTTCAGTTATTTTATCCATATATTATATACATATCAAGAAAGTATACGTGGCTTCTCAATATGCTATATATATATATATATATATATATATATATATATATATATATATATATATATATATACACACACACACACTGTTTATGTGTTATTTTTATAGATATAAATATTTAAATAAATGCTCTGTTTGTAATAAATTTACTTAAATATTTGTAACTCTAAAAATAACATATAAACTGAAAATATATGAAAATAATTGTCGGTGGAATGCAATGGAAGGCCCAATTGCTTGGCCACATCGTTCTCCAGATATCACTCCCCTGAACGTCTTTCTATGGGGTTATGTTAAAGATATCGTGTATCGAACAAAGATGCGGAACATCACTGATCTAAACAAAATATCACTAATGCCATTGCCACCATTGATGAGGCTATGCTACAGCGAACATGGTAAGGATTCAAGTGCCATCTTGATGCGCTTCTTGTAACGAATGGCGCCCATATAAACATTTATTAAATTAGATAGAAAATCTTCAATATCTACTCCTCATTAATGAAACAATTTCCACGTACTTGTCTGTGCATATGCTTTTGAAAAGAAATCTTTAAAATGTAAAGAAACTTTATGGACACCATATATATATATATATATATATATATATATATATATACATACACTGTTCATATGTTATTTTTATAAATATTTAAATAAATGTTCTGTTTGTAATAAATTTACTTAAATATTTGTAACTAGAAAGATAAGCAGAAAATATATTAAAATAATTGTCGGTGGAAGGGAAGGCCCAATTCCTTGGCCACCTCATTCACCAGATATCACTCCCTTGTACTTCTTTCTATGGGGTTATGTTAAAGATATTGTGCATCGAACAAAGATACGGGACATCACTGATCTAAAGCAAAAGATCACCGATTGCCACCATTGATAAGTGAACATCGCAAGAAATCGAGCACCGTCTTGATGTGCTTCGTGCAATTAATGGCGTCCGTATAGAGGTGGATTAAATTAGTTAACAAAGCTCCAATATCTACTTTACATTTTGTAACAATTTCCACATGTTTGTCTGTTCATTTGCCATTGTAATAATTTTTTTAAATTGTAAAGAGACTTTATGGACACCCTGAATATTGTGATCATTTTTTTTTTAATGTAGAAAATAAATACAAACATCACAATGTTAAATTTGACTTCATTTTAAAACCTTCTCAAATATTCAAAAGGATTTTCCTTGATTTCAAACATTCCTTACACATTTCAACTAATAATGTAACAGAGAATGTAATAACAATTTGAGCTTTTCTTTCTTCTCCACACCCCCCTCTACTAATGTTTACCCAATACAAGGCTCAGGAGGCACCCAAGGTAGAGGGTTACTGTGTGGTGTCACATTAGTGTAAAGAAGTAGAAGTTCTTGTGGACTATGCAGGAAAGATAAAGGCTAACTCTAGACTTGAAGGCGTCAATATTTAATCAGTGAATAACATTTCAATGTTCAGTCAGACGTTAGCAGTATAGAGTTGAAGTAGTATTTTGTATTAATTTCAACCTTTTAGACGATATTAAGTGAAAACTTTATTTACTAATCATAAATAGAGAAGCTTAATACAAATCAAATACAAATATTTTTAAATTAAATTTGAATTTTTTATTGGCATAAAAATGTGACAATTTTTCTAAATACAGGTGACCATACACAACATATCAGAAAATAAGAGCAATGTCTATCATAAATTAAAAGCTAAAATTCAATACAACATTAGGTTACTGAGAATATTTTTCTAAATTTTTAAGGTTATTGAGTACTTAAAATTTTCTTAAATTATGTTTTACAGATACAGTCTCCATAGAACAACATTAGATCTGTCATCACCCTGCCAAACATAACACAGCTATTGTTGGTTAAAAAAATGCATTTCTGTGATATTTTAAACTTAAAGTAAATATTTGTTTCAAATCAGATTAATTATACTTTAAATCAGCTAAAGTTTCAGAAAAGTAGATTTTATTTTTGGAAGATTTGTTTAATAAAGAGAATTACATGACGATGAAAGGTGCTAATTTTAGCAAAAGAAAAAAAATTCTCTCCAGGCAATTTAAATAAGTTTTTGAAATTCAGCAAAGTATTATGCTTAATGGAAATATTAAATTTAATCTATTAGTGTGAAATTAAAACTAAAATAAAAGCTTCAAGAAATAGTTTTCATTTTGAAAAATTCATTTTAAACATTAGGGATTGCGTTTTTTGTGGAAGTCCCTACTTTATAGGATTAGAGACCTTACTTATCAATCAACTCCATGTCATTTTGAAAAAAATAAATACGTTTTCTTTATTTTGATACTAATTTCATTATTCTATGTGGTGTGAAACTCGTTTTACAGGATTGGGGGTCTTGCTTGTCAATCAGCCTTTGTATTTCATGCTCCAAAAATCAAACTTATTTCTCAATAAGACAGAGTCAAAGAATTGTCACTTACTTCCGACCATTTATGGGCATAATAGGAAGCCGGATGTTGATCAGAGAAGATGTGAGTAAAGGAACATGGATGATAGTCATCTTCATTTAATGGCAATAACATGTATTCACTCCAAACATGTTCCATCACTTCATGCCAATGGTGTTTGCTGGGGGGGAAAAAATGAATAAGATACAAATAATCAAACACAATATGAAAACCAATGTGGCTTTGATAATGGATGTTAAGTTATTCCAGTATGTGTGATCTAAAACTAAACTTCTATTGAAATTTCACTGACAAAAATGATCTCATAAATTTCTATTCACACCATAACAACAAAATAAAAACCAGAATAATTACAGGCGTCTGTTTAAGAGCACTTAGAATTTGTAGCATCATGAAGAGAAATACATTGGAAATATTTTTAATCTCCACCATTATCCTAATTATTTCATATATAATGCTAAGAGGAAAAACTTACAAAATCCACAAAAATAAAAAAGTAATGCCATGAACAATTTAACACTTTGCTGTCATTAGCCACAGTCATTGAACTATTACACAACTAACTTTTGACAACCAAATCTTATGGTCATCAATTTCTGGCAAAAAATTACTATGCCTAATCACAAGCAACTAATCAGATAGCATTTTAAACAGTAATCTGAGCCATCTTTTATTCTTCATAAAATGGAAATAATTCTCCAGATCCAGCCAGATGAAAAACAGATCATGACATAGCCACATGTCCCTCCATCGCAATTTAACTTTTGAAAAATCACAGAATTGTGAAATTGATAAAGTTACTCTAAATGAATTTTCTTAAAGACTCCAGTTGCATTTTCAACTTGATTTTGCTACATATATACTTTTTACAATAAGGCCCGAGGGCCACACGAGGTAGAGGGTTATATTAGGAGGCAATTTATATGGATAGGAGAGAAAGATAACAACAATAAACTTGATTGTAGTGATAAGGGAAATATCTCTTGGGAGTTGGTTCCACAGATCAGTGGTTTGCAAGAAGAAGCTGTTTGAGTTGAATTTACTTCTCACCAAAGGAACACAGAGGGAACGTTGGTAGTTTGCTACTGTGTGTGTGTGTATATTAATTTAAATAGAAAACAGACAATGGTTGTCTGTTTTCTATTTAAATTAATAATTGCTCTGATTTGACATTGAGCTCTCTGGATTATATCCTCCTTGGGATTATCCATATGGATTACCAAACTTTTCATTACTTAATATATATATATATATATATATATATATATATATACATACATACACACACACACACTCACAGAGGGTACAATGAGTAAATTGTAACCATATATTTTAATTTCATGCATATGTGTTGTTCTTTTTGAGTTTGTCATATAGTAGGGTCAGTTGGGTACTGTCTGTAGGAAAAAAAAGCACATGACACAATTCACTCTGCAAGAAATTTGGGAACTGTGTGCTATACTGCTGGGTCTTAGCACCAGAAGCTCCAATATGAACATTTCAGAGTTTGAGTGTCAATCTGAGGACAGTGCAGAGGATTCCAAAACAGTTGGAGGAGTCTAATGGCGATTATGAACTCTGATTATTTTAATAATAAAAGAACTCCCAAATTTGTTGATGAGGGTCAACACTGAGACCTACATCAAGTACCTTGAGGAGGTACTGCTGCCCTGAGTCAAGAGGGTAGCTGCTGGAATGCCCTATGTCTGGCAACAGGACACTGCACCATGCCACACAAGCAGAAGAACCCAGTCATGGCTGTCAGACACTTTCTGCGACCACATCACCCCTTACATTTGGCCTCTTAACTCCTCAGACTGAAAACCTCTTGATTATTGTGTAGGATGCAGTTGGGTGAGAGACCAACAAAACTCCTTGTAACACCAAAGATGAACTGGAGGCAAGGATTATAGCAGCATTGACCAACTTAAATGGGGAGGCTGTCCACAAGAGTTGCAGGTGATTTTGAAGATTTACTCTTTCATATTTTTGTTTAATTTTGGTAAATATATCTGTTAAAATGAGATGTGAGATTTAGACAACAATTCATCACACCATACTACATATATTAATTTTGGTAAATATATCTGTTAAAATGAGATGTGAGATTTAGACAACAACCCATCACACCATACTACATACATATATATATATATATATATATATATATATATATGTATGTGTGTGTGTGTGTGTGTGTGTGTGTGTCTGAGTGATTAGACAGTGTTTTGACCCCAAAACATGTTATTGAATCTCACTATAGTTGACAAGGTGACTTCTTGATATTGATAATATATGCCTGGGGAGATGATCAATTGAAATTTATGACACATATCTCCTGACGAGTGGATGGACTGATTGCTGGAGTCTACATCTACAAAACTGTAGAGTCTGGATGCTGAAGATAACACCAATGAGCTATGTGACAAACTTCATATTTGTATTAATTAATTTTATATATATATATATATATATATATATATAAATATATTCTGAAAGGTGATATTTCAATGCGTCTTTCTATGTTATTTTGGTGTGGATTGTGAATTTTAAATGTTTTTATGTTAAAAACAGAAATGAAAGAAAATGAGATGCATTTTCCTTCATTTAATGTTTTATTTATATTTGGAAAGGATAAAACTGTCTTCTTTTATATGCTGTGTCCCTTCAGGATGTAGGCGATCATGGCTCTCCACATCCTCCCGTCCCTTGTAGCTCTTAATATGTTTTGTTTTTGTTATTTCCCCCAAATCCTGTTCTACCATCCATTTAGTCAAGCCCATCAAGTATGTTACGTGCTGCTTTCCCCTGTCCCTCAATCTGTCCTGTGAGTGTCAGATTATCCAAGCCCTCCTTCACCATAACATGCTGCAGAAATTTCAACATTGTTGCTCACGTGTTCAGCCCACAGTATCCTCAAGCAGCTTTCTGTAGAACGACATTTCTGTTGTTTCAAATCTTTCTTTTCAGGAGATTGTTCAATATTCACTGCCATAGACGGTATTTGCCCACGCATTCCCTTTGACAATTCATATTTGCCTAAGGCATGCCACCAAAGAAAAGAACTTACCTAGGTCGCAAAACCGTTGCTGCCAGGTCTGCCATGCGAATAAGAGATAATGAATCATCTTTAGAACGTTCAGTTTGACTGTCTCAAAATGCCTCTCGGAATGCTTCAATCAGAGCCACTGAGTCCGAAGATCAAAGATCATCGTAGCCATCAGCTTTCCAGAAGAGCATACCTGAACACATCTGCATGAGGATGAAAATGATGATCAAAGGACTCAATGGCTTAGGAGAAACACCTCTTCAACTGCTGCTGTGCATGAGGCTGAAACAGGATTGAGAACGCAAAAACGGCCCTTTTCTGGGCCACACCCCATTCAAATTGTTAACCCTTCCATTTGGGGATGTGCCTCAGTTTCACCCAATTGTTGTTACTAATAATGATTTTTGGGTGGACTGACTTTAAACTTAAACTGTTCCAATTTATCAGTAAAAATTTCCAATAATGAAAAACCTGTTGAAGACAGGTTATACTGCTACTATATATATATATATATATATATATATATATATATATATATATATATATATATATATATTAGTGGACTCAGCAGTTTTCAATCTGCTTGTCTGAATCATCTTCAAGAAGCAAGAGCAAGATCTAAAAGATCAGCCAATCTAACAGTGATCTCATCTCAGAGTCCTCACACTTGGTCCATATGTGGCCTCCTTTGTAAATCACTAGCAGGTGTTAAATGCCACTTAAGATTATCGCACAAAATTTCATAACTGAATCGACTAAGCTGTCAGATCCTCATACGTCGAAATTGACGGGAGAGACCATTATTATTATTATTATTATTATGAGAATGTTTATTTATCAGTCATAGTGAAATGTAGGGCTTGAAATAGAATTTAGTATAAATTACTTACCTAATGTGGAACTCTATGTCTAAAGCACTTAGATAGATTTGTCTCATCATATCAAAGCCAATCATGTGTTTCCGACCTGAAAAATCATTCATGTAACATAATTAAGCAAAAGCCATCAATATTTATGCTGTATTTTAACTTATAGAAATTGATAAGACAGATATTTCTTTTTAATGACCACTTACCTTTCAATATAACATCAATCATGTCATTGGAGAGTGGTTCACCTGTTTGATAGTGCGATGAGATACGGTGGAGTACGGATGGTTGAGACAGCCACATTGTCATGAAGTTAGAACAGATATAAAGAGCGTCCCATTCAACATTCTTCTGGCCAGCTATCTCACTGTAGGACACTTTAGTCAGCATCTGCTGGAGACCATGACCAAATTCAGAGAACAATGAATGCACTTCGTCAAGGGTCATGAGGGTTGGCATACTGGCCACTAATGGCTTGTGTAAATTCATTACCAAATAAGAAAATGGTTTCAAATTATGATAATCACTTCTTTCTGGAGAAAAGAAAAAAAAATAGTACCTTGAATTTTATTACTTAAATAATCTGTGAGGAGTACAACATTTTATTAGAGCATAAAAAAAAGAAAAAAAAGGGACATTTTAAAAGCGTACATATTCTCATAATATATGCAAATATAACGTCCAGGAGAATGAGACATTGTGACTTCTTGGGCTAACGTTTTCCACTGACATGAAATGGAAAGATTATATTGAATCAATTGCTAGGTCTGCTGCTAGAGAAGTTGGTTCATGTAGAAGACAATTTTGTCTTGCCAGAATCTATCTTACATATTTATAAGTCTACTATTCAATCTTGCTTTGAATATTGCTGCCACATCTGGTTGGTCTGGTGATTTAGAGATTCTTGATAAAATACAAGGAAGAATCTGCAATCTTATTAGTACTGACCTGGCATTTCTGCTTCAGTCACATTCTAACCACCATAACATATCTGCCCTGTGCCTTTTCTATAAATATTTTAATTTATTGGTAATTGCTCTGATCAGTTTTCTTCTTTGGTACCTAGACTTTAAAAATTTAAGTGCAGTACTAGATTGGCAGCTAGGTCTCACCATTTTAGCTTTATGCAACAGTAAGTTCTATGCCAACTGTTTCTACTATCAGACTTCTCACTTGCAGAACTATCTTCTGGTTTCATGCTTTCCCGTCAACTTTGATATTCAAAAATGTCATCTTCTGTCTTCTTAATTCCTGTTCATTTGTTCTTTCTCCTCTTGTTTTTCTTTTTCTCATATTTTTTCACACTTAGTAATGGCAGATGAGCGTTTTGGCTTGTCATGCTTGACTGCTCTCTCTTCTCTTTTGTTACAGTTGCTCCTTTTGTTGAAATCTTGCTGTCATTTGTCTTTATTTAGTTATTAACAGCTCCCTTATCATATTAATTTCCATGCTAAGTCTACCCAAGAGACCTTTATAGCATATGTGGCGATTCTTTCAGGGCCATCATCAGCCCCTATGTAATGAAGTGAAAATACTGGATAAGGAAGAAAATATGGAAGCTGCTAATAAAGCCAAATGACTTCAGCAGCTGAAACAAAAAAGAAAAGTTTCAGTGAGTGCAGTTTGGATAGGTTTAGGGCTCCAAGTTCACCTCAGAAAGTGTTGATTCATGAATTTGGTGACACACTAATTGTGATATTCAATCCCGTAGCTGGGCAGTGTGTACTCAGACTTAATAGAAACAGGGCAAGCAATAACTGAGCAGTACTAAAAAGAAGAACTAGAAAAGAAATCCCTAGACATGGGCAGTGGAACAAAAAACAGTTTAACCTTGTAGATTAAATAAACAGGTCAATTCAGGATTCCTTGTAGATTACCTGGATTGATATACATCATCTAATAAGTGTTGATAACAACAACAACAAAGATGAGGGCAATAAACTAAATGGAAATAGTGTAAATAAAGATAACAGCTTGTCACAGAAATTCAGAGAGCAAAATATTTCTGGTTTATAATTAATTTTATATTCCTGGGATTTAAAAAAAAAAAAAAAAAATATAACAGAAGTAGTTTGTATTTATTCAATCAAAGTTAGCAGAGGACATGAAGGGGTAAAACAGACAACGTGAAAACCCACTTCAGGCCACAATTATTTTGGAGTTTTTGAAATTCAGTTTGTCAGTGTGCTACTAGGGATGTAAAAGAGGATACATTTATAAAGCAATTGTTAAGTTTGATGAAAATTGATTGAAAGATCAACAAAAAATAAGAAACCAGTAAAAATCGCCATTTTTCACTATTTACATGGGTTTTCATTATATGAGTGGACTCAATTATCAAGTTGAATGACTGTTAAACAATGAACTTATTGTTGGCTATAATCGAGTGAAGTTTGTATTAGATTACTTGAAAATTGAGGGAGTTTTTAATTTAAAATTTGTGTTGAAATCAAGTTTTTGTTTTACACAGTTTTTTGCTAAACACAGTGGCATACAAATAAAAATGAGGTATCGTTGAGCTTGTCATGATGTAAGTAACTTACATACTGAGTTTGAAGGAAAAAGGAGGAAAAAAGTTGAATTTATTAATTTTTGATTGGCTTTATTGATTTTTTACACTAAGACCCAATCTCTTACATTGTACAATGTATATACCAAGTTTGGTCAAAATTGGTTGACTGGATCTCAAGTGAAAAGGTATCAAACAAACAGACATCTTCTGTTTTTTATATATATATATATATATATATATTATAAATTAATTGATTTAAAATGTTTTTTTCGCTACACAGTGATACCATGTTTCAGAAATGGAAGCTAAAGCCCCTGAATTTAATTTTGTTATCAAACCAAAGTCATTAGTTCCATTTCCTCGTCAAGCGGATTTTGGAGTAACTTATTTTTTAAAATTTACGGTTGTTTTTTTGTGCATATATATATATATATATATATATATATATATATATATATATATATATATATATGCACAAAAAAACAAAGTGCAATGACCAGTGATCATATTTTTTTCCTTTTTTTTTTTTTCTTATATTTGTTGTAGTTTTCAATCCATCATTTTAAGGCGTGTGTAAATCTTTTTCTCGTCTCTGTTTTTCCTCGCACTTTAATTTAATATTTTTGCATACATTATTTGAACATATTTTCTTCAATGTGTGGTGTCCATTCAGGACACAGGCAATCACGATCCTCTACAACTCATGTAGCCCTTAGAAGTTTTTCTCCCTTTGCTAAAGCTACCCCTCCAATGTTCCGCCATCCATTATACAAGCTCAATAGATATTACTCACTGCAGGGTGGTGAATTGAAAAATATAACAAAAATAAAAAATGGTTTACTGGTTATTGCTCCTCTGAAGTCAATCAAGGACAAAACATAAATATTTGCACAATGACTAAAAAAAGGTAAAATACTAACAGAAAATCAGTAATATGAACCACAGAGGCTCTATATATAAAGTCCAAGTAACCTTCTGTCTAATCAGAAGGAAGAGTTGCTCGGTCTTAATATAATCTAGGATTTATATTGTTGGTTCCCACGATCATGGTTCTCTGCAGATTCTTTTTCTTTATTATCTATGAATTGCCATGACATCTTTGGAAAGATAATAAATTGATTTTCCCACTGACTTCTCCGTGGTTTGGAATTCAGAGTTATTCTTTTCTCCAGGACATAGGTGATCATGACTGTCCAAAGATTCATTTTCTTTATTATCTACTAGCTACTGTGGAAGGCTAATTGGGCCAAATTTAAAGGAAACTTTGGTCCATCTTAGCAAAAAACAATGAGAATTTTGAAGAAATAACTTTGAATTCCTCAATTCACTCTATGGAACTTCAAAACCTCACTTTAACTTTGATTCGGGCTAGAAGTCCAATTCCGGCCAAAAGACCGATTTGGGCTGAAATTCTAATTCAGCCTGAAAATGGAGTTCTTCAAATCACAAACTCCATGCAACTTTAAAACGTCGTGGCACAAAACCTTACACTTTAACTCTGATTCCTTGGCATTTTGAAGAAATAAAATTGATTTCCTCAATTCACAAAGTTTTGGAGATATTTTAAACTGAATTTAAAATAAACATTTTTAAATTCACAAAGTTTTTGTGTTACTTTAAACGCAATACAAATTAAAAACTTAAAATTACGAATTTTTTTTAGATATTTTAAAATTTGAATTTTTAACTGTTCCCTACTCATCCAGACACAAATCTCAATGCTAGATGTTCAAGCACCAGATGAAGGGCAGGTTTTCAATCCCGGGATCATCCTGATTCCAAAAAGGTATATGTGGAGCAAGTGTGACCCAAGTTAGGGGGGGGGGGGTCTCAGAGACACAGACAGATGGACAGAATTTGTCATTTATTTATTTAGATAAATAGCCATGACATTAGCAAGAGAAATCTTTTTAAAGGAAAACAATTTTTCAACATAAGATAAGCAGGTTTTTTTACTTTCAGAACAAATGTTGAATATTGAGCAGGCACTTCAATGTGGTGTAATGGTTAACAAGCTTGTCTCACTAGATCAATTACAACATAGTAGTGAGTTTGATCCTCACCAGGTCCCCAAACTTTTAGCCTTTTGCCACATGTAAGCAAAGCTTAGAAAACCACCATGTCGACTATAAGATATTAAATCTATTTTGTTATTATTCGTTGTTGTTACAAGTGCATAGCCAAATGTTTAGAATATTTGCTTTCCGACCATAAGGCTTAAGTTCGAATTTCACCATGGTCAATTTTTCAGGGGAGTGACTTCTTGATGTTAACAGCCTAGAGAAGTGAGCCTAGTGTGTGATTCTGTTGAAAAGTGACTGAAAACCACACCACAGGTTGACCCAAGCTATATGAGTGAAATTGGGTAGATGAAATTACTTCAGAAGCTGTCAATAGCTGTCTTAGAAGGAAGTTAAGTCATCATGACCAAGGGTTGTTCGAAGTGTTGATCCTGAGAGATTATGCTTCTCTCCCCCAGTAAATGTAACTAAGGTCTGCTCAGCATAGTTGTAGTATAAACCAGAGGTGGGCTCTGTGGGTAGTGAAAAAACTCAAATGTGCCTGAGCAGGTTTCTACAACTGTGATTGGTTAGCTACCCTAGCAGGCAGGTATGCTCAGAAACTAGTAGCCAACCATTATTAGTACAGGTTTTAACTTACAATTACATTAGTAGATTGAGTCTTATAATCACCAAAACACTAAACCCAACTAATGTCATTTAACTAAATCAGAATAGTTACTAGTATAAAAATAGATATATAATAAATAAGACAAGAATTTACAAGATGAATTTAGAAATGTCAAGCATTTGCATTAAGGAAACTATCTACTGACCTTGACCAGGTTCCATCCATGCACCCGAGAGTTTACCTGGACGGGCATAAGGGTCAAAGAAAAATGAGGCCAAATATTCGCCTAAAAATAAATTAAACATTTTTTAAAAATTGACTTAAAAAAAAAAAAAAACACACACACACATTCAGGATTTTTTTCAAGTTTATTGAAATTAAAATCAGGAAAAAAATTAACAAAAAGTATTTGCAGTCAGACTAATACTAAATTACTACTACTAATATTAGTACTGATTGACCAAGGGATTGTTTTTTATCAAACCTTTGTGGATTATTTAAGCAGGAAAAGTTTAGATTTTGAGGATAATAATTCTTTTTTGTGAATGAATATAGAACTAACAATTTTTTGAGAATAAAAATGATTTTTCTAGATAAAAGTTCTACTATTTAACCTATAGCTGTGGGGAGGAGATGAATTCATACCTTTCCACAAGAGTATTTAAGTAGGCACATAATAATAAGTTGATTAAATGTTTTAAATAAAGCATTGTCATTCTTTTTCTACATACTGTGTCCCTTCAGGATGTTGAGGATCATGGCTCTCCATAATTTCCTATCCCTTGTACACTAACAAATTTCGTTTTTTGTTATCTCTCCTAAACCTTGTTCCACCATCCATTTATTGAAGCTTGTGAGATAGGTTATGAGTTGTTTTCCGCTGTACCTCTTGCCTTCAATCAGTTCTGTGAGTATCAAATTTTCCAAGCCTTCTTTCCTCATTATGTGTCCAAGAAATTTCAATTCTTCTCTTTCTGATGTTAAGTGTCCTTTTTGTTTCTATATTATCTAAAACTTTGTTGTCGTTCACATGTTCAGTCCATGTCATTCTCAGCATCTTTCTGTAGAACCACATTTCTATTGTTTCAAGACTTTTCATCTTTGAAGAAATTATCAAGAATGCACAAACATATAGGAGGACCGATATGACATAACAGTTCAATAGTCTTTTCTTTGTGTCTAATGAAATTTTTCTGTTTCTTAATACTCTGCTTAGCTTTTGGAAGGCATCTTTTGCTATCCCAATGAATCTTTGGATTTCTGTGTCACATTATTTGTCCTCTGTTGAAGCACTTGTTGTACTTGTTTGATTTTGATATCTTCTATTTGGAATTTGCATTTTGAGCCACTGTTTTTTTTTTATCCCAGATGAGCCCTATTATTGAGAGGAGGCACAGTGGTGTAATGGATAGCGGTTCGGATTGAGGAATCTGAGAGCCGAGTTCAAATTCCAGTCGAATCCATTACATTCACTTATGTGCTAATACTCTTGGGAAAGGTATGAATCCTCTTCTCACCCACCCACCAGCTATGGGTAAATAGCAGGACAGACTGGGTTCTATAGGGTTGGATAGTAACTGGTCTACCGCAAAAAGAAATGGCAACCTACTGCGGGAAAAAATCTACCTTGTCAATCATGTATCGAAGTTTAAAGGCAGTTCACAGATTAATAAGAAACCTTTAATGAGACCTCATCACTTGTGTCCAATCCAGGATGGACCTTGATAAAAAAGGAAGACAAAAAAGTAATATATATTACTTTTTGTTTTCCTTTTTCCATTCTGGATTGGACACAAGTGATGAGGGTCAAAGGTTTCTTATTTATCTGTGAAATACAGTGAATTTCCTTCAAAAGCCTGTAGAGTGGTTTCTCATCATCTCCACAATTTGGAATTTAGAGTTTTCCTTCTCCTAGACCAGGCTGCCACACAAGGCTAGAGAACCCAGTCTACCCTACCACTTAATGCAAACTGAACGCAACAGAAAATGAAACTTGCGTGTGGCTCACCAGTTTACTTTCCACCCTGATAACCATTACACTACTCCCCAAAACAGGTATTGCATTATTTAACTCAAAACTGTATATCACAGGTACATAGAGATTTACAAATAAATCCGTATTATAATAAGACATTAGATAGAAAAAAACATCATTGCCACCCTTATGATTATGTGGGAGGTATTTTTGCTGCACCCTGTATTTGTGTGTCTGTTGTGGTAGCAAAGAAAAAAACAGCACCCCATAGCATGATTGCTGTTAGAACAATACTCCTTAAATGCTCTTTGAAGAATAAAGCTGTGCCTAGTTCAAAGTTTTAGTTAAAAAAAAAAAAAATCTGTCCAGAGATTAACTCAAAATCTTTTAATCCATTAATACCCAGAATTAAAATTAACAACCAGGAATTAATGACGGGTCTCTAAAAAACTAAAAATATTCATTTAGCTTTCTACCCATAACTAAGTAGTGCCCACCAACCCCAAAACGGGACAGTGGATATTAATGTGTTGACTCACAGTGCTTTCCCTTGACCTGTATGCATTCTACTCCATCAGCCATACTGACTTACTACTGACAATACTTGAATCATAATACATAAGAATCAGCCAAAACACCGTCTTATGGTCCTGTGAACATTTCTCTTAATAATAATTTAAAATTAATTCAGCAGACAATGTTATTTTATTTATGGTAACTGGCTTTTTGGCAATTGCCTTACTCAATTTCCGTCATTTGGTACTGTGCATCTGAAAAATGGCACCATTACTTCTCAGTCTATTGGCTCAAAGAGGTTCAACCCCAGGTAGTATGTCTACTTTGAGAGGGGGCTGGGTTTATAGTGCAGTGCCTTGGCCAATTTTTGCAATTAAACTCACTTTAAATTGACCTTGTGTCACATTTGGTAGCAACGTAGGAGCACTTAAAAATACCCACTTCTCAGCCTTTGGGCTTAAGATCAATGTGTACTATCTGTTCTTATCGGCTTAATCTCTCACTCCACTTCTATCTTTCTTTCATTTTCTCACTGAAACCAAGTAGGGTCTTTTCCCCTCTTTTCACATGATCAAAATGGAATCGTCCATTATTTACGAGGTATTGGCAAAGCATAATGATCGTGCAAACTAATGAAGGGTGAGACAAGCCCAATCATAATAGGATAAAAATAATAAAGCTTATTCATAATTAGTATTTAATGATAAGAAAAATGAAAAATCCTGTCAATAAGATGTGATTTGATTGCCATGAAGCTTAATGGCTGTCAAAAGGTTGCCTTTAAGCAATGCATGGTAGTGGCTTCAATTGAGAAAATGCAGAGCAGAATTCAAATTCCAGTCCAGTTTATTACATTCAACTACACATAAATACACTTAAAAAAGTTATGATAGCTGGTTGAGTGATTGATTTTGTTTAGCGGCATGTCAATACCTCTATGGGTTATTTAATGCCAAAATCTAAATATTTTGAACACAATCTTATGGCTTCAAATTGTCTAGCCACCCAGACTATGATAATTGTCCTGATTAGCTTTCCTCTTTGGTACCTCAACTTTACAAATTTAAGTGCAGTACTAGATTGGTAGCCAGGTCTCATCATTTTACTGTAGATTTTGGTATTTCTAACTATAAGTGCTATGCTAACAGTTTCTTTTAGCACACCTATTTGCATGTAGAACTCTCTTCTGGCTTCTTGCTTTTCATTCAACTCTGATCTTCAAATATTTAAATGCAATATCAATCTTTGTTTCTCTCTCCTCGATCGCTGTCCTTTTATTATCCCAAGATGTACCTATTGCGGCATTCATCCAGTCATTTCAACAGACTCCATCAAATGAACATGCTGCATCCGAATAAAGGATGACCAAGAATAGTTGACGTCGTATTAATTGGGCAAAATTTCAGTGGAAATTTGGATTTTCACAAACAGTCCCCAACTACATGTAAGACTGATTGCCATCCAAGGCTATAGGGCCCAGTCTGTCTTGCTATTTAACCCATAACTGGGTGCAGAAGCAATGTATTCTTAGCTTTCCCAAGGTTATTAGTATGTAAGTGAATGTAATGAATTCTGCTGGAATTTAAACTCAGCTCTCTGATTCCTCAATCTGAACTACTAGCCATTACTCCATCATGCTTCTACCTATTATTGTTTACTATCCTTAAAAATGTTTTTTCTCAGATTCTTTCATTCACAATAACCTCTTTGTGCTTTAGTGGCTTTATTGCCTTGCTTGGAATGAAATAAAAAAGAAAAATTACCTTTTTCATCATAGACAGCAAATACTTTAACATCTTCCTGCCATACGTCAGCACCAGCAGTTTCATCCTGTAAAGAACAATATCTTGTATCTTCAATCTTATTATTTTGTATAGAATAGCATTTCTTTCAACATATTCAATGCATTTCTATAAAATCACTTGCAATTCTTTCTGTAGTAAACGCTTTAGTACACATCTATGGCAAACTTGTTTATTTACAAGAATTTTATATTTTAATATTAATTTTATATTGAGGGCTTTTTTATTGAATAAGATTTTCTATTTTTCAAAGTTGAACAGGTTTATAAATTCAACAGAAAATATGCAAATTCTTCCTATTGAATATCTGGCAAACTTGGGCCTTCCTGCCTGCAAAAAAAAATGTTAAAAAGACAGTTTTTCCCTTGACACCGCTATTATTTTAACTACCTTCACTCCTCGGCAATGTTTATTGTTTTATAAAGCAATGATTAAAATTGGAATAAAACCGAAACATATGATGAAAGTAAATTTATACATATTTTTTACTTGAGAATTTACAACAAAAATATTAAACACTATTAGATTATTTATTTACAAGAATAATTTTATATTTACAACATTTTAAAGACTAATACATTTAAAACTAATTCAATGCAATATTTATCATTTATCAATTGATAAAGAAATAAATGTGAAAACAATGTTATTCATAAATTTATAAATATTTACTAAATTATTAAATAAGTTTGAATCAATTGGCAATTAGCCGATGTTTTGCCAACCATACCAATAAACAGTCTCATCAATAGTGTTTATTATTTTGGTTTTCAATTCTCAAGAACAAAGAGAATGTATAAATTCACTTTGGTCATATGTTTAGGTTTTATTACAATTCTAATCACCACTTTTTAAAAAATAAACATCGTTGAGGAGTGAAGGTAGTTAAAATAATAGTGGTGTCAATGGAAGGACTTTCATTTTGACAATCTACTTTTTTGTGGGCATGAAGATCCATGTTTACCTCATTTATATTATTTATTATATAATAGCCCTACTCTACTGTTATGGATAAATAAAGCTAACAATTTTGAGTGTAAAAAAAAAAAAAAATGACTAGAGTTAGTGCTTAATCATCAATTTCATTTCTTCAACTACGACAAATATTTAGTACAGAAAATAACTAAAACTGAGTTTGGTGAGAGAGTGTAGCAGTAAAAACAGAGAGAGGTGTAATAAGAGAAACAAAAATCTTGCTTATATCAAGAACAAATGCAAACAGAATTATTCTTGCCCAACTCTAACTGCTAGAATTTGCTGTGGCATTATGGGAGAAGATGATATATAAATGTTTATATATCAAAACAATGCCAAAAAATAACTAAGTTAAAAGTTTAAAATGTCACTGTTCACTCTCTTTTATATGCATGTGTAGCTACATCAATGTTAACATCACTTTAGATCAATGAAGTCCTCTAAGGATGAAACACGTCACTCAAACATTTTTTATGCTTAATAAATAAAAATAAAATGACATTTTATCCAATTATCAATTCACCAATATTTGCAATGAATTGCTGAAGAGTTAGTCAGTGATGTGCAATGCGTGATACACGCTTAGGCAATCATGTATCTTTTGATACATGACTGACGAGGCAGATTTTTTCCCCACAGGAGGTTACCATTTCTTTCTGCGGTAGACCAGTTGCCATCCAAGGCTAAAGAACCTGGTCTGTCCTGCTATTTACCCATAGATAGGGGGAGAAGAAGAGGATTCATACCTTTCCCAAGAGTATTAGCACATAAGTGAATGTAATGGATTTGGCTGGAATTTGAACTCGGCTCTCCGATTCGTCAGTCTGAGCCGTCAACCGTTACTCCACCGTGCCTATTGCTACCACTGATCTTTAATATCTTTAGGGTAAAATTATGAAAATTTTGATGCGAAAAAGTTTTCAACAAACTCTAGAATCTGGTTTTCCTTAAAGAAAGTTATCCCCATCAAAGTGTTTTGGAGTGATCAAAAAAGGTCATAGTTGGTGCAAGATAGGCTAAGGTTGAAGTTGAACAGACCAAGTCAGTTCCAAAAATTCTTTTCTTTTATCTTTTTCTCACTGTATGAAGTCTTCCATTGTCTTGGAGAACAACATTTTTCTTATTGATAAGTGCAGGGCACTTTATGACCAAACTTTTATGGACATGTTGCAGATGCTGGACATAAATGTGTATTTGGTGTTTCATTGAATTCAAAGAACTCTATTTGGACACTACCCTGATAATCCCATAACATGCACAAATTATTTCTCTACCAAATTTTCCAAACCCCCTTTTCTCATTATGTGACCTGGAACTTTCAACTATCTCCTCCTGATGTTAAGTTTAAGTTTCCTTTTTTTCCATATATTCTTGAAAATTTTATCATTGCTCACATTGCTCAATCCATATTCTCAATATCCTTCTGTAGAACCACATTTCTGTTGCTTCAAGTCTCTTCTTCATCCAGAATTCACTGCCATATAGGAAAAGATCACACAACAGTTCAGTACTCTTTTCTATTTTTTTAACAACATTTTCCTGTTTCTTAATAATTTGCTTAGCTTTTGGAAGGCAACTTTCATATCCCAATGCTCCTTCAGATTTCAGTGTTGCACTTTCCATCGTGTTAAAACACTTCCCATATATTTAAATTATTCTATATGTTTGATTTTGTTATCTCCAATTTGTAATTTGCATTTGGGGCTGTCCCTTTTGCTAACAACCATGCATTCTGTCTTCTTGCAATTAAACAAAAAACAGCTGTAGAGGGTAAGATTGTGTAAGAGCCAAAAATTGTGGTTACAAGATTAAGACATCAGTTTTAATGAATCACTATATAATAAAGCTACGTTGAAAAATTTTGAATCAGTGGATATCTCTTTGGATTGTCAGCAGATAAACATTTGTCTTGTTACTGGAGCACATACCTTAATTGAGATTCCAAATAGTTCATGGCAAAATTCAAAGAGAGAATTCAGCACGTGGGTCAGAGGTAGATACTGAGCAACTTGACTTTCATCAATTCTGGAAATGTGAAAATACAAAAAGAAAATTAATTTATTTATTACTATTTCTAAAGAAATGATGCATTTTTTCTTTATTAATCTGACAGATTTTATTACTTAAACATTATTTTTAGTGGACACCCGTATTTGAGTAGACACTGATCTTCATCATCTACTGGCCTGAATATTCAAGAAATATTATTAATGAAAAATATGCCCTCTCTGGCAGGATTTGAACCTGCTTGCTCCTTGGCAGGAGAAACTGTCATTTGACCATCTTGGCCACAAAGTTGAATAGTGCTTTATAAATGCAAATCTTTCTCAGACTCTTGAAACAATCCATTGGATTAATAAATAAAAATCTAGATGTAGTTTATCATCTTACCCAGGTTTCCACACATGTGTGCATGTATGTGTGTGTGCGTGTATTTAGAATTAATCATGAGAAAGTGTGTGATAAATCATTAAAAACAAAAAAAAAAACAAAAAAAAAAACAGTTGGAAAATACATAAGAAAAGCAAAAAATAAATGCCAACATGAAAAAAAAAGTTGAAAAACAGCAAAGGTCTAAAACAAGAAAATTTAACAGAAAAATGGAGGTTGGAAAAATAGAAAAAAATACAAGTGACAAAGGAATAATGAAAGATGCTAACATAGAAAATAAAACATGAAACAAAAAGATGAAAGACCGGAAAAATAAGTTGAAATGCAAGAAAAATAAAATGGGAAAGCAGACAAAAAGAAAAATTAAAATATACAAAAAATGTTCCAGAAAAAAAAAAAAAATCTAGAAATGGAAAAAATAAGCTGAAAACCAAAAGAATGTCAAACAGCAAATAGAAATTGAAAAGGCAAAATAAACAAATCCAAAAAAGGGGGGGAATAGATTGTTACCCAAAATATTTCTGTTTGTGTCTTCTCCTCCAATAAGGAACATCCCAACATTCTAGTTGATGGGGAAATCCTTCTGAAACGGCAAAGTCTTGCAATTCATCCAACTCTTCCCTGGCAATTGGCTTAAAGTGATTCTTGAACCTAGAAATCAAACAAGGAAATACATTTAGCAAAGCAAAAAAACCGGATTAATTAAAATAAATAATGGAATAAAAAGGAGGTGAAATTTCGTTACAGTCAGGTTTACAAAGAGAACTGTGTTTCTTTTACCATAAGAATTTCAAGCATCTAAATCTGTACATATCGAAATTCATAAAGAACTGATAAACGTAATAATCATCAGTAGCAAGCGCCATCGCAAATCAACTTTTGGGCATAGTTTTCCTCTGTCCTGTGAGTATCAAATTTTCTAAGTCTACTTTCCTCATTATGTGCCCTGGAACTTTCAACTCTCTCTTCCTGATGTTAAGTATAAATGTCCTTTTTGTTTCCATTTTCTCTAAAACTTTGTCGCTGCTCACGTGTTCAATCCATGGTATTCTCAGCATCCTTCTGTAGAGCCACCTTTCTGCTATTTCAAGTCTACTTCATCTGTGAGGAGACTGACCATTATTCACTACCATATAGGAAGACCGATATTACGTAAAAATTCAGTACTTTTGTTTGTTTCTAACAAAATTTTCCTGTTTCTTATTACTTTCCTTAGCTTTGAGAAGGCATCTTTCCCTATCCCAATACACCTTCAGATTTCAGTGTCGCCCTTTCCGTCCTCTGTTAAAACACTTTCCAGAAATTTAAATTGTTATACTTACATGATTTCGGCATCTCCAATTTGTAATGTGGATGTCGGGCTGTCAGTTTTGTTGACACCAATGCATTAAAATTGAATATGATAAATATCAAAGAAACAATGTATATTACAACCAAATAAATAAAAAAATACTTGCATTTCTAACATGTTGAGTACATTTTCTACTGAGCCTGCCATTTTGGTCTCCATAGACATCTGGGCAAAATTGTCGTATCCTAATATGTTAGCTATATCTCTTCTGAAAACAGAAAAAAAAAGATTATATATATATATATATATATATATATATACTTAAATAGGTTCCCCCACCTTTCCACTTAGGATAAAATCCCTCCCTGGGAGCAGGTTTTCGCAGCGACGCCAGCGTATCCGACTCCAAGAAAGAATACTCTGACTTTAGAATTTCAGTTTTTCTGTTTCTGACTAGTCCTGTATATATCGTCTCTTCATCTAACTTAAATCTAATATAAATATGTCTCCATTAACCATGTCCTGAAGAACGTCTATTTGACCGAAACGTCTGACGTCGACAGAATAACAAAAACAAAATAAAAAACAGTAAACTCACATATTCGGATTTTGCTTTGTCTTTTCCACATTTTCATCATACCGTCAGATCTACATCCACACATTTGCTTACATATATACTTAACTAGGCACCTCCAATTTTTCACTGAAAAACAGCATAGCATGATGAAAAAGGCCCCAAATATTTTTCAAAATGTTTATGTTATTATTAAGAGGAAAATATTTTTTTTTTTATTATTATTAAATTTTTTAATCCTTTCTAGCACATTTGAAATTTTGGTTTAGAATTTTTTTTTTTTTTTTTATATCAGTGGTTGCCATAAGAATTACAATTAGTGTTTTTGTTTTTTTTTCCAGTGAAAAATACATTGATTTGGAAATTCTTGCAAAAATCAAATAATTGTCAGATTTTAATGAAACTTTCAGCACTTATTCACAAATGAATGAACTTATTTTTGAAATTTCTTTTTAGAAAATGTTGGTAAAAAAATGTTTTTTAAACATATTTTACCCCCTGCCACTGTCCAACACACACACACACACACACACACACACACACACCTACTTAATTTCATGAAATTTCAAGAAAGTAAATTTTTTGAAAAAAATTTTTTTATTAGTCAAAAGTAGGACTCCTTGAAGAATGTAAATCATCCATATTTTTTTTCAAACAGACCCACCAGTTATTGAAAATTTGCACCAAATAATAAACAAAAAATGCAATAAAACTATGACATTATTTAATTAGAAGAGCTTTTGATTGCTATTATAAATAAGATATATTAAAGACATTATTGTCTTAAGAAAGATTTATTTTTTGATGAATAATGAATTTTTACAGGAATTGTTTTTATTTTTTTAAATTTTAATTATAATAATTTAAAATTCTGCATTACTTTCTTTCTTTTAGATGATATTGTAATTAGTTGGAAACTATATTTACAAATCAAAAATTGAAAAGCTTAATAAATGGTAGTCTATACACAACATTATTATTAAAAGGTCACATGTTATAAGAGTTGTCCTCAATTTACTGAGAAATTCTCTTGTCTGCAATTCTTTATTCACTTCATGCTTACATCTCAACAGGTTTTGCACATCATCCCTTCAAAGTTTTAAAACAAGTTTTACTTTTTTGTAATTTCTATTTCACTAAATGTTTTTATTTATGTATTTATTTTAGTGTGGGTCATACTTCAATTCTGTAATTTGGGTTTTTTATACTTTTTTTTAAAGAAGAAACAACCTAGAAGAAATGGAGTTTTTTGTTAGCAGTTTTTTACTTTTTTCAGTTTATTCTTTTTTAAAGTATTTTTAATTTTATTATTTTTTAAAAAGCATCTTCAAATGTAAGGCTATAACACTATAGTAATTAAAAGTCAATAAAATATTAGATAGTTGCTGAAAATTTCTAGGTAGTTAAGAACAAAAAAAATGTATTCACTTAGATTTCATAAATTTATGTCATTTCTGGTCATCCATACTTAGCTGTCAACACCTAAGCTCATCAATAACATTAATTAACATGTCAGAAAAAACAGGACCTGTGGTTAAGAAATACATGTAAACTACGTTTTTTATGCTATAAGTAAGTAATATTTGCTTCAAGTTAGATTAATTTCACTTTAAATTTGTTAATTTTCCTCAAATAACATGTCACAAATATATATTTTATTTTTGGAAGCTTTTTAAAACTGATAATTAAATTTTGTTTACAAATGTCTTAAAATGTGAGAAAATGGCCGTTTGTAATTGATTTTGTGAAAGCAAGCAAAAATTGACATTCCAATATATATAATTTCTATTTGAAATATACCAGAGTATTTTGCTTACTGAAAATTTGTTTGAGCTGAAAAATAAAAATGCCATATCCCAAAAAAGAGCTTGGCTAACCAAAGGGTTTGATTCCCTTGATGGCAATTGTTGGGATTTGATCTTCTCAGGATTGATACAATCAGGGAGCTTGGAGGTATGCACCTAACCAGATCAGGTAAAATGTGCTTTTCAGATGGAAACCTAAGGTTCTATCAATGAACCTGACTTCAGCGTAACATCTGACCAAAATAATAAGACGTGGACTGCCTCATGGAAATGGTCATGTGGTCATGCTCCCAGTGAGCTGAAAAATAAAAATTGCTACAAGTGGCAGCACCACTTCAGTCCGCACAAAGTGCTGCCTGATTCACCTTCAGTCCGAAGCTCACAATTTGCCATCTCCACACTCCATTGCAAAACATACACACGGCTCTGGCCCTTTTGGGTCGTCGAGGTAAGTCTCCGCTACAGTTGTTGATGAAAATTAGGGACAATGTAGGTACAAGAACTGTAATTAAATGTGTATTTGTATACAAATACACATTTAATGGTGTAACAAAAGTGCCAAAAACTTTCTTCGCTGAAACAGACCAGACGATATGGTTTGAACGGATGTCATCCTTCGTTTGAAAAAAGGCACTCTGACCCTACTTTGACTTAGCCTCTTTTCTAAAGTAACTAATATGTTGATACAATAGTTGTCAGTGAAAATGAATACCCTACCACCCCTTATTAAAATGATTAGTTTTCTCCATATCCACAGAAATTAATATTAATTTATATGAATGTATATGCTTATAAAGCTCCATAAATTTCAAAATTAGTCATTCCAAAATTCGCTTGAGGATGAAACAGAACGATGTACTTTAATTTAATTTAATTTCTATAATTGAATTGAAGTTTTTAGCTTCTGTTTTTGAAACATGAGAACTCTTATGTAGTGATGGAATCATATTTTTTAATTATAATTATATATATATATATGAGAATAGAATATATAAAAAAATTCTATATATCAGGACAATGTGAGGCAAGTGAATGACAAAGTGGAAATATTCTGTAGTCTCTTAATTCTACAATAAATGCCTCATTGCTTCTTGCTTTCCTGTTTGTTGGAAATCGTCTTATGTAGTTCCAATCTTTAAGCACTCGGGTGAATCATCTGATCCTTCTGTCAGCCTATTAGCTTTCTGCTACTTTTTGGCAAAGTGCTAGGGGTTCTAATCAACTCTGAAGTGGTTAAGAATCTCGCATCACAAGGTCTCCTTTCAAATAAGCAATACAGTTTTCATTTCTTTAGGTCAACTTCCAATGTGTTAACAGTTATTGTTGACAGAGTCTATTAAGCATTAGATAAGAATGGTAAAGCTTGCTGTTGCTTTTGGATATCTCAAAGACAGTATAATCTTACAGACGAGTTTTTATTAAACTCTATGGGGATTGGTGTTATAAAATCAGAAACAGACTTCCAACAGAAGCAACAACAAAAATGGGTATTTATAATTGTCACAAAGCAGAATCTGCAATGTTATTGATCCTGACCTACATCTCAGCTTCAGTCACTTTCCTACCACTGTAACAGCTTCCCTGTGCTTTTTCTATAAATACGAGGGTCATTCAATAAATAAGTTGAATTTTTCGGTATAAGGACTTCTAATACAAATATAAGCTTACTCTTTTTTTATTTTTTTTTGTTTTACTTCTTTTCACATGGATTTAATTTCTTTTGACGATTAACAAAGATGGCCAACCAAGAATGCTCCAGGATTGAACAACGGTCAGTTATCAAGTTTTTGTTTTGCTGAAGGGTGCAAACCAGTTGAAATTCATAGGAGAATGTCAACTGTGTATGATGCCACATGTTTCAGCCAAAAAAAAATGTCTACAAGTGGGCTAAATTGTTTAAAAAAGGACAGAGCAGTGTTGAGGATGAAGACAGGCCTGGGAGGCCTACAGAAGTGAGGTCTCCTGAGGTGATCGAATCAGTCAATGACCTCATTCAGTCTGACAGAAGGGTGACAATGGATGACATTGCAAGGACTTTGAGCTTATCTGTTGGGACAAACGCAGGGGTCATCAGTCAGAAGGAGTCATCTTGCATCATGACAACGCAAGGCCTCACACAGCAGCCCAAACGGTGCAGACCATCAACAAGCTGGGCTGGGAACTGCTCCCTCATCCGCCTTACAGCCCACACCTTGCCCCTTCAGACTTTCACCTGTTTGGTCCCTTGAAAGCGTTCACGAGAGGCACGAAGTTTAAAAGTGACGATGAAGTCAAAAGTGTTGCGAGTGACTGGCTGAGACATCAGTCCAAAGATTTTTACGCTGAGGGAATACGGAAACTTGTGCACGGATGGGAAAAGTGTGTGACAGTGCTGGGAGACTACATTGAAAAATAAAAAAAAAAGTAAGCTTCTATCTGTATTAGAAGTCCTTATACCGAAAAATTCACCTTATTTATTGAATGACCCTCGTATTTCCATGGCAATTGTTCAGATGAACTATTTTTTGAAAATTGTTATTTATATCCTCCCCCGCTCCAACACACAAATTGTATATATGGGGACTAGTTAGGACTTTATAGAGACTCTGAGGTATTATGGTGGCTGTAGTAAGAATGTGTTGTTTTGGTGTAAGGAATACTGTGTATATTTGGGTCAGTGAATGTGGCTAGCTAAGTTTAATTATAAAGCAGATGAATACCAGCGATCCCCCATTTCACTTTTGGCCTTGTGCCAGATTTTTTGTATTTTACAATAATAAATATTACTTTCCTTTATGGTACCTACATTTTATGAATTTAAGTGCAGTACTAGATTGGCAGCTAGGTCTCATTTTACAGTTGAAATGGCTAGATGTAACCATAAGTTTTATGATCAGCTTCTTCTATTACACTTCGCATTTGTGGAACTCTCTTCCGGCTTATTGCTTTCCGGTCAACAGTGATCTTCAAATACTTAAATTCCATGTCAAACGTTATCTTCTGCCATCTTAATTCCTGTTTTTATTGTTTTCTCTCCTTAATGTTATTTTTTTCTCATATTCTCTCACACTCAGTAACCCCCCCCATTGTATCTTAGTGGCTTTATTGCCTTACTTGGGATGTAATGATTAAATAAAACCAAAAAAGAAAAAATATATCTAACTAGAATAGAACATAATATAAATCAAGCTGTTAACTTTCCACTCTACCAAAGACAAAAGGTTTGGAAGAAAACTCCCATCAATATTCAAAAGAACTGTAACACTGAGTTGATTATTAATTATATGGACATGACACACCATTTGTCTGTTATCAGTTAACATTGAGGAGCACAACTCTGTGTCTTCTTCCAGGATAGCAACACCTTGTACCTTCTTGGTCTCCCTTTTCCCACCGACATGAAGTGGTTTGATTATATTCAATCAATCAGTAGGTCTACTGCAAGGAAAGTTAATTCATCCTGCCATACCAGACAATATTTTTTGTCAGAAGCTATCTTGCACATTTATAAATATACCAATTGTTCATGCATTGAATATTGCTGTCATATTGTTATTTATTTAGAGCTCCTTGATAAAATACAAAGAAGAATCAGCAATATTATTGGTCCTGATCTGGCATGTAGGCTTCAGTCACCTGCTGTGATGTCCACGCGAGTATAAATAGAACCCGCTCGGTTGAGCTAGGAACTCTTCAGTAGACAGTAAACCTGGCGACGAGGATGAGATAATTTGACAAGCTTCGAATTAACAGCAAAGGAAAAAAAAAGTACTCGAATTCGACAACAACACGAGTAAAACTTCAAATTAACACCAAAGAAAAATACTCGAATTCAACAACAATGCGAGTAACAAACTTCGAAAATAACAAATTATAAATTATTTCGAAAGAAATGGCTCTCTCTATGCCAACAATATATCCCCTAGACTGGGAACACTCCAACCAGGAGCAAGCATGGAGAGAATGGAGTGAACATATCGAAGACGCATTTACAGCGTTTAATATAACAGATGATAAACGACAACTATCACTCTTTCGATTTTATGGGGGAAAGAAACTGAAAGATATCCCCAAAACCTTAACACCGGAGATACCACCAGGCCAAGTAGAGCCTACATACCAAACAACAAAAATAGCACTGGACGAATATCTCATCCAGAAAACAAATAATGTCTTTGAAAGACATGGATGCTTAGTCAAGAAAACGGGGAGTCAACACATGATTATGTCACCCGTCTACGCATACAAGGAGTAAAATGCAACTTTGGCGAATACAACCTGGATAAGGCTATAGTGGACCAATTAATAGAAAAATGCTCGTCAAGCAAATTATGCCGTGCATATTTGAAAGAAACTGATTTAACAGTAGAGGAAGCACTTCAAAGAGCATTCATATTTGAATCCACTGAAACACAAGCTAAACAAATAGAAGAGAATGAAAGAGAGCACTCAGATATCCACAAAATTACAACCAATTACAAGCAACAACAACAACGAGATAACAGTGGGTATAGGAAACTATCCAGGGACAACAACCCATTAAAAATGGTTACAAAATGCTACAGGTGTGATGGCTCCGACCACACACACAGTCAAACAAAATGCCCAGCGTTTGGGAAAAAATGTAACTACTGTGGAGTAATAAATCACTTCGAAAAAACATGCTTAAAAAAGAAAAGGAATAGTGGTAAAGGGAAAATGAAGATGTCAGACAGCCACAATTACGTCCAACCAGTATCGACGAGTCCGAATAATTCAGACAGCTAGGCATTTGTTTTTCAGGTGAAACCTATTCATTCAGCAGATAGCGAAATTGTCCATATTGACGACATACCAGTCAGAATATTAATAGATTCTGGAGCAGACATCAACCTTATCGACGGCAAAACGTTCAAAGAAATCCTTAAAGTACAGCCAAACTTAACATTAAAAGAAACAAATTGTAAACCAAAAGCATATGGAAATATTCCAATACCACTAAGAGGAGAATTTTTCTCAACGCTGACGAATGGTTCCAGAAGAAAAGCCCACAAAGTATTCGTTACAAAGGCATATCAAGGTGGTAACATATTAAGTAAGTGGGCCAGCATTGAATTAGGGTTTATCACCACCCCACAGGTGAAATCGATTACAACAAAAAATATCCCGAAATCAACAAAAGAAATTCTAGATTGATACCTACCCTCGTTGGAAGGATTAGGAAGAATGAAAAATTTCCAACTTAAAATTAGAATAGACGACATTATACTTGTTGCACAACCGCCAAGACAGACACCATTTCATATCCAACAAGCAGTAGAGGAAAAAAAAAATCAATGAAATGCTAGAAAAGGATATCATCGAAAGAGTGGAAGGACCCACTCCGTCGGTCTCGCCGTTAGTAGCAGTACCGAAACCAAACGGAAAAATTAGAATATGTGCTGATTTACGTGTGGCAAATAAAGCAGTGAAACGCACCCACTATCAAATACCAACAGTTGAACAGTTACTGAGTGAAATTGGCAATGCAAACGTTTTCTCAAAAATCGACCTAGACTCTTATTACCACCAAATAGAACTGGATCCTGAACCTAGAAGCATCACTACCTTTTCATGCAACTCCGTGTTAAGTGTGCTGTAAGATTGGCAACTAGGTTCAGTCATTTTACTCTTGAACTAGTTAGATGCAACTGCAAGTTCTATTCTAATAATTTCTTTTCTCACACTTCTCGCCAGGGGAACTCCCTTCCAATTTCTTGCTTCCCTGTCACCAAAAATGTTCAAAAATTTAAATACAATGCCAATCGCCAAATTCAGTCTTCCTGAAACCTGTTCTTTTATTGTCCTTTCTCCTTATTAAAGTCTTCTCATTCTCTTTCACTCCCAGTAACCCTTTGCCTCCTAGTGAGATTATTACCTTGCTTGGGTAAAAAAAAGTAAAAGGTCTTTTAAAAATTATACCTAGTTCAAAACAAGCTTTCATCACGATTGTTAACTAAACTGACTCTTGTGGTACCTATCTAGGATTGAACTCACCATCTTTGGCTAACAAAGTTCTGAAGATATTACTCCTCAGCTAAGTAGCTTGTCTCCCTTGCTGCAAAAGTGCATTTAACCGTTAGACATTATTTAAGCTTATTGAAATTTCTCCTCAGTGAATAATTTTCTGGTGAAGCGTTGTCACTCCGTTTATTAAGCAAGATCCCGTTTTGACATCTGGTGGTAGAATATCGTTCATTAAAAAAGACAAATGCCTACAAATATTAAGTTTATAACCCCACCAATGCTTATCCCAGACAAGTACCATTCTTGGAAAAAAGAAATTCAATTCTGGGAAATGGCAACAAATATAAATGTAAGGAAAAGAACTCCAACTGTGTCTTTGAGTCTAAATGGTAACGCCAGAGAAGCAGTGCTGGAATTAGATCCTGATAAATTAAACCCAGAGGAAGGAATGAAGTTAATGTATGAGAGGTTGGACTCTATGTTCATTTTTCTGGTGAACTTCTGTCACTCGGTTTATTGAGCAAGATCTTGTTTTAACGACTATAATCAAATCAATTGAGTAGTTTAGCAGTTCAGTTCTAAATTGAACTGTTGGGCATCCATACATGAAAATCAACAGGACAATCTATAATACAGGGTGTGTCTCTCCAAAACTAACATCTTTTAAAATGTGAGTAACTACATGTGCCAGGCAAATAAAATTAAACAGGCTTCATATTGAACAAGAAAAGATTTATCTATCTATATATAAAATTCTGTGACTCCCATCTATCCCTCACACCCTCTAAAATAGCCATACATTGACCAATCAAAACCAAATTTGGGGGAGAAGCACAAAAAGGTAAGGATGTACAACGTACAGTTTGTTTTACTAGGGTGCATAGTTTAGTACAATAAGTTTTCATTAACTTTTTGGAAAAATTAAAAGTTTTATTTAACATACAAAATTCTCCCACTATTTAAAAAAAAAATAAATTATAAAAATAAATACTTATTTAATAAAAATGCAATATTTTGCATATCTTTTAAGTTTTTATATATACGACTATTATTATTATTATTATTATTATCATATAGAGGACACCCTGTATATTATATTATTACTATATTAACTATTATTATATTATTATTATTATTACTATATTAACTATTATTATATTATTATTATTATTACTATATTAACTATTATTATTATTATATTAATTATTATTATTATATTATTATTATATTAACTATTATTATATTATTATTATATTAATTATTATTATTATTATATTTATTATTATTATTATTACTATTATTATTATTATTATTACTATTATTATATTATTATTATTATATTAATTATTATTATTATATTATTATTATATTAATTATTATTATTATTATATTTATTATTATTATTATTACTATTATTATATTATTATTATTATATTAATTATTATTATTATATTATTATTATTATTATATTAATTATTATTATTATATTATTATTACTATTATTATTATTATATTAATTATTATATTATTATTATTATATTTACTATTATTATTATTATTATATTAATTATTATATTATTATTATTATATTATTATTACTACTATTATTATATTATTATATTAATTATTATTATTATTACTATATTAACTATTATATTATTACTATTATATTAATTATTATTATTATTATTACTATATTAACTATTATTATATTATTATTATTATATTAATTATTATTATTACTATATTAACTATTATATTATTACTATTATATTAATTATTATTATTATTATTACTATATTAACTATTATTATATTATTATTATTATATTAATTATTATTATTACTATATTAACTATTATTATATTATTATTATTATATTAATTATTATTATTATTATTATTATATTAATTATTATTATTATTATTACTATATTAACTATTATTATATTATTATTATTATATTAACTATTATTATTATTACTATATTAACTATTATTATATTATTATTATTATTATTACTATATTAACTATTATTATATTATTATTATTATTACTATATTAACTATTATTATTATTACTATATTATATTATTATTAGTATAATATACAGGACACCCTGTATATTTTATTATTACTATATTAACTATTATTATATTATTATTATATTAACTATTATTATTATTACTATATTATATTATTATTAGTATAATATACAGGACACCCTGTATATTATAGTATCTATTTTAATCTTGCTTGTCCCCTTTTTAATTTAGGCACATTTTAGATTGTCCCCATTTTTTATTGCTTTCTGTTTAGCCTGTAGCAATTGCAGGAACAGCCAGATAAATACCTTTTGGCTTTCAATAAACCTGCTGATTGCCTAAGAGTGTTTATCTGGCTGTCTGGTGGACAGACACATATTGGGAGGCAATACATATACTGTATATATTAACGATTCTACAGTTTGATGAAACTGAAGTGGTTTGAAACATGAGGCATGAAAAGGAAAATCTTGATTAGAAGAAATTTCCTGAAAAAAACCCGAGCTGCATTAAACGCGGATAAAACATTACCTGAGAGTTCTTATTTCAGTGATGATTTTGTGGTTCCCCAAATCCCTTTCTTGCTGCATTGGCCCAGCCCTGGTGTTGTACGCCTGCCACACATTCCATCTCAGTGTTCGATTGTGACAGTGTTCCAGGAATGATTGATAGATTTGGTGATGCAGGGTCACTTGCCACGGTCCAACTTTTGGATTATTTCTGAACAAATACACAAGCAAAATATTTATTAAATAAGGTAACAAAAAAATAAATAAATAAATAAAAGATTACCGACCAACAACTGCGATAAAACTTTCAGTCAGTACATATTTGACAAGATATGCCACATTGTCTAGTGATAAGGATTTCTGGCTTTCACCCAGGCAGCCTGGGTTCAATTCCCGGTGTGAGAACATTTCACATAGTGTAATACAGAGTTCGGCCAAACATGACATGCCAAGCAATTTCCAATGGCACGCAGCTGCAAATGACATCACAAAGTCCAAATCAATAATTACTACAACACAAAGAAGATATTCAGCTGTTTCAAAACTGCTCACTTGTTGGACTCCCATTAATAATAAGAACTTAAAAAAAAAACTTTTAAAAATGGTTTATTTCTATTAATGTCGTTTACATATTATTATATATATTACTACGTAAAAAATATTGTAGAACAGGTATATTGACCTTGACTTGTATAAAAATACATACACTGTTGGCACACTGAATAATCTTAAAACTAAGTCTGCTCTTAGTCAGCAAAAGCAGGCCGACCCCTGGTGTAATGGTTAGCAAGCTTGTCATAATTACGACTGAGTAGCGAGTTCAATCCTCACTGGGTTCCTCATACATTCAGCGGTGTGCCACATTTAAGCTACTCTTAGAAAAATCACCATATTTGACAAGATATTCCATTTTCAGAAAATTACTTTTTATTGTTGCCTTTTGTCCCAATGCTCTGTGTCAATACACTCTTCATTGTTATTATTATCTTATTACTAAATTTATTGCTTCTTGTTATTGTTGCTTTTCATCCCAACAATGGCCTACTGGATAAAAGTGTTGGTTGATCAAACCAAAATGTAACTTGGCCCAAATAGTTGGTAGTTCAGTCCCTGGCCTCAGCAGAGAAAGCAAAAGCTGGGAGAGTTATTAAAGTGAACTAACTAAAAGCTGAGGTATCCAAAGGCATAGTACGTGGAATTAGAACAATCTAAACCCATGGGCTAAATAAAGGGTTTTGTTCAAAATTCCAACAAATATTACCTGCGCATACAACGGCTGAAACATTGTGAATATTACAGTAAAGATGAGGACAACGGTCCAAACAATTTAAATAATGAAAATAGTTACAATACCTCATCTCAGAAATATAGACAAATGTTAAAAAAATACAATGAGGAAATATGTTTGAGAAAAAAAAATTATAAAGCTGTATAATATAAAAAAATAAAAAAACCATGACAAAATAACGACTTACTTGTTCGATGCCATCATTGTTATAATAGCTGGAGACATGTCTTTGACAAAATTATAGTCAGTAACCCATTGGCAAAACAGATTCTGACATACCATCACTTTACTCCTATATAGTAAAAAAGAAAAAATTAAAAGCAATCAAATAAAACAGAACTTGTTATACACAGAAATATCAATCAAAAATATATTATTAATCAACATCAGTCTCTTAAGTACTTCAATCATGAGAAGAGGACCTAAGAGTAGAAGAAACAGGCAACCTCCTCCTGGATGATTTGTTGGCAGCGGTTCTCAGAAGTTCCAGCATTGCCATGTCCATCTACACTTTGATGTTTGCCTGACCAGCTTTTGTGCTGCCGTCGACACTTATTCCTGCCCTCAACAGTACCTTGCATAATGGTCTTCTATCGGCCGTTAAGTGACATGGCCAAATGATAACATCACATCTTAATAGTGGCAAAAAGAGATTCCTGTCAGTCCAGAACACTTTTGACCTTGATTCGTTTGGGTTTGTGCTCCTAGTAAGAAATGCAGAGGGGTTTGCTCATGCATTTGTTTTCGAACAATCAGATCCTTTTTTTTTCTGTCTCAACCAGGAACGTCCAAGTCGTTCACCCATAAAGGAGGATGGAGATGTGCAGCTACTTGTAGAACTTGAACTTTCTATGGAAGCTGATGTTGCTCTTTTATATCCTTTTCAGTCTCGCCATCGCTGCTGTGGTTGTTTTGATCCGTGTATGGATTTCTGTGTTGCAGGTGCCATCTTTTGACAGGGTTGCTCCCAAATATTTGAAACTGGACACTTCCACCAGTGGTCCGCTATCCATAGTGACAAAGGCACTAGTGTTGCTTGTGCTATTCACCATTACTTTGGATTCCTCAGTGTTTAGTTCCATTATTAATATAAAACACTAATGCAACTTGAAAGGATATCAAAGGCGGTGGTGTAACTTATCTGCATGGAAAGTGGAATCAACAAGCTGAATTCAAATTCTGGGTTAGTCTGTTGTGTTCATGTTTTTTTTTTTTTAAATCATTTCACACCCAAGCATTTTTTTCCAGTTATGTGGAAAAACACACACACCTCTTGCACCTTTTCTTCGCTGTTTATCCACATACAACAATTGCATTTAGTAACTTTCTACCTTGAGTTGCTCTTAGGCCTTGTACTGGGTTAACAAGAATATATAAAAAAAAAAAAAAATACAAGCATGTTTTTTTTGCAGTGTTACTTTCATCCTTTAGATCAGGATTGGCAACCCGCACCCCAAGAAGGAATTTTGTCCAGCAAGTGAAACAAAAAAATATCAGTTGAAGTTAACTGATGTACAATGCTACAGATTTTTTTAAATAAAAATTTAATTCCAAATCCATTTCTGACTTCTACAAGGAATATGTTTTGCCAAGCAGGAAATAGAAAATTGAATAATGTGAAAATGAAGTTATTATTTGGAAGTACATATGCTTGTGAACAACCTTTTTTTTTCAAAAATGAAATATACTAAAAGTCGTTTATGAACAAAGTTAGGCGAGGACCAGCTGGAAGATGTTTTGCTCCGGTCATCGACAAATATTTCACCTGATGAGGAGAGGTTATCGAACAATAAACAGAAACAAGCGTCTCATTAAATGATTTGCCGTTTCTAACTGTATTTCGTTTGTAGTAAGGAATTTGCATGTTTTTGTTGATTGTGTTAGTTGTTATCCTTTTAATCCTGCAGTAAAATAAGGAAACTTGTTTAAATATAACATTGACTTTGTTGTTTTTTCTTTAAACCTTCAGACAAAGGCAGCCTTCTGGTCAGATTGGCCTGAGGTCAAGACCATTTATTATAGTACATTTGATATGATGGCCCTCCTCCGAGACACTGCATAGCTTTCTGGCCCACTATCTCCAAAAGGTTGACAACCCCTGCTTTATATAGTGCTTGATCAACAAGGTTTTTCTTGTGATTATAACAACAAAGATGAGGACACACGTCTAAATCTAGATAATAACACTCCATCCCAGAAATTAACCAATAAAAAAAAAGAAAAGAAAGAATTCTAAGCACTTTTTACATCCTTTGGCAAATGTTTAGATGAGCAGCACTCATTTCACCCAAACAAGGTGATAAAGCCACTAAGACACAAAGAAAACTGAGAAGACATTGTTGAGTAGAAAGGACAATAAAAAGAACAAGATTCAGGGACTTGTTGATTATGGCAGCATTTAAATTTTTGAAGATCATAGTTGATAAGAAAGCAAAAAGCTGGATGTGAGTTCCACAGGCGATAAGTGTGAGAGAAGAAACCATTATCATAGAACTTACGGTTCCATCTAGAAATTTCACCCATAAAATGATGAGACCTAGCTGCCGATCTAGTACTGCATTTAAATTCATGAAGTCAAGGTATCAAACAGGAAAGCTAATCAGAACAATTACCATTAAAATATTTATAGAAAAGGTACAGGGAAGCTACATAATGATGGGAAAGGTTAGATGCCAGATCAAGATCAATAACATTGCAGATTCTTCTTTGTATTTTATCAAGAATCTCTAAATATATAGCAGAAGCACCAGACCAGATGTGGCAGCAATATTCAATGAATGATTATTAATTAGTTATTCCATCATTAATTGTGGTTTAAGTATACATTCACTGATAAATTATGTTTGGTTATCAAATTAATCTCTCATTTTAATAATGTCTCCCCAAGCAAGGCAATAAAGCTACTAATCTTCTAATAGTTTATCATCATATTACAATGTGGGTGACTTTGCATTAGTTTTGATAGCATGTAGATTTTTATGTGGTTGAGTTACTAACCCAAACCTCTTTTTTTTTTCTTTTTTTTTTTTTTTATACACACAGGATTGGGAATTGGGTTAATTTATAGTTATTATTTTCCTATGGTTGCTTTATCAAGAAAAGAGAGTCCAGTCTGCCCTACTATTTTACCCATAAATGGAGTGAAAATAAAATTAAACAGAACATAAACATTTAGGACAAGTAAAATTTTATGGAAAGAAAATAGAGGGAAAAAACAAAAAAAAAACTTTACTTCTCTGTAAATCTATATACAACAACCTCATTTAGTAATTCTCTATTTTGAGTGGCTCTTGGGCCTTGTACTGAGTGAACAATAATATTAAAAATATATATATCCAAGTATGATTTTCGGCGTTGCTACTAACCCTAACCCATCAGCAGGGTTAGTGTTGTTGGATCAACAAGGCTTTTCTTCTTTCCTTGTGATAATAATAAAGATGAGGATATTAGTCCAAATCCAAATAATGATCACTCCCATTCCCAAATGATGCTAAGCATTATTTTTATCCTTTGGACATGGTTTTTGTTTTTTCCTTACCTAAATGCATTTTTCTCTTCTGTAAGTTTGTGTAAAATATCAATAAACCGTTTTCTGTTTGATCCGCGCACTTCAATGCCATTCAGCTGACCTTCCAATAAATAGAGATCAATCAATCGCTGTTGGCTTCTGGTCAATTGGTCTCGGTCGGCATTCACTTCCTGAAAAAAAAAAAAAAAAAAAAAAAAAAAATTGTCAATGCAGATACTATAGCAAAATTAAGACAATCATTTCACCCCAGGCAATAAAGCCACTAAGGGGCAAAGAGAGTTACTGCATGTGAAAGAATAAGAGAAAAATAAAACATGATTAAGGAGAGAGAACACTACAAACAGAAATTAAGAAGATAACAATTGACTTGACATTGCATTTAAATTTTTGAAGATCAAAATTGACTGGGAAGCAAGAGAAAAAAACTGTTAGCATAGAATTTATGGTTACATCTAGTCATTTCATTTTTTTTTTTAAACAAAGTTTACTAATGAAAAAAATTAGTTTATTCTATACTACTCCGTTACTTATTTAATGTATAACGGATTTTTCAATTGCAACGATATTGGATTTTTCAATTGCAAGGATATTGTTGCCAATCCAGCAAATATTAACAAAATAGACGCATGACACAAAACTGATATGTTTTTTAATAAATCATATATTAATTTAAGAAAATAATTAGTGTTTGCGCATTGGTGGCTGCACAGTCAAACTAAGCACATAATGGAACTGGTAGCCAAAAATTCTCTGGAAATCCTACCAAGATTCATCATTGGCGGCCACAATCTTAAGACACACAGATGACAGTGCTGATAGCAGACATGGAAAGGAAACTACAAAATCTCATACAGAAGTTAGTGAAGGAGAGTGAGAAGAAGGGACTAAGCATAAACTACAAAAAGACAGAATGTATGGTCATCAGCAAAAAGATGCAATTTACAGGTCGGGGACACTAAAATCAAGCAGGTAGAGAAATTTAAATGTCTGTAAAGTGTTCAGACAGAAGACGGAAAGTGTGACACTGAGATCCAAAGACGTACTGGGATGGCCAAAGACACATTCCCAAAGCTAAGCAGAGTATTAAGAGACAGAAAAGTTTCGTTGAAAACAAAGAAAAGAGAACTGAACTGTTATGTGATATCTGTCCTTCTGTAGGGCAGTGAGTGCTGGGCAATCTCTTCAAAGATGAAGAAGAGACTTGAAGAAACAGAAAAGTGGTTCTACAGAAAGATGCTAAGGATACCATGGGCTGAACATGTGAGCAATGACAAGGTTTTGGAGAGAAAGGAAACAAAGACAAAATTTATACTTAAAATCAGGAAGAGGTAGCTGAAATTTCTGGGACACATAATGAGGAAGGAGAGCTTGGAAAATCTGATACTCATAAGGACACATAGAGGGAAAGAGAGACAGAGGAAAGCAACGTGTGACATACTTAATGGGCTTGGGCAAGTAGATGGTGGAACAGGGTATGGAAGAAATAACAAAAAGACAAAACTTATTAAGGGAGGCAAGAGGTGGAGGGCTATGATAGTCCATGTCCTGAAGGGACATGGCACATAAAAGAAGCCAAAACTTCAAAGTATCATACTGGTACTCCACCAATTCTCCAGTACTCTCAATTCCAGAACAATACTAGATTATCAATTTTGACAATCAAACAGAAATCATATGTTAGCCACTTAAAAAGATGACCTCTGACCCACCAATTATACATTTCCCTTACGTCTACAGCATCAGTGATTGTCACAGGCAATTGATTATGCACTAAACACAATAACCAGTCGCCACGAACAGAAGGAAAAAGTAGCATGACAATTACATGTAATTCAAATACAAATTTTGTCTAAATTAAAATTTACATTGCAAAATGAATCCTCTTAAAATTTTGAAAATGAAAATAGGAGAAAACAAATAAAAAGAAAGAAAACAGAAAAAAAGAGAAAAATATATACATGATCTGGAGTTCTTATTCAGTAGTCATTTAAATCAAATTGAATATTTCTTGGAAAGGTGTATTTTTACAAAAATTCTTAAGTGAAAATCAAAAACAGAAAAGTTACTAAAAAGAAAAAAATTCTTTAAACTTACTTTAACAGCTGTATAAAGTGGTTCACTGATCCATCGTTCGTTTTTAGCTTGATCAACATAGATGTGAGTCTGTCAATAACAAAAATAAACAAACAGAAATATAAATATTACAGATGGACCCACTACATCCAATAGTACATCTCAACATTGGAGTAATAGTTTTGACCAGTCATATTCAGTGTTTTTTTTTGTTTTATTGCTTACTCAGAGGATAGTGAAATTAGTAAAACTATTAGTACAACTATATGTGATTATAACTAGAAAATTTGTTTTTTTCACTTAGTAACCTAGTTGATAAGTTTGAACTCTGGCACTTTTCAAAAGAGTAAACAAAATTAACAATACCAAAGAAAAGCAGGATGACCTAGACTTATTAAAAGGGCTACAAACCACAACAAACGGTCAGAAAAGAAAAAAATGAAAAATAGGGCCTTAATAATAGAAGATAAATTGCTACAAATTCCTTTGTTATGATCTTCTGTGGGTTGGCACCTTAGTCCAAAAGAAAGAGGCCTCATTTTACAGAGAATTACTCTGGGTAACACTTATTGATTAAAGTATTTGTTTTTTACAGCTTATCAACCTTTTTAAGGTTATATAAAGGTAAAACATATTTTTGGATTATAAGAATGCTTTTGAGATAATAATAATTTTCTGATACAAGCCTTACTTTTTAACCCATAGCTGGTAGGAGAAGAGGTGGATCCATGCCTTTCCCAAGATTATTTGCACGTAAGTGAATGTAAATGAATTTGACTCGAATTCGAACTTGACTCTACGATTTCTAATTCTGAGCTGTTATCCATTACACCACCCACACATCCAAACATACGGCACCTGGTATTCTCGAGCGATCTCCCATCCAGTTCATCGCTGCTTAACTTTGGTGATCAGTGTTTCAATGTTATATGCGGCTTGAAGCCTTGGTAACACTTAGTAGAAAAAGTGAAAAATACTCAGCAAGAGAGTGTAAAAAAAAAAAAAATTGCTTGGAATAATACTAATGAAAACAACAATCCAACCGGAAAGAGAGTCAAGAGTGAAAAAAATAGGAACCACAAAGAAACGCTTAAAAGAACAAACAACACAATAAACTGGTCTTGTAAGGTAGAAAATGAAACTTAAAAATAAATAAAGAGAGAGAGAAAGGGATTTATTCATTTAATACATTTTGTGCTGCTGTGGTCTCCCCTCCCCTCCATTTCACAATTGTGGTTCAAGGTGACATTCAAAGCAAAGTAGTGCAATGGCTTCACGGTTAATCTTGTACCAGGTATGTTGAGGTTACCCGGCCACTCCTGTCTGCAAGGTGAATTTGTTTTTTAAACACTATTTACATTATTCGGACTATTGTCCTCATCTTTGTCACCATATTTATTACAACGTTTCAGCCATTGTATGCTCCGGCCTTCTTCAGGTGGTTGGAATGTAGAACTGAACCCTTTATTTCACTCACTGGAGTAGACTGTTCTAGTTCCACGTGCCATGTCTAATGGATGTCAATTATCAGTTATCTCCTGTTAATTCCCCTCACCAAGTTCTCCACTACCTTAACCAGGTATTGAATTCACACTCTTTGGGTCAAGAACACAGTGGATAAAGGTGTAAGTTAGATCCAGTGACAGGACCCAAAGAATGCGAGTTCAATACCTGGTTAAGGCAGTGGAGAACTTGCAGAGGGGAATTAACAGGAGATAACTGATAACTAACATCCATTAAAACACGGCATGTGCAACTAGAACAGTCTACCTCAGTGAGCGAAATAAATGGTTCAGTTTGTCATCCCAACCATCTGAAAAAGGCCAGGAATTGCAGATAAATCTTTTGCCTTTTACTAAAGATTTCCATGGCCAGCTGTCAATTTTTTTAACCTCTGGCAGTCATATAATTGAAAATTACCAATGGATTTTGATCAAATAGGAATGTTGATTCCCTTCAAAACTCTCAATTTTATGCCTGAAATTGTTTGATTAGGATTTAGGCGTTGTGATTTAAAAAAAAAAAAAAAAAAAAAAAAAGGTTAATATCTCATTAATGAGGAAATTTTTTGTTTAGAACGGTAAAAAATGCAAAATTTTCACTATTTTTTTCACATTTTACCCCCTGAAAAAAAATTTGGCTCATTTACACCTGCCAATTTTACTTTTAAATGAAAGAATATATCCTTTGCTTTCAGAAAATACCTAGTTTCATGGGGTTCAGATCAAAAGTTTCCTTGATATTTGTCTACATGAAGACAAAACAGTCATTTTTCAATATAAAAATACTATAAAAGTATGAAAATCTATTTTTTCAGAGAAAATAAGCTGTGACAAAATGACTTTTGGTATTTTTGTGATGATTTTTACTTGGGATAGGAAATTTTTTACCATAGCAAACCTGAACTGACTTTATTTAAGTTCAGTGGGGCTATAGGAAACCTCAAACAGCTGTGGCCAAGGAGTGAACATAGTTAAAATAATAGTGGTGTCAAGGAAAAAAAACATCTTTTTGACACTCACACTTTTTTTTTTCATACATATAGGTGGTGCTATAAACTTACGATGTGACCTCCATCCAAGCTTTCCATTGATAGGCCAATGATTATCCCACACTATACCTAGATACTTGATCATGACAGTGTGCACTGAAAGCTGGGAAAGGAACTGCTGCATGCTCACAAGGATGAAAGGCAAACACCACATCAAGTAAGGATAGCACAAACTCTGTTTTCCACATTATAAAATAGGTATTTTTATTCTGGGTCAACTTCTATTACATCAGGTCTTCCCCTTACCCATCCCTCACCCATCTACATGACCCAAGGTATGACTGGCAGTACAAATGTAAAGCGTCAGAACCACATGACTGGTATGTCCATCTCACACCAAGGGTGGACCAGAAATGACTCCAATCCCAAGCATGCATGAATGTTAATATAGACTAGCACCCAAATACACCCTACCCCCAGTTTTGTTGTCACCTGATCTCCAAAAACCCCTCATCCACTCCTTTACTTTCCCCACGTGGATACTGTTTTTAAAAAAATGACTTAAAAAAGAACCAGCTTCTGGCTATTAAACAGAAACAGTGTAGATATTTTACTCAAGGGCTCGCGTTCTTGCCTGGGTGGGTAGGTAGGTGACACTGGACAACTTCATCTACGTGGATCTCATAGATCAGCTCTTCCCCACTACCAACCACTCACCCATCTACACATGGCTGGGAATACAAATGGAATGGCATCTCAGAATCATGTGACACATAAATCTGTCTCCTGCCAAATGTGAACCAGAACTTAACTCAATCCCAAGTATGACTGTTAATGTTGACCAGTACTTGGATACACTCTATTTCCAGTTTTGTTGTCACTTGATCTAAAAAAAAACCCTCATCCACTCTTTTACTTTCCTGTTCCCCTTTGGCCAAAGTGGATGCCGTTTAAAAAAAATAAAGAACCACCTTCTGGCTATAAAACAGAGACACTTAAGATCAAGATAAAACTGCATCTTCTTTTCTATATGGGTGTCCATAGTATCACGTGCCTATGACAGATATGAATATGGTGAGATACATTTATAGTTTTTTTTTTTTTTTGAACACATGATGTTAATTTGCATTAACCAATCATTTGTAATTTCTTTGTTCCTTTTTAGTGCACTTATTTTATTTGATCATTGGTAAATACAGGAAACCTCTTGTATTTTGGTTGTGCTCTTCGTATGTGTTGATGTGTTTGAATGAGTGTGTACTTGAGTGACAGGTTGGATGAATTATTGTTTAAATCACTTATCCCCCACATTAATTTTCTTCAGTTGATTGGTGTTTCTGCCACAATTAAGTATTGTGGGCGTTTTTTTATTACTAACACTGTTTTGTTTCTTCTAAACATATATACATTGCATATATTGGGGTTAGATTTTTAAATTGTTGTTTTAGTCTCCCCACACCCAGACAAAAATTGTATATATGAGGACCAGTTATGACTTTCATAGAGATTCTGATGTATAATAGCGGATGTAGTAAGAATATTAAGTAATAATGTGTTGTTTTAGTGTAAGGAATATTGCGGTATGTTTGCTACAGAAGACCATATGTGTAAGAATATACTGTAGAAATGGTGGGAAAGTTGATTTTTTTTCTTTGGAGAAAATATCTTTCCATAATTAAAATGTTTAAGTCTTGGTAAAATAATATCATTGATGATAGATTAATACATGCCACTGCATGCGATTTATTTCTAATTTATTCATTTGTAAATAAAAACAATATAGAGGAAAAATATTATGAATGTTTACACATATGATCTTCCTTAGTGAAAAACCAACAATAGTTTAAAATGATGAAAACATTGCTTTCATCAAAAGTTTGCAAAATTCAAGAAACATTGTACTTAATCATTGTTCATGTATATAGTTATATATGAGAGAGTGTGTGAGTGAACAAGTGAGAACAAAACAAAACATTTTAAGAAATGTTATTTTGCTTATGAGATTAATCGTGCCATTCAGAAAGCCTGTATGTGGCAGGCGAACTGCATTTTGCCCATGACGGCTCTACACCAACGGAAGAGGTAAGAGATATAAAGTCTACCGTTGGAAATAAAGCTTTTAAGTGTCCAGAAATGCCAATGATAGTTTGGTCAGTTTCTCCCAATCTGGACAACCACATTCTATCAATATTGAGCTTCTGTAAACCACCGATGAGGAAATCCTAAGCAGAATGAATGAGATTCAATACAAGTCCTACGTCGATGATAACATGTTTATGATCTCAAAAAAAGTGTCTAAACTTGTTCCGGAGTTCTTTTGTCATTTTTTTGTAAGAGGTACCTCAGTAGCAACTTTTGCTACAGAAGACCATATGCGTAAGCATATACTTTACAAATGGGGCGAAAGTTGATTTTTTTTTCTTTGGAGAAAATATCTTTCTATAATTAGAAAGTTGAAGTCTTGGTAAAATAATATCACTGATGACAGTCAGATTAATACATGCCGCTGCATGCGATTTATTTCTAATTCATTCATTTGAAAATAAAAAATATAGGGAAAAAATATTATGAATGTTTACACTTATGATCTTCCTTAGTGAAAAACCAACAATAGTTTAAAATGAAAACATTACTTTCATTGAAAGTTTGCAAAATTAAAAAAAAACATTGTACTTAATCATTGTTTATGTATATTGTTATATATGAGAGAGTATGTGAGTGAACAAGTGAGAACAAAACAAAATTTTAAGAAATGTTACTTTCCTTATGAAATTAAGTGTACCATTCAAAAAAGACCAAACAGGCTGCATGTAGCCTGTGGGAAGCAGTTTGCCCATGACTATGGCATTCATGTTTTTAAATGTGAATGTCAGTGTGTCACACATTTTCAACTTTACTCCTAGAGACCATAGCCCAACACATCATACCATTTTGGAATCAGGTTGACTCCATGAGCAAATTAAAAACATTCTGGACCAGATCCAGACACACAATCCTGAAATTTTGTATTCACAAAGTTTCATTACCTTAATTGGTTTTGGTGATTTTTTTTTATGACAAATTTTTTTTGCATGATAACAATTTTTATAACTTGGAAATAATCAAAATTAATTGCAAAATCCAGCAAAAGTCAACCATGAAATAAAAATAATTGTTTGTATGGAAAGTAAGGACCTACATGCGTCAAATTGTTTTTAAACTAAGTGACGGCCAAAGAATTATCGTTGAACTTTTAAAAGGTAAGCTGAGATATCAATGCAATACTTAAATGCAGCAATCAATTTCGAGTTCTGTAGTTTATTGTTGCCTATCGCATCTACTCCTTCCTACCTATTGTGATGAAAGTCCAATCAAGAGCCCTTCACAGGAGCTAGCTTAAAAGCTGCCTATTGGGCGGCATTTAAGCTAATCTAATAATATTTCAGGAAATGACATTTACAACACACTTTTACAAGTAGAAGATCTATGGCCACCAATTTTTTCCTTTATCGAATAATATTCCACCAAATGACATTTTTGACTGACATTGTTTAAGACAAAGACTATTAGAAACTATGGCTACCAAGTGTTCTATGGTTATTAATGGTATGCTTTATAAAAATTTTATTTTTGACTACTTTAAAACTGTTAATCTTTAATAAATGTTTTATCATCTAAGTTGCTTTTTCATACATGATTTTTGAGAGATGTGTGTTTTAAGAAGGCCAGATGCTTTGTATTAAAAAAATTGTTACACATGTATATCTTTTTAGGCTCAGCTGTTAAAACCCGCCAAAATTGTTAAGAATCTATTTCAAGTTTATAGAAAGTTGTTTTTTTGTATTTTGTAGCCAATGAGAGCTGTGGCGTCCGGCCCTCATGAAAACTTGGATGGAGTCTTCTATAAGCCTCTTTTTCCAAATAAATAGAACTCAGATCAGTGGACAAGGTGAGAAGACATTTTGACAGCAAGGGGACAAAGCAAATTGACATCAAGAAAGAGACTGTCGAGAAGGCACCAGCTACCAGTTAGCAGCAGAGAGCCTTGAAGTTCATAAGTGGAAAGTTTCCTGCAGTTAGACAACAAAACTGAAAAGAATTCAAAGACATTTTCCTAAGTACAAACAGGTGCGGATTTAAAGGGGACTAATCTAAAATTACAATATATCCTGAAAACGGTCATGGGGAAAGTAAATGTAGGTGTTTTGTTTTGTTCTGAAAGATGGTTGCACTTTTGTTTTTCAACCTTGATGTATTATTTTCTCTTTTTGTCATTGAATCTTTGTCTTTTTCTAAACTGTAACCCCTTTTCTCCCCGTCATTTTTTGATGTTGTCCCTTTTTTGAAACATTAGAAATCTGTTATCCTGTTTTAATAGGCACACAAAAGCATACCTTTGTTCAAATTTTCTATTTGTACCTTTCTTGTCTTTACTTTTGTAACAAATGTTTCGCCTTTAAAATTTTATGCATTGGTTGAGTCTCATTTTGTTATTTGCGCCTATTTTGACCTCAAGAAAAAGAGAAGCACGTTTTCTCTTTTCCCTTTCCGTTCCTACAAACTAGGTTTTTGTGTTTGACACAAGAATTTAGACTTGGTAGGGAGTTAAAATGTTTATAAAGAAGAGCATTAATCAGAGAAGCAACCAATTGGCCCATGGTAACTCTGGAGGAGCTACAAAATTCAACAGCTCTCACGGGAGAACCTGTCCTCAGGACAACTATTAGACATGCTTTCCGCAAATCTGGTCTTTATGGAAAAGAAGAAGAAAGCCATTTCTTAAAATTACTATACTATATATCCCAGAGACGCTCATGGGGCAAGTAAAATTAGGTGTTTTTCATTTTTTCCTGAACGGTGTTTGCACCTTTGTTTTCTGTCTTTTTGAATTGTTTTCTCTTTTTGTCATTGAATCCTTGTGTGTTTTCTTAAACTCTAACCCCTTTTTTTCCCCTTTTTTAATGGCAATCTCTTTTTTAATGGCAATCTCTTTTTTAATGGTAATATCTTTTTTAATGGTAATATCTTTTTGAAACATCAGAAATTTGTTATCTCGACTTAATAGCCAAACAAAAGGAAATTTTTGTGCCAATTTTGTATTTGTACCTTTTTTGTCTTTACTTTTGTAATAAGTGTTTTTCCTTTAAAATTGTATGCATTAGTTGAGTCTTATTTTGTTATTTGCGCCTATTTTGACCTTGAGTGGAAGACAAGCACATGTTCTCTTTTCCCTTTCTGTCCCTACTAAGATTTTGTGTTTGGCACAAGAATTAGATTAAGTAGGGAGTTAAAATGTTTATAAAGGAGAGCGTTAATCAGAGAAACAACCAGGGGGCCCATGGTAACCCTAGAAGAGCTACAAAGATCCACAGCTCACGTGGGAAAATCTGTCCACAGGACAATTATTAGAGATGCTTTCTGCAAATCTGTTCTTTATGGAAAGAAGAAGAAAGCCACTATTGAAAGAAAGCTATAAGAAAATTTCCTTTAAAATTTTATGCAGTGGTTGAATATTATTTTGTCATTTGCACTTATTTTGAGCTCAAAGAGAAAAAAAGCACACGTTCTCTTTTCCATTTCTGTTCCTAGTAACAAGGTTTTTGTGTTTAGCACAAGAACTTAGATTTAGTAGGGAATAAAATTGTTGTAGAGTTATTTCCTCAGTGGAAACTGTATTTGGACTAAATTCGTCCTAAATAGGTTCAACGTACAAAAACGTTAGGAACTTGTAATAATCAGTATTACGCAGAGTAATCGAATTGTGGTCGCTGACTACTTTTTCGTATTCGACTCCTACTGACTCCTACTTATAATAGATGGGAGAGTCTATTATCTATAGACTAGGTGTCTTTCACCATAACAAAAATATTTTATATTTTGCACAAAAAAGGACAAATGTGGTCTTTGTGTAATTTTGAAATTTTTATAGCTTTTAGTATTTTATTTTTTTGAAAATTTATAAATATTTTAAAGCTTTTAGTGTGGGATTTAATTTACGATTGAAGTATAATGTTAAAAAGGATCCTTACTTTTCTGTACATCTGGTTTATCGAAACTGAGTCTTTATACTCTTCTTTAACTGAAATAAGCGGACATTATAAGACAAGTTTCCAAACCAGAAAGCAAGGTTTTCTTTTATTTTTTTCTATGACTCCTTCCAGGTCACCAGGAATTAAAAACATAAAAATTATTTAATGCTTACACTTATAGTTCAATCATTTGCCACTAGAGATCAATAAACGTTAATTTCTCGATGATGTTTATTAGCACCTTAAGTCCCCACAAAATCATCAATCAGTGTCATTCAGTAAAAAGTGGTATGGATAAGTTTATAGTGAAAATGTAGGTATTTGAAATCTTTTATGAAATCCCTTTCCCCTCCAGATATTTAAATTTAATGTAAGACTTCATGATGGTGATTATTTTCAAATGACACCAGATTCAATAAGTACATGGCCCAAATCCACGATCACATTGGGACCAAAGTCACCATTTAGGCCTTCTGCAGGAAATAGCCTAAAATCCTGCCCAAAGAGCTGTTTTTGAATAAGTTAGAATAATATCAGAGTTGGATTAGAGTTATTTTGATGTGAAGATTATCTTTTAGAAACATGAAACCTTAAATGGAATGGCTGTGTAATAAGAAAAAATAATATTTACCAAAACTCAAAGAAAAAAAAGAAAAAGAAATAAATCACTGATTGAATAATAAACAGTCATGATTTGCTCTCCAAGTTGGTTAAACTGATTAAAATTCAACTTACCCTTTGAAAAGCTTCCCGGAAAAGTTTTGAGCCATGAACATAATTTAAATGTTTGGCAAGACGCCAGGCATAATTTAATGGGACAGAAATTTCTTCAATTGGATGAAAAACTCCTTCAAATGTTTTTTGTTCACGAGGATCTAGAGAAAAAAAAAAATATGGAAAGGCAATGTAAAGTCTATTTTGAGATCAATGTGTTAATATTTAGAATTTTTTATCAAATATTAGATAAAATAATGTCAAACATTTCTAATTGTGATTAGCATTTCTCTCATTTTAATTTCATTTGGTTTTACTTGTAGTATATGTTGGCGTATGGATCATTTATAACGAATTTAGTATTGGAGATAAGGAAATTAAACATAGAATAGGCTGTGGCAGGGTAGTTTTGTCCAACACTAGAAGAGACTACAAAAAATTAAGTCATGTTCTTGAATAACCTCATCAGATCAAAACTTTCATATGAATACCATGCATGTCAACCAAAACCATTCAGAAATGCCAAAAGTGTCAACTGTATCTACCTACTTTCTCAGATCAAGATTAAAAATGGCTTCAAGGGAATGGACTGAAGGTCTTTGACAGGACTATCCTTCTCCGAACATCGTGGACTGAATCACAAACAGCCTTACCAAATGACAGAAGCGACATCGCTTGAAGACTTTCAACAATAACAACAACTAAATTGGAACTTACATAGAACTCAAAGAGAAAATAATGACATAATCAAGATGTTGGTATTCCACACTATTTCAAACAAAAGGTTAGGAAGGAAACCTTGATCAATACTGGAAAGAGTGTTAACAGCTACTGGGCATGAGAAGAGAAAATAATGACATAATCAAGATGTTGACATTCCACACTACTTCAAACAAAAGGCTAGGAAGGAAACCTCGATCAATACTGGAAAGAGTGATAACAGCTACTGGGCATGAAAAGAGAAAATAATGACATAATCAAGATGTTGGTATTCCACACTACTTCAAACAAAAGGCTAGGAAGGAAACCTCGATCAATACTGGAAAGAGTGATAACAGCTACTGGGCTTGAGAAGAGAAAATAATGACATAATCAAGATGTTGACATTCCACACTACTTCAAACAAAAGGTAAGGAAGGAAGACTCATCAATACTGAAAAGTGTTAGAAACAGTGACTTGAGAAATATATTTTCCTGTAAAATTGTTTTATAAACTTCAACCGACATAGCACTGGTTATTCAGCCAATGAATGCCTGATATTTTCTCATAAGTGAATGGAGAATATTAACATCACCATTAATAGTTATATCTTGAATTTTTATTATATGAAATAATATCAACCATGTTGATTTCAATCTTTACTGGGAATGATTGCAAAACATTTCCCCCTCCCCTTTTATAGCCAGAAGGGCACAAATGCATACTGGGATATTTTTCTTAGACAATAAAATAGACCAGTTTGCAGTTTGACAGAACTCAGTCCAGATCTGTCAAGTCAGGCAGTTTGCTGCCGGTTTCATGGCTGGCTTGTCAAACTCTCTGCTTTCAGGCAGAAAGGAACCCACGCGAGGCTATGCTGAAGGGCAGAGCCACATCTGGGGAGGCAGACAAACCTGACCCCATGTAGTCAGGGTCTACGGCTAATTTTTGCCCAATCCTACGGGCTTGGTTTTGGCCCCACATAAAAACGGCATTGTGTCATAATCTGTCTTGTGGGAAAGCTAAAGTAAATAACTTCGGATATGCCTGGCCTACATTTGCTTTCTTGACCTTTGCTTTTGGGTCAATGCCGATTCTTAGTTTGTGAACTTTTTGCCTTATTACTGATAATTTGCCTTGCGTATTTTGTTTATTTACTTCCTTGCTTTCTTGCCCTGTTCCTTTTTATTACAAATTTTGTTCATTCTGTTTGCTGGACAGTTCTATTATTTATTTTGTATTTGACTCAATAAACCATTACTAATTTTTTAGTAGTATTTCTTTCAATTTCTTTTCATTTATTTAAACCATTCTTCTCAAAAAGTACTTATTATTTTTAGTTCTGATTCTCAGTTTACTAGTAACCCCAGAATGCCAATCTGAACAGTTGCAATAGATAGTAATGTAATGAGAAAAATACAAGTCAAAAATGAATAATGCAATGTGGCTAACACAAGGAAAACCAAAAAGATGAACAAAACTCACATATCTATCTATATTTCTCAGATGAGGTATTTACACTATTTACACTGTTCAGACTGTTGTCCCCATCTTTATTGCCATATTCACGGCGTTTCAGCTGTTGTACGCTCTGACCATCTTCAGGTGATGTACATTGGAATTTTAAACCAAACCTTTTATTTAGTCTATCGGGTGTAGATTATTCTAATTCCACATCTTGCTATGCCTTTTTTGGATATCTCAATATCAGTTGATTCCCTTTAGTAACAACTCTCCAAGTTTTTTTTATTATTCCCTCTGCTGTGGCCAGATATTGAACTCACAACTTTTGGGGTCTTTGTAATCCAAAAAAGTGAGTTGACCCAAAGAATTGTGATTTCAAGATTCAACTCTCCAAATTTTTTTTTGTTTGTTTTTTTCAATACCTAGGTACTGACCAAGCTCGATGTTGCTTAACTTCAGTAACCGTACAAGAACCAGTGTTTCAACATGATGTGGCTGTAATTTGAAGATTATGGCCCTTTAATTTATAATTGTCTTATTGTAATTCTATTTATCCCTTCCTTAGTTAACACATACGTATGTTACGCCCTGTCAGTACCTCATAAATAATGGACTATTCAGTTTTGATTGCATGGAAAGACTGAAAAGACATATTAGAGACTCTCTGTTTGATTTCAGTGTGAAAAACAAAGAAAAATTGAAGTGTTTAACGTCTGTTTCAGTGAAGTGGAAAAAAGTTGTCAGTTTCAAATCTTTCCATTTGTACCCCCTTACTTCTTAAAAATAACAATTAACATATATATTTATGATTGTTACTCTTTAATGGCAGATCAATGCCTTATGGATCATTTAATGCCAAAATTTAATTTTCTTGAGAGGTTGAGTAATTTTTTTTTTACTATGAAAATGTATTTTTATAATTTGTGACCCCAGTTTGGGGGGGGGGGGGTCATTAGTTACCCATAGCTTAGATCCTAACAAATGTCACCACCCCAGGTTAGGATGGTCCTGGGAACAACAGCAATTAAGGGGTGAATTGTTATTGCAATATTTTATTAAAGTTAACCTCAAATATTATGGGCTATTCTCTTTTGATTGCGTGGAAAGACAAAAAAAATGCTAGAGATGCTACTTGGTTTCAGTGAGAAAATGAAAAAGAAAACAATATTCAAACAGGAAAGCTGTGAAATTTGAATTGTTTGGTTTGGTTTGCTTTGTTTTACGGCATATCAACCTCAATGGGTTATTTAATGCCGACAAGATTTTTATTGCTGGGAATATTTTTTTCAAAAAGTATTTCTGGTAATATTTTTTCCAAAAAAGTATAGCTGGTAATAATTTTTTCTTCAAAGATTTATGGCTGGTAATATTTTTTTTACAAAAATGTATTGCTGGTATTAAAACCTATTTTTACATGTTTTGACCCCAGTTTAGGGGCTAACTATTTGCCCATAGCTGGAACCCTAATAGGTGCTACTTCCCCAGGTCAGGGTGAACCTGGGAACACTAGCAATTAAGAGGTGGTCCCATGCTCTTCAAAACCTCTTGATCTAAGGCCTTGCTGTCAGATGTAGTATATCGTCTTACCCAGGACACAAATTTTAATAGGTACAACTAGTTATGATTTTTATGCTTACATTTATTTGAACACCACACAAAATCTGCCTCAAAATCTCAACCTTACAAAACAGCTTTGTCAAAACAAATGGGAAGATTTATGCGTTATAAAACGGCTTCATTTTATCTTCACGCTTGTTGTTAATGTGTTAATGGCGATTATCATTGTTCTACACGATCTTCATAGAGCCACTGGCTTAGTCATGCGGTTGTGGAAAATATAAACATTGTTGTATTGTAGACCACAAAGAGTTTCTATGTTCAACACCCAATGTTAAACCAACACAATATAATCAATTTTCAGAGTTAAACAGACACCCAGACCACAATGTTTATATTTACCACAGCCTAATGTGACTAAACTAGCTGGTTACGATTAAGCAACTGGTCTATCTATTAATGGCAACACTAAATGGTAGTTGCCATTAACATCATTTCTTTTCACTGTTGCAAATGGAAGAAGAAAAAATACAACATAAAAAGAAAACTTACTTTTTAGAGTCTCTATATGATTGCCTAATTTGGTTTCAAAAATTATGGCAAGTTTTGCACAGCCCAAGACAACATCTTGTGGCGTTATTGCACCGAATTTTGGATGTTCCTGAAAGCGCATAACAGCATTTGTCTCGGCCGTATCCGGTGGTATTTCTGGTAGTCTATAAAAGAAACAAATTGGTTAGAATGCTTTTCAATGGGTACAAATAATATATATTCTTTCAAGTAATACCAGTGTCTTAGATTTGAGTCCAAATGTCGAGAAGAAAGAAAAAAAAGGGGGGGGGGGGATTTCTATTGATTAGTATTCTCTAGAGCTTCTTTAGGTCACAACATTTGTTAGAATTTTTAAATATTGAATAGTTATCAATTTAGAAAAGTGGGGTTCTGTTCGTAATAGAGATAGTGTAAAATCGATCCAAGACTTTGAAGAGTTATGTGAAATTTGTTTCCAAATATCATGTTTAAAACTGCTTATGTCATTGATATCCAGTTTTTTGTTTAAATTTCCAGAAACTTTAAATTTTTTATTTTGTTTTTAACCACTGCAGTATATTAATTTTTTTTTTTTTTAACAGACAATGGAAAAATACAAAATTTTGAACCATGAGATAATAGATAAAGATATATAGACATAGATGGTTTAGTGGTAGACAATTGATGTTTAGATTAATAAAGAACAACCTTATTGTTGGAAGTAGACAAATTATCAAACCTTTTACCGATTAGAAATTGTATGCTTCTTTTGATGATTAATTACTAAAATAGCATACCTACCCATATTCGTCAATTTTGACAAGATGATAGGCAAAGTGTTGTCCAAATAAGACAAAAAATAGTGTGTCTAAACTTCCAACAGCCCCTAAACTCCCTCTTTAACTTATCATTAGCAACAGACAATTTTGAAATCTCATCACTGATAAAGACACATTCAATGGCGTTACTATGATTAAGCTTTACTCTCAGTCAGTTAACTGCCATATGTGATACATGCTTGGGCGATCAGGTCTCTTACAACTAATGATTAACTAGGTAGAAGATTTTCCAGCAGTAGGTTGCCGTTTCTTTCTACAATAGACTGGTTGCCAATCAAGGCTATAGGACCCAGTCTGTTGTGCTACTCAACCCATAGGTGGAGTGGGGAAAAGAGATGGATTCATACCCCTACCAAGGGTATTTGCACGTAACAAATCCAACTGATGTAAAAGTTAACATTTTGTAGTCCTTTTTAGAACCTTTGAAACACTTGTTTATATAATTTTTTGAACTACCCAAAATTCTTTAAAATTTAGGAAATTATTCTAAGTAATCTAATATTTTATTGAAGTGTAGTTACTTTTGACCAAAAGAAACTGATAATTTAAAATTCTTCAAGAACTTGACCTTATAACTAATATAGACATTAAGCCTTACAAAATAGAATTTCTTGAAATTTCATAAAATTAAATAAGTTGTGGGTAGCAGATGTAATATATATATATATATATATTATTATTATATATATATAGTATTATATATATATATAGTTGTATATTTAGGCAGCAATCCTTCGTTTATGCATCTTTCATTAAAAATGACAGACAAGGTACTACGATTGAGCTTTTTATTTAATTTTTCTTGTGTTCGAACAAGAGCTTTCTTTAATGGAGGCCTTAATAATAAAAAAGAAAAAGCCAACTCTTAACAATATTAACTACGAACAAAGCCACAACGTGCTAACCATATTTGGAAATTAAAAACATCCCTACTACACACTAAGACATACACATAATGCACACACTCAATTAAGCTGAAAAATCGAATCATCCTTGATAATGGCTAGAGGTATAGCCGAAAGCGCTCGGAAACATAAAACATTTAGACAGTTTTTACACACCCTTTGTCCTGTAAAGAAAGATCTTGTTCGAACACAAGAAAAATTAAATAAAAAGCTCAATCGTAGTACCTTGTCGGTCATTTTTAATGAAACTTGCATATATATATATATATATAACATCTGCTACCCACAACTTATTTAATTTTATGAAATATATATATATATATATACATAAATGTTTTTTACCAACATTTTTTTTTAAAAAGTTTCAAAATTACAAAATAAAAAGTGATACGTAAGGTTCAAAATGTATTTTAAAAACAACCTGATGTTTAAGAAATTTATCTTAAGAGATAACTGTAATAAACTAAATTTCTTAAACATCAGGTTGTTTTTAAAATGCATTTTGAACCTAACATATCACTTTATTTTTTTAATCATTTCACCCCAATCAAGGCAAGAAACCACTAAGTTACAAGTGGGTTACTGACTATGAAAGAATATTAGAAAAAAAAAAATTTCTTAAGGAAAGAGAACAATAAAAGAACAGGAGTTAAGAAGACTAAAAACAACAATTGGCATTCTCTGTATTTCTCAGATGAGGTGTTGTAATTAGTTACACTATTTACATTCTTCAGACTTGTGCTCATCTTTTTTTGCCACATTCTCAATGTTTCGGTTGTTGTATGCTCTGGCCTTCTTCACATGAATGGAACTTTGAACATTCATCCACTAGGGTAGATTGTTCTAGTTCCATGTGCCATGCCTCTACCAGATGTCTTAGTTACTCCCTTTAACTCAACTCTCCAAGTTTTCATTCACCATTGCAGTAGCCAGGTATTGAACTCACAACTCTTTGGGTCAAGTCACTGGATCCAACCAACGCTTTTATACACTGGGTCATGTGTCCTTGAGATAAGGCTGCAAGAACATCGTAAAGCTGTAACACAAGGGGAAATAGAAAAATCAGGTGTAGCTGACCACATATGGAAGGAAAAGTTGCCCCCTTTGGGATGAGGCTGAAATGATAGACAGAACATCACTGGAAAATACGAAACCTTAAGGAATCAGCACATATGCTAGGCCACAAAAATGTCCTAAGTGAGCCAAGCATAGAAATGAATAAAATATGGGAACCACTTATACAGTGCAATAATAACAACAAAAAATTGCAGTATGAGCTCTGGTAAAAAAATGAATACTGAGACATCAAGTTTATAAATCCCAAAAATCCATACACTGATGTCCTCAAGGATACATGGCCCAGTGCATCCAGTGACTTGATCCAAAGAGTTGCAAGTTCAAAAAGTTGAGTTAAAGGGATTAACTGAGACATTCAGAAGAGGCATGGCACGTGGAATTAGAACAATCTACCCCAATGGACAAAAAGGGTTCAGTTCAAAATTCCAATCACCTGAAGAAGGCCAGAGTGTACACAGCTGAAACGTGAATATGGCAGAAAAGATGAGGACAACAGTCCAAAGAATATAAATAGTGTAAATAATTGACATTGGATCTAAATTTTTGCAGATCAAAGTTGTTTGGGAAACCCGGAAAAGAGTTCCACAAATGAGAAGTGCGATTGAAGAAACTGCTAGCATAGAACTTATGGTTACATATAGCCATTGAAAAAAAAATCATGTAAAAACCAACATTTAACTTCAAAGAAGACATTTTTCAAACTTTAGAAAATTTTACTGTTTCAGTTAATCGAATCTTAATGGATTATTTTCGATCAAGTTGTGACATTGCGGAACTGATAGATGATGAAGAGATTTGAAGTGGCAGAGACTTGGTTTTAATGACAATTGGCAAGAATACCAAAAATAGGTGAGTAAAGAGAATTGTTTTAAGGAAAATAGGAACTAAAAATAAACTTGTATTTACAATCAAAGACAGCTGAAATTTCTGAGAGAAATGATCAAGAAAGGTAGCTTGGAGAATCTATCACTGGAATGACATAATGAAGGAAAGAGAAGCTGGAGAAACAGCAAGTAACGTAAGTGTTTTTTTTAATCATTTCACTCCAAGCAAGGCAATAAAGCCACTATGACAACAGATTACTGAGTGTGAAAGAAAAAAACATTATTACAGAGAAAGAATAGGAATGAAAGCGATAGAAGATAATGATTGACATTGCATTTAAATTTTTGACGATCAAAGTTGACAGGGAAGCAAAAAGCCAGAAAAGAGTTCCACAAGTGAGAATTATGAGAGAAGAAACTCTTAGCATAGAACTTACAGTTCCCTCTAACAATTTTCTAAAATATAAAAACCTAGGCTATTGTCTTTTAAATATAAAACTAACATTTAACTTCAAAGACAATTTTAAATTATTTAACATGTGATTTTCTGTTATTGTTTGTGGCAGTACCTAAGACTTAATATAACTTATTGAATAAGAATACTTATTATTAAAATAGATTTAAATGCACAATATCAATCACTATCTACTGTCCTCCTGATTATTCTTTTCTCTTCCCACTCATTAGTAAGGTTTCTGTTCCTAATTCTTCTACACCCAGTAACCTCCTGTTGTCTTAGTGGCTTGTCCGTTTTGCATGGGGTGAAATCGATTTAAAAAATAAAATTCAAATGTGAGATAATCAGACGAATCACTCGCATGCTACCAAGATAATTGTAATTAAAATACAGGGTTCGATGGGTAAATTTTCACCATTTTATATTTTTAATTTTACACATTCATATTGTTTTTGATTTTGTCGACTGCACAGTATGGTAGGGTCAGTTGGGCAGAGTCTGTGAGAAAAAGAGCACCATGACACAATTCATTCTGACAGAAATTTGGAAACGGCATGCTGTACTGCTTGGCATATGCACTGTAAGCTCGAATACGAACATTTCAGAGAGTCTTTGGGTGTCAATCTGAAGACAGTGCAGAGGATTCAGAAAGAGTTAACATCATGCCTCCATTCATCTTACCACAGGGCCTCAGACTCAACACGGAGGCCTCCATCAAGTGCCTTGAGGAGGTACTGCTGCCCTGGGTCAAGAGAGTGACTGCTGGAAGACACTATGTCTGGCAACAGGACTCTGCACCATGCCACACAAGCAGGAGAACCCAATCTGTCAGACAATTTCTGCAACTACATCACCTCTTACATCTGGCCACCAAACTCCCCAGACTGCAACCCCCTTGATTATTATGTGTGGGACACAGTTGAATGAGAGACCAACAAAATACCTTTTAACACCAAAGATGAACTGAAGGCAAGGATTATGGTAGCATTAAACAACTTAAACAAGGAGACTGTCCAGAAGAGATGCAGAAGATTCCAAAGTCGTCTGGAGTTCGTGGTTGAAGCCAATGACGATTTTACTGAATAAATTTACTCATTTGTATTTCAAGATATTTTTGTGTAAATTTGCTAAATATATCTGTTAAAATGAAATGTCTGTGTCATTTTCAGTTTTGGTGTAATTTAGACGGCAATTTATCCATGGCACCCTGTAAGATTTGTTTTTATGTAAATATATATAAATGCAAAGAAACTGAATTTAAAGTTTGTATAGAAAACAATTGTTTTTTTTTTCTTCATTTTTGTATATTTATCTCTCTCTCTCTGATGGGAATGTTTTTGTAATTTGTGAATTTTCATAGAAACAAACTTGTCTATATTTCTGAGATGAGGTATTATGTACACTTACACTATTTGAACTATTGTCCTCATCTTTGTCACTATATTTATTACAACATTTCGGCTGTTGTACGCTCCGGCCTTCTTCAGGTGGTTGGAATATCGAACTGAACCCTTTATTTCGCTCACTGGGGTAGACTGTTTTCTAGTTCCATGTGCCATGTCTAATGGTTGTCAGTTATCTCCTGCTTAATTCCCTCTCCAAGTTCTCCACTGCTTTAACCAGGTATTGAATTCACACTCTTTCGATCCTATCGCTGGATCTAACTAACGCCTTTATCCACTGTGTCAGGTGTCCTTGAAATAAAGTGTTCAGTTCAACATTCCAACCACCTGAAGAAGGCCGGAGCTTACAACGGCCAAATTATTATGGCAACAAAGATGAGGACAATAGTCCGAATTATGTAAATAAATAAATAGAAACAAACTTCTTATCCGATCTGACATCAAGGAAATTGTGTTTTTTTTTTCAACTCATAAGTAAATTCTATCTGATCTTATAGGTAAACAACATCGAACATACTATCGAATTTACTTATGAAACAAACAAACAAAAATACAACTACGTTTCCTTATCATTCTGAAGCATCAAAGTTTCTATTATTAAAAAGTAAAAACCCACTAAATATTTTATGGCGCACATAGCAAAATCTAGAAATAATTATGTAAATTGCTGCAATTCAAATTAGTTGAAACAAAGTAAAAGCAAAGAAAAGTAAATTATTAATTTGTTTATTTATTTTTACGAAATGATTTCAACTACGTGAGAGAAAAGTTGACATTTTTAAAGAAAGACTAATTTCGCAGTGTTAAAACAAAATAAAGAAAAAACTATCAGATAGGAAAATTAAACTAAAAATAGAAAAAAACAGTCCCATTAAAATTAATTCATTAATATTTACAATTTTTAATTAACGTTTCGTAAATATTAAAGGAATCGTCGTGTATTTTGGGGATAAAAAAAATCATACCTTTTTAAAAAAATCTCGTTTCACGCGAAATTGATCGATCATAATAGGAAATTTAAAATAAGCTTAAAATTTATACAGCCGACTTGTATGATAATTACTTACTTCAAGTAGCAACTTTTAATAAGGATTAAAAGAAAAAACGAAGAAAGTGTCTGTTTATTGCATTGTAAAATTGTAAATGAAAATATAACAATTTAAATTTAACCTTCACCCGATATGTAGTTCGGTTCTTTTAAAACAAGCATGTTCCTGTCAGCTAACAGTGGAAAAACTAGATCATACATTTTAAAAGAAAACCATGCAAAATGGAAACATAACTTACAAAACATAATAAGAATAATTTCTGGGCGACGTTCTCCATGCTTTCGACAAATATTTATGAGTTTGTTGTATACAGCAGTAGACACGACCTCTTATCATGGAGGCCGCCATGTTCTTCCTAAGGGAGATAATTCTGAATGACTTATAAATAAATACTTGCTCATCCTCCCACGGATTATTAAATTTATTTTTATTACTATTAATCGAACTTCCCAAGGTTCGAATATGACGCAAGGTTATGATTAAAGTTGTTTTTCTCATATTTTCTTGCAGCTACATCACATGACTTGACTCTGACCCTGAGATACAAGAAAAAGTGTGAGTGACTTCACTCAGTTCATAAACTTAAAATTTTAAAAACAAATACGCTGCTAAGTAACAAAAAGAAAGTTAAAAAAACAAAATATCAGAGTACGCTTTTCAATTTAACTTTTCCATCAGTTTCCCCTAATGATAGTAAAATTATTATTATTATTATTATTTATCATTTCCTATGATTTCTATTATTATATTCATTTCCTTCTGGGCCCAACCACAAACCTTATATAGTGGCATGTGGCTCTAGGGGCTAAAATGAACAGTTGATTTACCCACGGCAAAAATATTAAAGAAATATGATAATGACGTGGAAACAAACGGATAATTTTAAGAAAACAAGATAATGAATTTATTCACAAATTTACACGCTTGACGTGTGGAAAATTTGACCCGGCTTTCCCACATGAAAGGGTTGAGGTTAAAAAATTGCTACAAATATTGAATAAAAACAGCAAGATTAGAGTGGACAAACTCTCTCTTTTAGGCGGACGAATAAAGAAAGACTCAAAACTCCTGCTCGGTGTGTAACAATAAAAAGAACGTGTTTACATGTACAAAAAAAAGGGTAAAGAGATAAAAACACAATTAGGAGGGAAAGAAAGGGAGAAGAAAAAGAGAAATTTTAGTAACCCTTATTTCAATTTCAAACATTTTCCTGGATTTCATTGGTTGTTAAATATAAGATAAGCTTCGAGAAATTTCCATAACAAAACAATAACATTTTGTGTAAAAGTAGGCTCAGCCGACGTAAAGAAATCTTTCTCAAATTCATCCCTAATTTAAATGTTTCAAGAAATCCTATTGGCTAAAAAATAAAAAATACAACATTCGCCCACGCATTTCTCAGAAAAATTCGCAACAGCTACCAAGCCCCATTGAGCCGAGTTCGTCATTAAAAAAAATTTATAAATAGAAACGGCGAACGAATTTTCGTCGCTTCTGAGAGTCACACACGGGAGTTATGTGTCAGATAGCCGTCAAAGAAATAAACTTCCTTTATGAGAGATTAATTTTACACAACAAACCTTTTCACTCAATATCTTTCATAGAAAAACTTTTGTCTAAGTTCAACCTTTTAAATCAAAGGCAGACAACTTTTTCGACATTGAACATTTCCGAAACAGCAAAGAACTTTTTCTCTTAAATATACTTTTGCACACATCATTACAAACAAAGAAATTGTAAAGGGTGTATGTATATAAAATTTAATCTGTTGTTTCAAACATTTATTTTTTGTCGTGATTGAATATCGTTACCATTTGGCCATTTTGTAGCGGACCGTGGGGGTGAAGATGTGAAGAGATATCAGATGGTTAAACTTTCCTGCTGGCCCGTCCAGCTACATGAGAATGTCGGACTTTAATTAAGTCCAAAGAAAACAAACAAGACCGATATATATGGGTAAACAAATATAAATTAATAACAAAACAAGTTAAACAAAGACATGGACTGTTACATAGAGTTTGTATGGAGAAATTATGTGTGTGTGTTGTAAGTGTTCGTATGTACGTATATTGTTCTTAGCGTGTTCCCAGAATTTGGGAAACGCTGTATCTGTGAGAGGTCACATATTGGCCTAAGTGGAAAAAGAGATTTTACCTCGCCTCCGCGCGAGATAACGGCCCAAGGCCTGAGTCGGAAAAGAGAGAGAGAGAAGTGTCAGCCAGTATTTATAGTCAGGGGAGAAAGACCCCTGTTGAAGGATTAAGGAACTGAGGAGGAGCTAACTCTGACAATTTCTTATAATTTATGTTTGCGGATATTGGATATTTTATTTGCAGCACAATCTTAAATATTCCCGCAGCCTTCCTAGATCCACTACAAAATGTTCATAAAAGAAAAAAGGCTTGCTCAAAATAATTCTCTAAGTCCGTTAAGTCAGTAGAAAGTTGTTAAGGGTTAGAAACGCTCAGTTTTCTTCACAGTTATTGTAGAGTAGGAAAATATCGGTAGATAAAGGAATTTTGCAGTTGAGTGAGTTCGTAGATCGACGACAGATGTCTTGTAAGTGAAAGGAGGCAGCTTTCAACTGGTCTTTAATAGTGGACCGACGTTCATTCTCGACAACACGTTTTAGTACGTAGTTCTTTGTTGAAACTGTCGCAGTTAGCTCCTCCTCCTTTCCTTAACCCTTCAACAGGGGTCTCTCTCCCACGAGTATAAATACTGGCTGACCTTTCGCCTCTTCCTCTTTTACGGCTTACGCACACGTGTGGCCAGCTATCTCGACTCAGGCCCTCGGGCCGCAACCTTGCGCGTGAGGCGAGGTAAAAAAAACTTTCTCTTCCTTTTTACTTATTCCACTATGTGACCCCTCACACAAACTGCGTTTCCCATATTCTGGGAACACGCTCAAAACAATATACGCGTTCGTACGGACACTCAACACACACACACACAATAACTTCTCCATACAAATACTCTGCAACTTTCCATGTCTTCAATGTATTTGTAATTCGTGTATTAATCTATTTGTTATTAATATATATTTGTTTGCATACATGTATATCGGTCTTGTTTGTTTCTTTATCTTCTTTGGACTCCATTATAGTCCAACATTCTTATGTAGCTGGACCGGCCAACGGGAAGTCTTAACCCAGAGATAACTCATCATCTCATCCATCTTCACCCCGCCCGGTTCACTACAAAACTGGTTCCGAAGTTGACTGGTGTTCATTATGGAAATACAGACACCACCAGCGCGAGTTGAAATAAACACGTGTTAGCGACTTCAAACGAATCATCAACAACAGCTCGGACGATCAGTGAATCTTCGCTGACGATCAACGTCTTTTCAAAACCATTGATTTTTCGGTGAACTAACTACCCAAAAACTTTATAACTCGCCTAAAGACTATTTTTACTCGTTTTTTACTCTTTTGAAATCATGCACATACGTTTACAAATACAAAAGATTTATTTAACAGGCATTCTGATGTTTTCTTTATTTTTCTTTTATTATTGTCGGACGTTCGAAGTTTTAATATAAAAACAATCTGGATGACAGAATTACCTACAAAGGCATGAGCTGCCAGTGATTCATTCAATGAGTCTATCAGAACATTTTCCAATCAAACCCACAGCCCCAACTACATATTGTTTTTAGATTTCTACTGTAAGATCTTTCCATTTTGTTAGTTTCTTGAAGATCTTCAAAGCTATATTCATTACAATCTACAGGATCTACCATATCAATAAGAAAGCACTTTCTGTATTTGTGGTCTTTGATCACTATGTCTAGATAAATAGTTTTGATTATCCTGCCTGTGTGTATTGTAATCATTAAACAAAATTACTGACGGAACAAGGATAAAAAATATACAAAAATACAAGCCTTTGAAAAAACGTCACTTGTCTTTCTCAAAAACTAGCGTTGAATGATTAGACACTTAGAGTAAAGGAATCGTCTAATAACCGAGCTATTTTGGTAAGCCCGCTACATCACACATTTATCTTCACTGACGTTCTGACTATAGTGGTTGGTGGGGGTTATCTTATGACAAAGTCCATTCCCACCATAGATCGCTATATTTGGTTTGGGTGTTGCAGATTTGAATCAGTCCATATCAAAGAAAAAGGCGAAAAAGATGTTAAATATAAGATTTTTTTTTATTTCGTGTTTTTTAACAACTAAATTTTTCTTAGCGTGTGCGTGTTAAAGTTCTTATAATTGTCACGATACAGTAGTTGTCCTTGTAGTTGTTTTCCAAGATGAAAAGAAATAAGAAATACAGGTGATTTCTTCGTGTGTATGTGTTGAAAAAGAAGAGGCAAGGAAGGAAGTGAGAAGGAAAGCATAAGTATCCCGTAGTTTGGTGAGGGAGGCGGGTGAATGTATAAGTTTAAATCGCACGTCCTGACCTGTTGCATTTTGTTGCTGGTTTTTTCTCCTTACTGATTTGTCTGTCTGGAAACTTTGCTTAAATACCCTTCAAATGGATCACAAAGCATGTTTTTTTTTATTGTTAGCGGGAATGGGATCCGTTTGTTGAAAAAATGTTAAATATTTATTTTCAAAGCATTAATTTATTAACTGGAAGTATTCGCAAATCCTCCGTCATTCATTGTCATTGGTGTTTATTTCCGTCTTCGCCCCAGATGGGTGGATATTGACCTTGTGTCATGCTTAAAAAAAGAAAATGCACAGTATATTAATGTATACAAAATGTTTTTACATAACGCAATATGATAACAGGAATGTAACGGAGTGAGCTATGGAAGAAAGGTTTATTCATCCATTTTATTTCCCCCATTATGGGCATTATTATATCCGCGGTATAATAACACAGTAGTACAGAGACGGAACGGAATGGCTGAAAGGGAAAGGAATGATAAACATGCTTTGTTCTCAGAGAGACTTTTAAACTAATAAGACATACACAAAACTATATATACATATATAGACATGTTCCACACAGAGAAATTACATCACATAAAGCCAAGTCTAAGGAGAAACAAAAAGAAGGGAATTACATATAATATGGAAATACTAATGTGTCTGAAGAAGCCATTTTTAGGGGGCCGGAACCATCCATGTCCCAGACATATTCCACGAACGGGAGTCTTGGGTTTTTCCAAATTGAGGACTACGAGCTGAAGTTTCTTTCTATAGCAGGGAAAGATATATTCCCAAAGGAAAAACAGCACAATGGACTCTACGTTGGAGTGGGGACAGATTCAACCTCTTCCCGGGCCATGGAAGCCCGAGCTAAATAAAGCAAACTTACGATTACAGATTAGTTCTTGCCATCCAAAAAGCTTATTTAGAAGGTTTTGGGATGGCAAGAACGATATACTAATAAACCATTGTCGCATTTAGCTCCTCCTCAGTTCCTTAATCCTTCAACAGGGGTCTCTCTCCCCTGGCTATAAATACTGGCTGACCCTTCTCTTTCTCTCTCTTTTTCGACTTAGGCCTTGGGCCGCTATCTCGCGCGGAGGTGTTGTAAAATCTCTCTTTTCAACCAACTCCAATATGTGACCTCTCACAGATACAGCGTTTCCCAAATTCTGGGAACACGCTAAGAACAATACACGTACGTACGAACACTCACAACACACACACATAAGTTCTCCATACAAACACTATGTAACAGTCCATGTCTTTGTTTAACTTGTTTTGTTATTAATATATATTTGTTTACCCATGTATATCGGTCTTGTTTGTTTTCTTTGGACTTAATTAAAGTCCGACATTCTCATGTAGCTGGACCGGCTAGCAGGAAATTTTAACCTTGATATCTCTTCACATCTTCACCCGCACGGTCCGCTACACCATCATGAGAAATACCGAAGATTTTATTTCCCAGAAAATTGTCTCTTTTTGTTTCTTTGAAGTTTAGCCTTACTTGTTTATAATTCTTCCGAGAATTTTGTAGGTAAGGGCAGCTTTTGAAACTGTCAACTCTAGATTTTCAGGGAGTAAAAAAGATACGTCTTGTCCAGTCCCTGTTGTTCTTTTTACTACTGCCACTCTTGCTTGCGATGGAAAGGTTGTTTTTAATGATGACATTTCAGATCTTTATTTCTAGAATGATGAAATATCATCATCATCATCATGAATCATAACAATCCATAAAAATATTGCGTCCATTTTACAACAATCTATTTCAGACGACCAACATCCGCCTGAATAGTTACACTCAACACATCATCACATCATCCAATCCGATGGACAGCGGGCGGATTCTATGAAAACATATTCACACACGCACACATACGCGTACGTACAAAACTTAATTAGAAACCTTACGAAACTCAATTACGACCATTACAAACTAACATATACAAACTTTCAACTCTTTCACAGTGAGACAAAAAAAAAAAGTCAACCAGACACATCGTTGCTACACTAAAGAAATTTAACTTGGATATTACAGTTTTTTCCCATTTCTTCACCAGCCAGAAATTATTTAAAGAAAAATGTTTTTCCTGAAGCTACAAGTTTACCAAACATATTTTCAGCTCTTCAGGACAAAATTCAAGAAACATTATCACTCAGTTCTAGAATTTAAGAAAATTTGCTCTTGTTGAACAGTGAACACTTTTATAGAATCGTCCATATTTTTCCACTCACCCCCGTTAAAAATAGACTCTTCCATAAAAATTAGCTTCAACCAATCAACACCACACATTGTGAAACTCGGCTTGTTACTGGTCGAGACGACCCCAGAATGTGTATCCATGGCCAAAAATCTGTTTTCACGCTAAATTCTCCGGAGCCTACTTTGACTTCCCAAAAGGTCGAATTTCAGTCCAATTCACCAGTCAGTAATTCGCCTTCAGAGAGATTCCACACAGATCCACGCGTGTCTACATTTTGACGTAAGAACTTTTCGCGCGTCAACTCCTGAATCAACTACCAACCTGTTTCTATCTCTCTAAACCCATTACAGCTTTCTTTTTTTAAAAAGTGTTAATTACACTACAAAACGGTGTGGGGCGCTAATGGTGTTGGTAAGAAATTATGAGAAGGTTTTTGTCGAAGGTTGCGTTTTATCATTAACACTCTACATTCAATTTGCAAAGAAAACCCAGAAAAGAACAACAAGAGATGATTGAATGATCAACAAGTAAAATGTATATTGAAACAAAAGCATATACAATGACAATAAAAATTAAGTCGTAAAAAGTGATTTCCCTTGTACCGTGTGGGAAATACAAGTGTATGTTGTAAGGAGTTTCTTTTGTTGATATTTGTTTAGTGTTTAAGAATGTTTGATGTTTGAATTTGAAAGTTCTTTGTTTGTGCAGAAGAATGTTAAAGTTCTGAATAGTTCGCTTGGCTTTGATAACAGACAGTTCACTGTGTGTGTGAATGTAGTTAATGTCTGTGTGTGTGTGTGTGTGTAAGTAGAAAATTGCGAGAATACACGTACGAGGTTTTAGTTGTGGAATTTGTTTTTTATTCTGAAGTTTCTTCCTTAAAATTCTGCTTTTATACAGTAAAGTAGGCCCCCAGAACGAGCGCGAGAAGAATTTTGAAGAAAGTGTAAAATTTATATGATTGGCCTAAAATCGACCAATTGTTGATTTTTTTACTATAGCTAGTTTGGTTGAAACAAAACACGAGGAATTTTTATGCGGCTCGTGCGATGCGTAAATTGTCTTTACGAATAGTACTGTTTATTTATTGTCCAATTGCTATTGAGTGTTGAGTAATTTGTGGGCGTGGTGTGTGTAGGCGTCACTACAACGGAAATTGTAATTTTAGCATAAGACAAAAAAGAAAATACAGTCCAGGGTGAACAACTCTGTCAGAACAAGAAAAAACAAAACCAACTTAAATCTCACATACATTACTTTCTAATTTATCTCTCGATAATTTTCCTTTGGTATTACATGTGAACATTTTCTCAACAAAAGAACATTGCTGAACTTTAATTCATTTAATATTCTTGATGCAAACTTCGTCAACTTGCATATAATCAAAACACAACCTTTTTCTCTATTTGTAAAAAATTAAAAATTGTATAAATGTTCGATATTTTCTTAGTTGAATGCACATCCACCGTTGTTTCTTGTTCATTTTGCATTGAGTTTTATTCGACTTGTACGTCTATGCTTTTATTTGTTGTGATTAATGTGAAGAACATGCTTTCAAATTCATCACTCTAGCTAGCAACAAAAACCTTCTGATTTCACACTCAATTCATAGCAATGCCAACACTTTCTTTTAGCGGCAAGATTTATCGTAATTATTTTCAGAAATACAAAAAACTAAATTTTAATTTGTACCAAACAAACTTCCTGAAATATCAAGTAAATATTCAAAGTTCTATTTTGCCAAACACATTCTCAGTGAACACTTTGAGCGGCAAGTTCGTTCAACTTTTTACGAGCTCAGATAAAAATATTTCATTAAAAGCTTTAATTCCAGTCAAGGGGAAGTAACTCCTATATTTGTACATCATTACAGACATAAATATAAATATTCTTTGTTTGTTATAAAACCGTTTTGTGTTTCTTCTTATTGTTTCATATTTTGTGGTATTTTGCGTTATTCGAGAGATCACACCAACTAACCGGACATTCTTGTCATTACTTTCAACACGTGTCTCAAAGGCTTATTATTGTTTACTGTTTATTGTTGTATGTTTTTCATTTCATTTTCAGTATAAAAAAATGAATATTTCAGTATGAAAATAATAAAAAAAGAGAAAAGATATCCTCTATCAACTACTAATACGTGCAACACGGGGTAACTTACATTTAACAACACTAAACATCAACCCCGTTATAGGGTATTGTCGGCCTGTGTTACATTTTATTTTTAACAATTGTAGTGTCTTTTTGCCTTTGATCGTGTTGCGGAGTGATTAGTTTGTTTGAATAAAATGTAGACCAGAAGGGTTTTTTGGGGGTGTGGTGTGAACGAAAACATCTCCAAAAACATTTTAATTTATATGTATGGCACAAGGCTGTCAAACACCACAAATATAAGACAACAATGTTTTTTTAAATAAATAATAAAAAGCATTTATATTACAATAAAATTGAATGATGAAATGACTCAGGGAATTGCAGAATTTAAAGTTGATGTTTTATACACAAAAATGTTTTTATGGCATGTAAAATGTGTCTTTGTTTAGTATGTTCAACAAAGTGTATGTGATGGAATAATCCATACTAACCTTTCACCCCTCCAGCATAATCTACTTCACACCAAAAATATCTATCAACCAATCAAAACTCTAGTTTCAGCAAACAAAGTTTCCTATTGGTTAAAAGCCTTTGAACTGTAGCAAATTCACGTGAAAATGCCTTTTCGCGCGCAAGCCTCTGGAGCCTACGTGTCGCGGCCGCCATTAGCCGCTTCCTAGTAAAACGATCTTAACCTTCCCAACCCCTGATCTCACTGATTTCAGTCAAGCAGCATGCGAGAAACTAGACGACCGACCAATATTGTTGACTCTAAAACAGTGCCTCGTGAGCATCGGATTAGGCAGTGCTTCTCAAACATCGAACAACATTGGGATTAATTTTATATCTAAGGTTTTCTACTCCTTCTAGCCAGGGAGTACTTGAATAAATCGTTTTACATATTATTAGATCCTTTTTTTCGTCCAAATTCACACTGCTGGAGGCCTGGATCAAAGTGTAGTACGCTACCTTTGTGAGCTTCCGGTGCTTTTGTCGAGAGAATACATTTCGGCACGATCCCGTCACCGCGGTTGATCTACCCTGGAAGTCGTATCACTGCTTTGACTCGGCCCTGTTTAGGGACTCGTCCTAACCGACCGTGCCGAACCTTCGTACGTCTTCGACCTACCAGCTACGGCCAGCTCTACCCATCCGGCAGTCGACCAGCTACCACCGCGACCAACTCTACACCCGTGTCGCCGATACAACCGAACCAACTTCCCTGAAGGAAACCAGTCTTACCGGACCCGACGCCGATACAACACACTTCTCCAGAGTACACTCTTGTACACTTTGGATAAATAAATTCGACGTTTATTGTTTCATAAACCTCCGCCTTTGTCCTCTCATTGTCTTAGCTGTTTCTCACCTTTTCTTCGCTTGCGGGGGCGACTTCCTTATCGCCCCCGCAACATACATTTTTTGCCCAGAAATCTATAAATAGGAAATTCCTGATCGCTTCAGTCAGTCAGACTTTCATTCCTAGAGATGCCAAACTGATCTATGCAAGTCAAAACTCTGACCAACCACACCTTTGCCGCGCAAAATATCTCTGACTCAACAACCCACAAGCACGCTCTATCTCTCTCAGGAACGCTATCTAAACATCACTTACAATACTTTAAAAAGTGAAATTTTATTCACTACTTAATAAGTATTAGTTAACAAACAATCGAATTCTCACACAACTAAAGATACGCAATTCTGAACAATAATACAAGCAAATTTACGTACACACACTAATAATTGAACTAGCACAAAGGACAATTTCGTACGTAACTGGAGACTTAGTTTAATTTTGTGAACAAATCTAAATAGCAATTGCCAACACGTTGAAACATTCACAGTAATATTCTACGCAGCCAAATGCATCTATTCTCATTTATCCATCAAAGTTCAACTCAATTGTATTCGTGAATTGTATATAAACCAATGTTATTGTTGTACATTTAATGTTTGTCTTCGCTTTCAATCTTCTTGCATAATTTGTTTCTAATATTTTTCTTTAATTGTTGTGGACGAATGTTTTAGAACACCAACACCTTCTGATCATTATAAAATACATTTGTAGCGGACCGTGGTGTGAAGATATGAAGAGATATCAGAAGGTAAAAATTTCCTGCTGGCCGGTCCAGCTACATGAGAATGTCCAAAGAAAACAAACAAGATCAAAGTTGTGAATCGTACTTAAAAAGAAACTTTTAAACTTTACACTCCTGAGTTGATTTTGGTATAAATTATCGAGAATTATTTGATTTTTATTCAACAGATTGCTCGGCAAATAATTTTTATTATAAAAATGTTCTGAAAGTGAGTTTTGAGGTATGTGAGCTCTCAAGCTAAAACTGCAAGATAAAATAATACTGATGAAAAATTTCACTGCTAAAATAAATATCAAACAGGAATATGATGAGTCGGAAAGGCATTTGGCAGCGGCGTACATTAAATTCTCGTTGTCTGACTGATGGGATCCGAGGCGTTGCTATATTTTATTTTGTTTTAGATCACGTGTCCGGCTCCAAAACTTGTTCAAAAATACCTTGGCAGCAAACGAGATTGCGTAGGCATTGTATACATTTTTTACATTTAACAGGCAATCAGCAATCAGACTTAAATAGAAGCTTCTGTGATCCACTTTTTGCACAACATTTTCGGTCGAAAGAAACTATTACATAGAAAATGCATTTAAATCTTTTTCGACCAAGAGTATTCGCTGAATCGAAAATAATAATAATAATATAATCCAATCAAATGGAAGCAGAATGCTAAAATCTCATTTGTCCAGTCGAATGTCACCGCGTTTGTTTCGCACGTGATGGCGTCCAGTGAGAAATAAAGATCGGTAAGATGTGTCATTGTGGAATTATCCACGTTATCCTTCACCCTTACTAACAGAACAATCCATTTTACACCCACACACACCTGTTATCCAATCAGAACACTAATTTCAACAACTCAGTTTCTCATTGGTTAACAGCCTAGAATGCACGTGAAAAATCTCTTTGACGCTTAAATTTCTTGAGCCTATTTTTCTAGCTAAAAACATATAAAAAGAAAAAAACTCAACTGCTTAGTTAGTCAGATTCCAGCATCAAAAGAGACGCCAAAACAAATTCCCGCAATTCAAAGTCTTGATCTTCCCGCGCAAATCAAACTCTGACTCAACAACTATTTGGCATATTCTTTCTCTCTCTGCCAAACCAAAAACTTTACAAACTTCAGTTTATTATACTTCAAAAGTGACATTTTCCATCACTACGAAACAAGTATTAATAACTCAAAACATTCCACACAAGGGTACGCAACTTCGGTTGACTAAAAAACAATTCAACATAAACACTTGCATAAAAACAACAACTGTTTATTTTTCAAACAAAATCTTATTGACACATTTAAAAAGTTTCTAACGTGCTAAAAATCAACACACCAGATACAATACATCAGCACAAAACATTTAACAGTTTTTAACCCATTTGTATATATTCTAATTGTATATAAACCATTTTTGTTTGCATTCAATTTGCCTTTGTTTTCTTAAACTTTGTTTTTATATGACTTGTTCAAAATTAATGAATATTGTTGAGGATTGAATTTTATTTTATTGAACACGCCTTCACAAATATTTTTCCTTCTGATTTTTAACATACATATTCACTAATCCCCAACATCATCACTTTCGTTAGCGCTTATTTCCGACACACTTTGTGGTTTAGAACGTCACGTGCTAGCGAAAGGGATGGGACTGCCATTTCCTATATGTCTTTCCGTAAGCGGAGCATTGTTGCAGTTGGTGCTTTTTTTTCCCGCATTTATCACACGAATGTGAGATTTGGAGCTGGTGTTCTTATATTGGGGCCGTGGTTTTTAAACTTCTTCGTTTTTTGTTTTGTTTGTTTTTTTGTATTTTTTTGTTTGTTTCTCAATCCTTTGTTTCGCATTACTGCCAATATTGAATTTTTTTTGTTTATGTTTATTACTTGGGTTGTGCTGTTATCAACCTAGAATTATTCCCTATCCTAGCAAAGTTATTCGACCGCTGCTTGAAGGAGAAATCCTTCCCAAGCCTGTGGAATGCTCGGTTTTCAAGAACGCGGGCGATCGACCCCTCTCCCAGTATAGACCCATCAGTTTCCTCAATATCATCAGTAAGTTTTTTGAAGCTTTAATCAACAAGAAGGCCGTCGTGCACCTAGATAGATACAACCTCCTGTGTTGCGAGCAGTATGGGTTTCGATCGGCTCGATCCACTGCTGATACCCTAACCACCATTACTGAGGCTCTCGATGACACACACCTCAAGGACCATAGCATTAGAGATCTCGAAGGCCTGCGACAAGGCGTGACACAAAGGTTTGCTATACAAACTCTCTAGCTATGGAATCACTGGAAGGGTTTTCTCAGTTATAAAATCCTTCCTAACAGGTAGATCCATGAATTAACGGTCAGCCCTCCGAGGCCCTGGCGATCTACACAGGCGACTCCCATGGGTCACTTCACGGACCAACCCTCTTTCTGATTTACATAAATGATCTACCTAAGAATATACTCAGATCATTTGTAAACATCTATGCTGATGATATGTCTATATACGGGTGCACCTCTAAAAACCTTCACGGTCAGAGATTGGCAGTTAACCTCTCTACCAATCTAACACTAACTTCCTGATAGGGAAAAAACTGGCTGGTTACATTCAATGCCTTGAAAATCAACCCCATCACTGCCGATCAGACCCCGAAATACCGCCAATCACGATGAATGGATGTCCCCTCGAGGAGGTTCCGTGCCTTGAGAAGATATTGGGCCTCAAACTGACACCCGGCCTCAAGCGAAACACATATACGATACACCGCTAAAGATGCAGGTAAAATAATCTGCTCTCTGTATCGCTCTAGTAATTACCTGACTCCCCATGCTATCCTCTACCTTTATGAGAATCAGATCAGGCCGAAAATGAAATACTGTTGCCATATTTGAGCGGGAGCTGCGTCTCCGAATTATTTTCCATCCTCCAACCTCTTTCCCGGGATGTGGCGAGTCCTTCACTGCTCTCTATCGCTACTTCCATGGAAAGTGCTCGGACGAACTACAGTCCTTGGTTCCGCCAGTTCTAATCTTCACGGCTAGGACCAGACATGACACTTACATAGAAGCAAAGCACCCACATTCCACCCGTATTCTATCGGTGAGAAGTAAGTTCTACTCAAGCAACTTCTTCCCGCGAACCACTGCCCTGTGGAACAGACTCCCAAGAAGATGTTTCCTCGATCACTATAATCTTAAACCTATTCAAGTCTAGAGTTAATTGTTATCTTCCCCTACTACCCATATAAATACCCCTTAACCTAACCCTCGGCCTCAAGTGGCCCCCGAGCTTTGTTCGGGGCGAACCTTACTGTAAAAGAAAAAATAAAGTCGAACACGATTAACATTTGAATCATCCATAACGAACGGAGGAACAACTGACCTGCGGCAATTCTAATTTATTAGTAAGGGAGATAATTGTCCAATTGTTAGATTAAGCTTAAGATTATTGGGCTCTACTCTGAACAATAAGAATGTATTTAGCTCTAACTTGAAATGATGATCCCTCTTACTATTGTAACTTCATGATTCAGTTTTCCTCTCTACTCTTCCCTCTTTTTTAAACTTATTCACCGTTCTCTTGACGCTTCTTGAATGGACTTTGAAGATGGAAGCCAGAGTATGAATGTTGATACCATTACTAAAGACCTGAATAATATTTTTCCTCTCGCCATTGCTCAGTTGGGACGACGTAGTGAGGCTGGCACAAAATGATTTTAACCTGTTCTATTTCTAGCTGAATAACTCAATGGGTTTTTCAGTGATTCTTACAACAAATGGTGTCAAGATGGCTAAACGTCTTATCTGAAAACCTGGAAAAAAGAAACTCAATTAATTTAGTGGTGTTTTTAGATATTAAACATTTTGTGGGGTGGTCATATTCGTACAAAGGCACACTACAAAGAACTGATGGAACTGTTAGATAAGCAAATCTTGATATATTTAGGATATATTAGAATAATCTAGTATTTATAGTGGGAGCAAACTGCCTGCATACAGATAGAAAATGAATTCAGTGTGAAAATGTACAAAAATAGAAAGATTTATAAGACAAAGACGTGTTTTCTCACCGGGCTTATTCATTAAATTTTACAATGAAATGATTCTGAAGGAATTAGAATTGCTAGCAGGATTCATTATTGGCGGCCACAATCGTAACATTAGGTATCCAGTTTTGATAGCAGACACCGAAAGAAAACTATAGAAACTCCTACAGAAGATAATAAAGGAAAGCGAGAAGAAAGGACTAATCATCACTTGTAAGAAGACAGAATGTATGGTTGTCAGTAAAAAGAATGCTAAAATCAAGCAAGTACAACATTTTAAATATTTAGGAAGGGACAGAAAGTGCAACACTCAAATCCGAAGATGGAATAACGATAGATGCCTCCCCAAAGCGAAGCAGTGTATTAAGAAACAGGAAAATCTCGTTAGAAACAAACAAATAAAAGGTGAAGAAAAAGCATGAAGCAAATGAAATGTGGTTCTACAGAAGGATGCTGAGAATACTATGGAGTGAAAACGTGGACAGAAAAAGTTTTAGGGAAAATGGGAATGAAAAGGACACTTATACTTAACGTTAGAAAGAGACAGTTTATATTTCTAGTACACATAATGAGGAAAGAGGGCTTGGAAATTTTTACACTCACAGCAAATATTGAAGGCAAGCCGTACAGAAGAACGAAGTACATATACCTAACAAGCCTGTGTACATCAAATGGTTGGCAGAACAGGGATTAGGAGAGATAGCAAAAAGACATTTGCTTAGGAAATTGTGGTTAGCTATGACGCCCACGTCCTGAAAGGAACACGACACGTAGTAGTAGTAGTAGTAGTAATAGTAGTAGAAGAAGAAGAAGAAATTCTTTTAAAGGTCGAAACGCATTGTATATCTTAATTTTGTCATTTTACCCATTCTGTTTGTAAAAGTTACCTCCCTTGAACCATATTTCAGATAAATGAATTATGGAAAAAAAAATCGATAAATTTCAGTTTTTTTCCTACCAATATATTTCAGTATGCCAATATTTATTGATACCCGAATGTGTGCTAAACATTTTCAGTTCGCCCAAGAAGGAAATAACGTAGAATCTTGAGGCGTAAGGTTATTTTAGGTTAGTTAATATTACAACATTACAATTCTTGTTGGTTTATTTAATGTTGCAAATTGTATGGGGTTCCCAGTGAGGATGGAACTCACTACTTAGTATTAATATTAGGTTAGTTTGGTTGACGTGACATGTAAACCCTTGTTGATTTATTTAATGTCGAATTTTATACGTGACTTTCAGTGAGGATCGAACTCATTACTCAAGCGTCAGGTTAATTTGGTTGATGTGACGACATGTAAACCCTTGATGGGTTATCTAATGTCGAATTTTATACGTGACACACAGTGAGGATCGAACTCACGACACAATATTAATATTAGGTTGGTTGATGTGACGACATCTAAACGTTTGTTGGTTTAATGTCGAATTTTATACGTGACTCCCATTGAGGATTGAACTCACTTCTCCTCAGTATTTTAATGTTAGGTTAGGTTGGTCAATTTATCAACCCTTGTTGGATTATTAAATGTCGAAATGGTATGGGCACTGTTATGAAAAAGGGTTTGAGGGGAATAAAAGAAGGCTGAGTCCGTATAGCTTGAGTGAAGCTTTATTCCACTAGAAATCTACTCCGGTAGCGAAACGTAAGAAGAAAATGGCCGACTACCTCATGGAGAGAGAAAGACGAAAACAAAGGGAAATCAATCAGTCCTGGAAAGTCAGGGAAAGATTAAAGAGTTCCTTTATTTTCACCACGACAAGTCACTCCCCCATTAAATGTACATGTTATTGCAGATACTCGCATTGTAGCTCTATACAATTGACACATAATTTCTCAAGTGTATTTCCGTTCTTAAAATAATGTGATGTTTTTCTACAGCTGCTATCTTCGCCGAATCATTCCAAAATGACTCCTTTTAAGTTTCACTCCCACAAAAGCGAATACTGATGTTTAAAATGCATATTAAATGCATATTAAAAATATTTCCTGAAGCTTCTATTCTAGTTTTAATTCGAAGCTAACAGATTAAATTTAATTTATTCAATAAGCAAAATTGCTGTATTTCAAACCAAATTTAAATTAATTAGATTTATTTTTTCTCTGATTATCCATATTGACAAATCTGTCAATCCAACATAATGCTCTTCATTAAAAAAAAATATTTCAAAAACAAAATATACTTTACTGAAAGGAAAAATTAACTGATTTAAAGTTCAAATAATTTGAATTTAAATAAATATTACTTTTACTTTAAAATATCTCTAAAAACAGGTTTTAACACGCTAGAGGATGTTTTCATGAGGTGATGACACAATTATCAACAACCTGATGTTTGATTAATTTATGTAAGGGGGAGATAACTGAAATAAAATTACACGAGGGATACAACATAAACGCCTTTTTTATATAATTTTCTTAACTGCCCAGTAATCTTTAAAATTTGAAATATTTTAAACATTCTAATACTTTATTTAATTTTTAGGTACTTTGTCTTACTTAAGAAGGCATTTGTTGAGGAAATGTTAGAAAATTACCAATAAATTTTAAATTTGCTGTAGTTACCGCTCTTATTTTCTGATAATGTCGTGTATCTAATAAAAAATTTGCCGAATAGTTAGGTGTAAATTTACATGCTAAATTCGAAAATAACAAAGAAAATTTTGATAAAATCTACCGTTTTGGAGTTATCGACAATAAATGTTCTCGGAGAATTTAAATCATCCAATTTTTGGCCAAGCAAGATACACAGGCAGAGAAAACATGATCTGAATCGGAGAATAAGAAAGGCAACAAAAGTAAGATATTATTTAATTAGAAAAACTTCTAATTGCTTTTATGAATAAAGTTTATTATGAACAATACTGTCTAGGAAATATTTTCGATGTATAAAGAATTTTTACAAGAATTGTTTTCATTTTTTTTAAAATTAGAATTAGTATAACTTTTACACTTATAAGTCTTTTAAAATTCTGTATTAATTTGTAGCAGCATTTTTATTAGATACTTAGCGCGGGACTTAAAAAGTAAATTACCCGATTTTATTTACGGATTATCAACCTTTTGCAGGTTATTTAAAACCAGAAAATATTTTTAGACTAAGAATTTTTTGAGGAAATAATAATGACTTAGTGATACAAGTCTTACTAATTAACCCATAGCTGGGTAGAAGAGGTGGAATTATACCTAATCAGAATTTGATAAACCAACAAGAAAGTATAATGTAGATATCCAAACTTACAGCACCTGGTATTCTTAAGCGGCCACCCATCTAGGTACTTACCAGGCTCGACGTTGCTTAACTTCGGCGATCGATGAAATGTTAGGTATTGATTTTTGCCGCACGTGAAGAACCCGACCCATCGTCACAAGAACTGTTTATCTCCGGATCATAGTGGTCTGAATCTTTTTCAACAAAAATGATAAGTTGTTCCACAATATATATATATATATATATATATATATATATATATATATATATATTGTGGAACAACTTATCATATATATATATATATATATATATATATATATATATATATATATATATATATATATATATATATATATATATATATATATATATGATAAGTTGTTCCACAATATATATATATATATATATATTGCGGAACAACTTATCATTTTATATATATATATATATATATATGCATATATGCATATATATATATATATATATATATATATAAAATGATAAGTTGTTCCACAATATATATATATATTGTGGAACAACTTATCATATATATATATATATATATATATATATATATATATATATATATATATATATATATATATGCGCGGTCTGAACGTGGGACGATCCCAGCGCGCGGAAGCTTTGGAAAGTATCTGAAAAACCATACCACGGTGAGGGAAAATGGGTAAACGGAACACTTGGGGGACTGTCGATAGCTGTGCTAGCACAAAGTCACAAGTCATCGTGACCGAGGGTTTCAGTGTGCTAGCCTTGTTCAGATTGTTGATCACGCTAGGTAATACGCTCTCTCCTAGAAAATGTAACGAAGATCTGCTCACCAGAGTTGTAGTATAAACCACAGGTGGGCTGAACAAACACAAATGCGCCTGAGCGAGCGTCTGAATTAGGGATAACCGCATATATATATATATATATATATATTTCGTATAGAAAAAAAAACGTTAACATTCCCTTCCTTTCTGCCGTGCGACGATGGGCTTAGGGATAAAATATCTGACTGATGTCAAAGCAAGGACGTCTAGCCACACCGAGGAGCTGTGATACAGCGAAACAATCTGTGGATGACTATATATATGTGTGTGTGTGTGTGTGTGTGTGTGTGTGTGTGTGTGTGTGTGTGTGTGTGCACTATGAAATTGCTGTTGGTGCAATTTGTCTACGCAATATCGTTTCTGGTCAGCATTTGAATATTTTGGCATCCAGTTGACTGTGAACTTCAGCGTACCAAATTGCACGTGAATTGTATTGTAAACCCAAAGGGTTCTCTGGTTATTTCTTGTGAATCGGCAGCAATCATTTGATCCGAGGCAATGCAGTATCTTGGTTCTGTAGAAACTCCATCCTAAAAGTTGGTGCGCCACTTCTTCACATTTGAGCCTGGCAGACATATGTCACCTAATGTCTTCATCAGTCACTCATGGATTTCCTTTGGAGACTTCCGCTGCAGGAAGAGGAAATTCTTAACGGCCTCAAACTCTTTGAAATTGTTTAACACTTGAAACTTGAACAATGTTTTTTTTTTTTGTTGGCATGGCTCAGTCAATAAGCTGAAACAAATTCAAAAGTAATAACTCTTTCAACTTTTTTGATTCTATTATCAAAGTGTTTTTCGTTGCTTAATTTAATGTGTTTTCCTGAACTGAATTAAATTTTATTCATACTGGGTTGTTTATTTTTATAATTAAGGTTTCGAATAATTCTAATCGTTTTTTACAATTTACATGACATGGTATTATCTGCAAGTGTTTGTTGGGTTTCTTGTGTTTGATGGTGAGATGCAATTTAATGTTATCGCTAAGAAAAACACCCTAAATCAACTCCCTTTGGTCGAGATTAAGTCACGTGGTTACGTGATGGGCGCTTAGTGGCATTACTGCACAGTAACGAAAGTGGCAGTCAGTCAACTTCTTGAAGCCAACATACACGAGTTGTTCGTCCTGTCCGAGTCAGTCAGCAGCACATAGTGCAGCTTTCAAGCCAATGTCACCGTTTTCCTATGGAAATATCTCTTTACCAGATATAGAAAACATATCCGGCTCGCCGTTTCCCCCGTTTACGAAATATGTCTTCGCTAGTGACATATCAGATATATCCGACCTGCTTGAATATGGAACCCTAAATATGCCTTCTCCAGAAACACCGAAGAATCTCCATATTATATGTAAGACATTATCTTTTTATTCTACTTGTTGTGTAGATATATTTTCTCTGCGGGGGACATGTGTAAATATGTACATATAATTTTGTGTCTGACATAAAACTCTCTCTGAGAACAAGACGTGTTTGTCATTCCTTTTCCTTTTAACCATTCCGTTTTGTCCGTGAAATAAGGTGCTATTATATCATTTGTATAATAATGTTCATAATGGGGGAAATGCAAATGGGAGAATAAACCTTTCTTCCATAGCGTGTCCATTATCTAGGTCAACTCGACGTGACATTATTTACCTCCGTTACAATTACTTATCTTTATATCGATATTAATAAAAATATAGACGAAGTTTAAAGCCTGAAAGCAATCAGTTCTTATCTTCCCATTTGAACATCAATAATAGAATCCCCTTGATAGGTCAACTAATCGATACGGTTGATAATAATTTTAAAACTTCTGTTCATAAAAAAAAAATTCATCCCATATTTAAATATGTACTAACGTCAAGTCGGTCCTACATTACGGCTCAGAAACCTGGCGGGTAATCAAGACCAACACCCACAAACTTCAAACATTTACCAACCGATGTCTTCAATATAAGGTGGCCGGAAGTCGTCTCCAACGAACAACTGTGGGACAGGACCAGACAAGCCCCAATTGAGATTGACATCAAGAAACGGAAATGGGAATGGATCGGACACACACTCCGCAAGCCTGCTTCTAGTGTCATCGGACAGGCCCTTGACTGGAATCCACAAGAGAAATGAAAAGTGAGTCGACCGAAATAGGTTTGGCGCAGAAGTGTTGACTCAGAGGTGAAGGCAGCTGGCACATGGGCCGAACTGAAGAGGATCACCCGGAACTGCGTCCGTTGTGGAGGTGTTGATGCGGCCCTATGTTCCCCAGAGAATCAAGAGGTATAGAAGATAGAAACATTTATTTGTTGTTGTTATCACAATGTTTCGACCGTTGTACCTTACAGACTTCTTCAAGTTTTAGTCGATCCAGGTAACAAAAACCTAGTGCATTAAAGCGTTGAATTTGGTGTCATACTAATTATGAGTTCAATCCACGGACAAACTTCAAACACAGATTACGTACACTTAACAACAACATTACCCGATAAAAATAAAGAGAAACAAACAGAGTAAATGAAGGTGTTACCCAACATTATCTGCGAGGATATTTCTCTTAACGCTCGCTAGGTGGCATTGTATAAAGTAATATTCCTTGGGAAGGGATGGGAGAAAAGAGCACACCTCTCTTAACCTGAAGATTGACGAAAGCGTATACAAACACAAGACTCGAAACTACTGCGTAAAATTTAAAAGAATACACATTTATTGCAATACGTTAAAACGATAACAAAATGCAATAATTTATAAGATGGGCTTGCACAGAAATTTCCTTTTGTGCGCCTTCTGTGAGGAAGATAACGTATAAAAATATATAAATTATATTGAAATATATCAAACAATTCTTCTGAAAATGAAAAAAAAATTGAGAAGGTAATACAACCTTTGAATAAGGCAAATCTTTTTAACAAAAAAGTTGCATCCACCTTATCGTAAAACGGAAAAAGGGAGCTTTGGCAATTTCATACAACTGGTGCCACGGGGACTTTTTACAATTTATCTTTTATAGAACACAGTCTGTTAACAAGTTTCAGTTCCTTTATACGTATACTTCTCAGGTGATAACCCAAAATTGCTTTACCTTCTGGGTCCATATCATTCTGCATTCAGTATTAAATTTTTGTCACTTCGTCTTCTGTATTAGTCGAAGCATTCATTGAAAATTTGATCTCCTTTGAAATTTGAATATCTTCTTCCTTGAAAATGTAATTACTTTCTCTTCTCTGCTGGCCTTTTTTCTTTATAGAACAATTGAAGGGACTCCAGACAGAACTTAACTTCGAATTTACGTCGGCGTAAGCCTACGCTTTTGATTGGATAATAAATAAAAATAGTACTCCCCCCGTTCCGAAATAGTTGTTCCAAAAAATTTTTCATGTTATTCCAAAATAATTGTTCCAGTAGATAAAAAAAACACCAAAAAGAACAAAAAATATCATTTATTCCCATACTCAACAGTAAATGAGTAATATTAGTGAATTGTCATATAAATAAGTGTGAAATATATCGAAACTGATATACATAAACAGTTAAATTAATAACAAAAATAACTGGGGAAGGTTTACTTTAACAAAAGCAGTTTTTGTTGCAACTCGTCAGAAATAGAAATGGATACTTCAAGTTTTCCTTCTCTTTCAAGCTTCTCTTTAGACATGTGCCGGAGTTTATAGTTGTTATCGCCGTCAAGTAAAATAACTTGTTCCATTGCTAACTGCAAACTTAGAAAATTATTGTTAAGACTTCTGAAGTTTATTGAAGCTTTCTTCCACTGCTTCAATGAGCTGGTCAACATTATTTGGAGCTTGCTGGTGCTGAATTGATTGAATTGCATTAAAATAACCCAGATCAAGGACATTGAGATCAGGACTATTTGGAGGCTGGCAAACTAATTCAATTTGCAAACCCAGACGTTCTGCAGCTACGTTTAATTCATCTGCAACCTGTTTTATTGCACCACGCTTCAGAACACGATCTGTGGATCTTTCAAGCAATGCTTGCAACACAGCAATACGTTCATTATTTGTCAATTCGTGCTTCTTGCAATTTCGTTTAGCATTTCTGCCAATTGGCTTCTCTTCTCCCATCGTAATCTCTTGCCAGCGGGTGGTCTGAAAAAAAATACAATTTTAATGTGGTGAAAAAGTGATATAATTTGCACTTCAAATTATTCTACCTGAATAAGCTAATATAAATACTTGAGGAACATCAATGCTAACCTGCAAACGGCAAACAATTCGACTAAGAATTAGTATATTCCACATGAGATTTCCGGCTATGGAACAAGTATTTCGGAACAGAGGGAGTAATATTCTTTTAATTTAAAAAATGAATTTGAAACAGTCCACCTTGACTGATATATTTTTGGCGATTCTTTAAACAACCCATTCTAAATAACAATAAATTTCTGCATACAAATGTAATAATTTTTCATAAACCGTCTGGTTTTGTTTAAAATACACTTCCCTAAAAAGTACGTGTATAAGACAAACTTCTACGATTATAATATTTTATTTGTTTATTTACACTTTTTATTCATTATTATTTTTTAATTATTTTGTATTATTAACTAATAATTTTTTATATATCCACTACAGCTAATCGTAAAAATATATTTTTCACTCTTAATTTTGTTCTGCATATAAATATATAGGAAAACGATATATATATTTTTATATATCAAGAACAATCTAAGCATAACAAAATTTGTTTAATACTATCTTGCCGAGTTTCTCAATACTGCCCTCTTGATAACTCGGATTACTCTCGGGTAGCTGTTGATAGGTATTTACTTAAACCCCCACTGAGTTAGGTTGTGACACAGGGTCGGTTTTTAACGTGGGGACCCGAGTGTTTTCACCCGGGCCGCTGATCTTAGCTGGTCATAGCTTGTCCAAGCTGGTCATAGCTGGTCTAAGCTAGTCATAGCTGGTCTTAGCTGGTCATAGCTTGTCCAAGCTTGTCCAAGCTGGTCATAGCTAGACGTAGCCGTGATACTACCAGCGCAGGGACGAATCCCTGTGCCAGGCATGTATCAAGTGATCGAATCTCAGCCAAAAGGCCGATAAAGCGAGCGATCTGAGAACAGATACTACACTTTGATCTTAGCCAAAAGGCCGTGGATTTACTTGACCTCCCACACGGTCAGGTTGTGACACAAGGTCGGGGTTTAACGTGGGACGGGAGGGGGAGTGGACCCGAGCTTTCACCCGGGCCGCAGTGCTTTAGCTGGTCATAGCTGGTCTTAGCTAGTCATAGCTGGTCATTGCTGGTCTTAGCTTGTCCAAGCTGGTCAGAGCTGGTCATAGCTAGTCAGACGTAGCCCCGATACCACCAGCGCAGGGACGAATCCCTGCGACCGGCCTGTATCAGTGATCGCTCCCGGCCTAAAGGCGATCATTCAGCGAGTAATCTGCGAACAGATACTACACTTTGATCTTAGCCAAAAGGCCGTGGATTTACTTGACCTCCCACACGGTCAGGTTGTGACACAAGGTCGGGGTTTAACGTGGGACGGGAGGGGGAGTGGACCCGAGTTTTCGCCCGGGCCGCAGTGCTTTAGCTGGTCTTAGCTTGTCCAAGCTGGTCAGAGCTAGTCAGACGTAGCCCCGATACTACCAGCGCAGGGACGAATCCCTGCGACCGGCCTGTATCAGTAATCGCTCCCGGCCTAAAGGCGATCATTCAGCGAGTAATCTGCGAACAGATACTACACTTTGATCTTAGCCAAAAGGCCGGGATTTACTTGACCTCCCACAGGGTCAGGTTGTGACACAAGGTCAGGGTTTAATGTGGGAAGGGAGGGGGAATGGACCCGAGTTTTCACCCGGGCCGCAGTGCTTTGGCTTTAGCTGGTCTTAGCTTGTCCAAGCTGGTCTTTAGCTGGTCATAGCTAGTCTTAGCTGTGATACTACCAGCGCAGGGACGAATCCCTGCGACCGGCCTGTATCAGTGATCGATCCCGGCCTAAAGGCGATCATTCAGCGAGTAATCTGCGAACAGATACTACACTTTGATCTTAGCCAAAAGGCCGAGAAGCGATCCTGGTAGCTATTGATATTTCGTTCAAATCATCCGTTAAACAGAACCCCCCCCCCCCGCCTATCCACAAGACCTCTTTCCGTTACCAGCATGCTGATTAGGATTCACTCCTTGATTTTCTTCGTGATGCTCCATGGACTGGCATTTTCAAATTCCCAATTGAAAATTGCGCCACTGAGGTTACTTCTTGGGTCAAAGCCGACATAAACATTTTCAACCCTTCTCGGAAATATCAGGTGAAACCTCAATAGTCACACCATCATGCTCGGCCCCTATAGCACACGGGAACCACTATTTTCGGCTATACCAGCATGGCACTTCTCATCACAACGGGCGACTATTTGTTACTGCCCGTAATGTAAGCGAGTCTTCAAAGGAGTTAAGTCTAGGTTTGCCGAGAGAATGAGGCATGCATAGCCTCTAACAACTTTGGCTCTTATGATTACTGGCGGCTCTGTAACCGGGTACTAAATGAGTGCAAGGTCTCTATTCCTCGCCTCTTCAATAAATTTGAGGTGTTATCATCCTCTGCTGATAAAGCTGAATGATTCGCTCGTAAATTCTCCTCCAGCTCTACTCTTGACTCATCCAGAGTACACCTGCCTAACTTCCCACTTAGAACTGAATACTTGTTGAGTTATATGTATATAACCCCATCCAGGATTTCTGTCATCATTTCTAACCTTGACCCTCACAAAGCATGTGAACTCTATGGTATCCCTGTAAAAGTCATTAAGAAATGTGCTCCTGAACTGGCCCCTGTTCTCTCTAAACTGTATGATAATTGACTCATTGTCTCTTCCCTGCCTGCTGGAAATCATCGTCTGTTTTTCCGGTTTTTCAGAACTCTGGTGAACCATCCGACCCTTCGAACTATCGGACTATTAGCCTTCTACCTCTCTTTGGCAAACTCCTACAGGTCCTAATCAATGCTGAATTTGGTTCATCATCCCTCACCGCAGGGCCTTTTCTCAGACAAGCAATACGGTTTTCGTTTCTCCAGGTCAACTGATGATAATTGCGAAAAGAGTCTATCATGCTCTAGATAAAAACAGTGAATCCCAAGCTGTGGCATCGGACATCTCGAAAGCCTTTGACAGGGTCTGGCATACAAGTATTCTCCACAAGCTGAGAAGTTACGGTGTCTTCGGACACATTTTTGAATTGATCCAGTCTTTCCTATCAAATCGGGAAATGAAAGTTATTCTGAACGGTCACTCGTCTAACTCCTTTCGTACTAACGCTGGTGTCCCCAGGGTTTCATCCTTGGTGCTACGCTGTTTTTAATTTTCATTAACAACCTTCCCGATGACATCAGATCCCAATTTGGTATCTAGGCTGACAACACAACCATTTACACCTGCCTCGACAGTAAGGCTGATCAGTCCGACAAGGTAAAAATGGCAGCCGATGTCCAAAACGACCTAAAGTTCGTCGTTACCTGGGGCAAAAGATGGCTCGTCAATTTGAACGCCTCCAAAGCTAAACTTATCTCCATTAATCATCTGAGACACCTCACTGCCTTCCATCAGCATGGCTGATACTAACCCCCAGGAAAGTGATTCGTTGTGCTTTCTCGGGCTAACGTTCTCAGATGACATGAAGTGGAAAGACTATATTGAATGCATTGCTAGGTCAGCTGCTAAGAAAGTTGGTTCACTGTGTCGTGCAAGACAGTTTTTCTCTCCGGAATCTATCTAGCATATCTATAAGGCTATCATTCATCCATGCTTAATATTGCTGCCACATATGGTCCGGTGCTGCTGCTGTTTACCTTGAGCTCCTTGATCCAAAGAAGAATCAGCAATATTATTGGTCATGATCTGGTGGCTCGGCTTACCTAGCGCCATTAGACTGTCCCTCTATGCCTTTTTTTTTATAAATACATTCATGGTAATTATACAGATGAGCTCTTTTCTATGGTAACTATAAATTTAAGCGCAATACTAGACTGGCGTCGAGATCTCATCAATTAACAGTTAAGTTGGCTAGATGTAGCCGTAAGTTCTATGCTAACAGTTTCTTTTCTTGCACTTTTCGCTTGTGTAACACCTTTCTGGCTCCATGCTTTCCAGCCAACTTTAATCTGCAAACATTTAAATGCAATGCCAATCACTATCTAATGTCCTCCTGATTACTTTTTTTTTTATCTCCCTGCTCATTAATGTTTCTGTTCCTAATTCTTCCACACCCTGTAACCCGTTGCTTTTTAGTGGCCTTACTGCCTTGATTGGGGATCACCGAATAAAAAAAATAGTTCTAAAACAATAAAAGCTTTAATACAAAATAATGATAATAAGCCCAAAATTTAATCTATCATCTGTAATAATTGCCACAAATAATACATTGGAGAAACCGCGAAATTTAAATAAGAGATTATACTAAAGGGATATTTTACAAATCAACACACTCAGAGCATTAGTTGTTCACCGTAATATAGTTTTGATTTCAAAATTTTACTTTAGTTAAAAGAGAAATCAATTTACTACGACACAAGTGCATAGAATGTGCTTTAATTGCTAAATCATTCACAGTAAATTTACGTCCAGGCTTTTTCATTTCACCTTCCTCTTGGCAGATCTATTATCACAATGTGCGATTTTTAATAACAAAAGTGATAAAAACGTAAACAAAAAGGAATTTTATCATAAACAGGTCGCACGAAAAAAAATTCCATTTTGTCATAGATTTTCATAAGAAAATAAATATATATTTACCACTGAATTCATCATTCATTTTGAACATGTTAATCATTTGCTGAATGTCATTACAATTGGTAACCCCTTTCCATGACAAGTGGTTGACTCCGAACATTTTGAGAAGAGTTCCTTTTCATCAAGTAAGCTTAGGGAATTTGAACCATGTGTTGCATTATGTTCGATGCGACGTATGGTTCGCTGCAGACCAAACGGTCCCCCTAAGAAGATTTTAAGGTATTCTGTAGCTGAAGGAAAACTGGGGAGAGAGAGAGAGAGAGAGAGAGAGAGAGAGGAAGAGAGCGCGTGCAATAGATAGACAGAGAGGGAGAGAAAGAGAGAGAGAGATTTTTGCACCTTTTCTTCATATTATGCTTTGGTAACGTCATCTATGCCTGAATTTCTTTGGCAGACACGTTGGTTAATCTGATACGTTCATGAAACTGGCACTACTTTAATTAGTTGGTCCGCGCGTAAAAATGTAGGGAAAAGTGGAATCTGGAACAATCTTGCTAGATTAGCATTCATTAGAACCTCTCCTCGTCACATTTGTCAGAATCGAAATGAATATTATTTTTTATTATTTTAGAAGCAGCTTTCCAGTTCATAATATAACTAGAGTGTCAAATCGATCCTTGACTTCTTAAATAGTTACATGTGTTTTGTTTTCATTCACAAATGTCTAGCTTGAAACTATACTTACGTCATTGTATACTATTATGATTTGAGAAAAAGAACATCATCAGTAGTACGCAGTTATCAATGACGTAATCACAGTTGTAGGATTTTCTACGGTTGATTGTGTTTGTTTGTTTATGTGAGTGTGTGTGTGTATGTGCTCGGCAGAGAGAAGAATTAACAAAATCCAAGACTTGAAATAACTGTTCAATAGCTTTTATTTCTGGTTGAAAAAGGGTACAAAATAGTCGTATTTCGATGGTAAAATGTGAGGTTTCCCAGTTAATAAACTTGAGTAGATGTTTTGTAGAGAGATAATTCGCCGCTAGTTCCCACTAATAGGAACGAGAAATCTGAGTGTGAAACTACTAGGACAGACCTCGTCTTCTGCAGCAAGGGCTGTGTGTAGTTTTTCCTTTGGTAGGTGATTCGAAGGGGGATTTTTCTGACTGTTCCGACGGAAGGAACCAGAAATCTGAAGTCAAGCTGCAAGGTCAGGGCCACGTGTCTTCTATAGCAAGGGTTGAGTAGCTTTTCGTGCTGGCCGTGAAGGTAGTGACCGCTGAAGTGGGAAAGATGCCTAATAGGCATATGTTAGCGTTATTATGGGTTCTGGGACTTCCGGTTGTATCCTGTTGATTACTTCCGTTGTTGCTGCTGAATCGTGTAAAGTAAGGAAGTCGCCACATACCACAATAGCCAACGAGTGAGACAGTTTCTATACAGTTTCAAACTTGATATTTGTAAATATTTGATATTTTCATTGATTTGGAAATATTTCATTGATATTTGTAAATATTGACATTTTTCTTTCTCAGAAGTCAGAGAGAGATTTGACACTTGTGTTATATCATAAATAAGACCTCACTTCTAAATCGATAAAAAAAATCGATATTTTTTTATCCTGACGCATGTAGTTTCAGGAAGGTCTAATGACTGCTAATCTACAAAAATTATTCCTTTCCAAATGTTGTTCGTTTTTTTTTTGCTTTTTTTTTACGGGCGGACCAGTTAATTTAAATGGTACCTGGAAATGTAATAACGTGTCTATGATCAGGTACTCAGGACCCTTCTTGGGATGGACAAGAGAAAAATTTATATCTATAAATCGACGAACAATGCAATTACTGACAATGCACAAAGCCCAATACCTCAGATATGATACCGATGGATTCAATATAAACAAAAATGGAGGAAGACGACTTTTGAATATCACTATAACCGGTCTTGCAAAATACACCGAAATGATTATAAACTATATATGTGTTGCGAACATGATTCTAAAAAGAGTTTTAAAATTCAATATTTATCGATTCTGAAGTGTTATGGCTAAAGGAAAGTGCAATGAAATCAAATCTATAAAAATTATGTTTTTTTTTTTCGAGCGGTTCAGTTAACTTAAATAGTGCCATAGAATTTATAGCTTAGTGTATCAAAGCAACCTACAGAGGTTACGCTTAATAAGTCTATTTTAATCCATTTTCAGTTAAAATAGCAATGAACACAACAAGAGTAACGTAATTAGAGCAAAGAGGCAAACCTGAAACAGTGTCGACGTAGCAGCTGTTGTTTCAGTTAGTTAATCTCCTGAACACATGTTGATAAGACAAGATTTCAATGATGGTTGACAAAGAATCTATTTCCAGTAGAGATATTACTACAAAAGAAATGGCGGCGACTATCACGAAACATGCCGCGTGCCAAATAAAAAAGCAAACTGATAAAAGAATTAAAATAAAAAAATATATCCGATCTTTAATTGATAGTGTGTTTGGTTAAAAGCCACATTAAAGGAATCCTGTCTTAAGCAGTTTGGACATAAATCGTCTCAGCTAACAACAACAAAACAGAAATATCTGCACTTGATTACAAAGAATGGAATCACATGTCCGAAGAAGGTGCAGAAAGATTCTCAGCCTAACCAAGAAGGAATTAGAAAAGAAATTCTTAGTCTTCGTCATGAATTCCTGATATGAGGCTTGTATGTGCTGCTTTGTAACGAAGGCGGTTGAAACAGTTTCAAGTAAATAGATTCATCATCTTCAGAAGAAATGAATTCAACATTTTCTGGAGGATTGTACGCACGCACGCACGCGCACGCACACACGCAAAATCAACGACACTTTGTGGGACAGTCAAATCCAGAGAATTGGATAACAAACTGTGCTACATGGATCGCAAACGTAAGTGAATGTAACAAACTCGACTGGAATTCGAACTCGGCTCTGCGAGTCCTCAGACTGAGCCACTATCCATTACACAAACACTTCCCGGAATCAAGCACCCTACACAAAATATTCAACAAAAACACAGTAAAAATCAGCTACAGTTTCACCGAGAACATGGCACAAATAATAAAAAAGCACAACAGGAAAATTATTAACAAACCACACGAACAAATTAAACCCACGTGCAACTGCAGAATAAAAAACGAATGTCCCTTAAACGGTAATTGTTTACAAAAGAACGTAATCTACCAAGCCACGATAAAATCAGCAGATAATGAAGAAAAAGTATACATAGGAGTAACCGAAGGACCATGGAAACAAATAAATTATGTACACAAAATGTCTTTCACAAATAGTAAATATGCGAACAGCACAATGCTTTCTAAGTATATCTGGGAAATAAAAAACAAAACACACACCACACCAAAAATATCTTGGAAAATAAGGAAAAAATCATCAGCCTACAACAACCTATCAAAAACTTGCAAACTTTGCTTGGAGGAAAAAATAGCTATCATTAACTTCCCAGATCAAAATAAATTATTAAATAAAAGATCCGAGCTAATCTCAAAATGCAGACATGAAAACAAATTTTTACTACGTAACTTAAAATAGAAAAATAAATAAATATATAAACAAACAAACAACAATAAAATAAGCAAAATAAATTACTCCAAACAAATTATAAAACCACACCTGTTAGAATATACGAAATAAAATCAAAACAAAAGAACGGACTAAAGTTATAACTGTTATATAACGATAAAAAATAAAAAATTAATAAAAGATAATATACTACGTTACTTAAAAATCGAAAGCCAAAAATATATAGTGTAACAAATAAATAACAACAAGTATAATAAATTGATCTAAATACATCCAAATATATAAATAAACTAACAACCGATTACGATAAACTAGCCGTTTAGAAAAAACAAATAAAGATAATCAACCCAAATAGATGAATTAAAAACTGTTCCGACCAAAAAAATAGTAAGAACAAACCATAACATCCCACCCCAAAATTCAACAAATAGATTTAATCAATGACAAATAAACAAATATATAAGATAAAAAATAAAAATGAAAATAAATAAAAACAAGCAAAACAATTTGACCCAAATAAATAAGCAAACAAGCGACTTCCGGTAAATGGCCGCCATAATAGACTACCAACAATAAGCTATATAAACAAATTTTTACTACGTTAACAAAAAAAAAACACCGATCAAAATAAAAAATAAATAAATAAATATATAAGATAAAAAAATAAATATATAAGATAAAAAACAAACAAACAATAAAACAAGCAAAATAATTTGACATAAATAAATAAACAAATAAGCGACTTCCGGTAAAAGTAACCGCCAAAATAGACTACCCATAATGCACCACTGACCCTTATATATAAATAGCCGAGAAAAATAACAGCACTAGTCGCCTGACGATTGCACTAGCATGAAACAGACTGTCGCCTCTAAGTGCTGACTTCCATGTCCACTTTTATATTAATATATATATATATATATATATATATATATATATATATATATATATATATATATATATATAAATAATTGGGCACTAAGGTGAAACAGACTATCTCTGATTGGTGTTGACCTCTGTGTCTACTTTTATATTTAAATTAAGCCATAAATATAGCGTAGGAAAATTTTTATCATACACACACACACATACACACAAATACACACACACACACACACATATTCAAAATTATAACATATGCATGTTATCACTACAAAAATACTCATTTTGTTTCAACATTTTTGGTGTCTTATGAAGTTCACATGTTAAGACACCACAAGTGGTGAAACAAAATCACTATTTTTTTAGTGATGTTATAACATGAATATGTCATAATTTTGAATAAATATTTTTGCACTACTCTGTATTGAGCACTTAATAATGAGAATAGTGTTTTTGATTATCAAGAATAGTGTTTTTGATTATCGTAATTTTATTCCATCAGCACCAATTCTATATATATATATATATATATATATATATATATATATATATATATATATATATATATATATATATGTATATAAATAAATAAAAAGAAAGAACAGTAAGATATCTAATCCGGTGTTCTTATAGATTTTTTATTTTTACACAATAGTGCTCAATGTAAATTTACAGAGCATAAATATTATAAATTAACTGATTTAAAATATTTTTCCCTACACAGTAATAACCATGTTTCAAAAATGAAAGCTAAAAGCTTCGAATTTAATTTTGTTATTAAATTAAAGACATTAGTTCCATTTTCTCCTCAAGCGAATTTTGGAGTAAGAATATTTTTTAATTTACAGTTTTAAAGGCACGGCAAAGATTCATAATTGAGTGTTTCCAAGGATACAGAGAAATCCACTCATCTAGACAAGGGGTGGCATATATATATATATATATATATATATATATATATATATATATATATATATATATATATATATATCACAACATACCTCACAAAAGAAGTGAAAGAAAAAATTGTTTACGTGTGTACAGAGAGCTAAAAGAATGGAAGAACACATTTATGTGCTTAGCTCTAGTGTGTACACGCGTGGGTGTGATGCGCTATGTGGCTGTTTGAAATTAAGTAGTTGGCCTACCCGGGGAATGTCGCTACTTTGCGGCGTTTAGTGAAGTACATTGATAGACAAGGTAGGTGTTACCACAGGTGCTATCATAATTTACATGCGAACTATTGTCCTCGACCTTGTTGTCTTTATCACAAGGTTTCGGCCGTTGTGCTCTTCGTCATTTTCAGTTGTTGGAATGTAAATATACAAATGGTAATTTCTGGCGTTTAGACATTTGTTAAATGTTTAGGAAAAGGATTAAATGGTTAAAGAACATTTAGCTGCTAATATTTTTTCAGTGATTTCTATTCAAGCAACCGAGACTGCATAATATCATTAAGCAAAAGTAAGCAGTTAATTAAATCGAGTTTATCATTAATATGATTGCATTTACTCCTTTTTATTATTGTTGCTTTTATGACAACATTCTGGGTCGATACACCCTTCATCATTACTTTTTTTATTACGGTGTTTAATCGATTTTATTATGGAGACAAAGATCTGGTTCTACAAAAAAGATGTCAGCAGTTATAAGCTGGTCTCAAAGAAAAAAAACCAAGCTTCATACCGGTGCTACCCTTTTATTTAGGTGTTTACGGCCACATCACATTGAAACACCAGTTCTCGTACGATCACCGAAGTTAAGTAACCTCGAGCCTGGTCAGTAGCTATATGGGTGACCGCTTGGGAATACCAGGTGCTGTAAGGTTGGATATGCGTGTGGTGTAATGTTACTTATGGTCATATCACGTTGAAACACCGGTTCACGTATGGTTCCCCGATTAAGCAATGCGGTCGAGTAGTCAGATGGGTGACCGTTTCGGAATAACAGGTGATGTAAGCTTGGATGTGCTGCTGGTATAAAGGGCTTACGTAAATCACCGAAGTTAAGCAACGTCGTGCGTGGTCTAGTAGTCACCTAGATGGGTGACCACTTGGGAATACTAGGTGATGTAAGCTTGGGTGTGCTGCTGGTATAAAAGGCTGGCGTACGACCACCGAAGTTAAGCAATGTCGAGCCTGGTCAGTAGATAGATGGGTGACCGCTTGGAAATGCCAGCTTCTGCAAGCGTGAATGTGCAGGTGGAGTAATGGATAATGGCTCGGAATTGTTAATCGGGGGAGGGGCGAGCTCCAATTCCATTTGGGTTCGTTATATTCACTAACGCGCAAATACCCTTGGGAAAGGCATGAATCCAACTCTCCTCTTTTCAGCTATGCATTAATTAGAAAAACTTGTATCAGTAAATCCTTATTTTCATAAAAAAATATTGCAATTTAAAAATATTTTCTGACTCTAGTAACCTGCAAAAGGGTTGATAAACCGTAGAAAACGAATACATTGAGCAATAAAAAACCATGTTTCTGCTATGTATACAATATATAGTTTCTAGTTGTTAACGAAAGAAAAAGAAATATAAAAGAAAGAGAACTTTGGGAAAGGTATGAATTCGCCTATTCTTCTCTCCCCAGATATGGGTTAATTAGTAAGACTCATATCGATAAAATCATTACCATCTTCCAAAACAAATTTACGTACAATATATTTAGATTTCTGCATTAAATAACCCATAGAGATTGTTATGGTGCTGAACAAAAAGCAACCAATCAACCTTTTATTTAGGAAATACACCGTGAAAACTTCCCAGGATCACCGTTTGTAACCCAACTCTGTCCTGCTATTCACCCATAGCTGTAAGGGGGAAGAAATAGATTCATATCCAAGGTTATTTGCACGCAAGTGGAATTCGAACTCGGCTCTCCGATTCATCAATCCGAACCACTGTACATTACTCCATTGTACTTCTATCAAAGCTAAAAACAAATATTTCAAAGATAGAAAAGAAGGAAAGCACTTTTCAAACAGAAACAATAAGAATTTGGAAGAAACTCAAAGAAATAATAGATGGACACATGGTATCTTAAAGGAGAATTTCATATTTAAGAGGGAGAAGATATTTACCGTGTTGCAGTAGCTAAAGAACACGTGACAGTTTCTTTACTCCTAAGTGGTCACGTGTGAGCAGACTCATAGAAATTACGTGTACAGTTAAACATACGTATGTGTGATAAATGAATATTATTATATTTCGAATAGACTATTTTTCCGGTCCCGGTAAAATAGACACCAAAGCTATTTTGGCGGTAAATGTAGATAGTATTTTAGAACTAATAATATATTATACTTAAGATTTCCAGAGCAATCTTTGTGCGAGCCGTAGAGGCAGGACTTGAACAACCTGGATTCTGTGATCTGTGACTGTTATCTTCATTGGGTGCACCTGAAGTGTATTGGCAAGAGAACCATGTTCAATGTCAAGTTTGGGATTTGCAGAGACTCTTGTGCCTGAAGAGCCTAAAGTATTCAGAGACTTCTGTATTTCTTTTAATAATTCATGATGGTGGAAAAGATTATAAATTGTCTTAACAATTGATTGTGAAAATAACTTCTGTGTTAAATCCGTGTGTTTTTATTTTTAACATTACCTTCCTTTATAATAATAAAAGTATTTACCGGCAAAATAGCCGGGCGAATTATTTTGTAGCGGACCGGGGTGTGAAGTGTTGGGAGATGAGAAGATATCTCTGGACTAAGATTTCCTGCTGGCCGGTCCAGCTACATAAGAATGTTGGACTATAATGGAGTCCAAAGAAGATAAAGAATCAAACAAGACCGATATACATGTATGCAAACAAATATATATTAATAACAAACATTAATACACGAAGACATGAAATGTTACAGAGTGTTTGTATGGCGAAGTTATGGTGAGTGTGTTGAGTGTCCGTACGAACGCGTATATTGTTTTTTAGCGTGTTCCCAGAATATGGGAAACGCTGTATGTGTGAGAGGTCACATATTGGAGTAAGCAAAAACAGAAAGTTTTTTTTACGTCGCCTCACGCGCGAGGTTGAGCCGGAAGGCCTGAGTCGAGACAGCAGGCCGCACGTGTGCGTAAGCCGTAAAAAGAGGAAGAGGCGAAAGGTCAGCCAGTATTTATACTTGTGGGAGAGAGAGACCCCTGTTGAAGGATTAAGGAAATGAGGAGGAGCTAACTGCGACAATTTTGCCAAAACCGGCAAAATAAGCTTAAAAGCATCTTTTTCTATTTTGCTAGAACCGGGAAAATAGCCTCTTTCTAAAAAGAAGGAAATATTTTAGATTTATTTGAACTTATTTTAGTTTTGAGATTGTTGCTCTCAAACATGTCATCCATTATTAAATACACAATTTTTAATGCGACCATAAATCCTTATAAATCGTATTAGCAGGTCATATCAAGAGGGAAGAAGAATTTTTTTAATAGACACTCGTTACTTGTCACCATTAAAATAAATTCAATGAACCCAAATTGATTTTTGTGAGCAAGAGATCAGTCCATTCATTTACATTTTTAAGGAATATTAAAAATGATCCTCATATTAAAAATAATCTTCATAATTTTAATACTATTGCTTCTGCTACTATACTAAAGTAGCAAGGTCTCTAAGCCTGCTAATGAATAATACAGGGTCCTTCAGGGACCGTTAAAGCGGCTGCCTCTGACATGTAATCAAGTGGTCGACATAATTGTGCTTAGGATATACACACGCGGGACAACCGGATAGTAGGGAAATATATAAGATATATATATATATATATATATATATATATATATATATATATATATATATATATATTTCCTTCGAACATTGATCTTCTCGCAAGGATATGAAAAAAAACTCTCACTTTTCCATCTCGAGCAATATATATATATATATATATATATATATATATATTGCTCGAGTTTTTTTTTCATATCCTCGCGAGAAGATCAATGTTCGAAGGCAAGTCCCCCCAAACACATACCCTCACGCCGATATGAATTGACGACATCCAAAAGTGAATAAGCAATAAGTTTGAGAAGATCCATGTTTGAAGAAAGGTCACAAAGCCACACACCTTAACACCGATTCTAATGAAGTCAGGAGATGAATAAACAATAATTTTGCATATGAGAGATTTAGGTTTGTATTCTTATCAGTCTTTACAATGATAACGCTTGTTGGTTTCAGTTTAAGGAATGACCCCCAACCTAAATTTATAAACAAATCGTACAGATGAACGCTGGGATTTCTTCCTAACTAATAAAAAGGACCACTTCTCGGTCTCATCCGCTATATCTTTGTTCTTTCTTGTCATGAAGGCAGAATGTTATAATCGCTTGACTGTATCTCTTTTTGCGTGTTAAGTCAATTCCTATTTTGTGAAGTTTTTGTCTTGTTGCTATCGCTTTGCCTACTTTTGACTTGCATATATATTGTTTGCCTAGTTTTGTCTTGCATATATATTGTTTGCTTAGTGTTGTTTTGCCCTGTTTTTTTTCTTCCTTTTCTTATTGTCTATTGAAAAGTTTGTCAATCCGTTTGTTAGGCATTTCTGCCAATTACATTTCACCATTTCATTTTACTCGACAACATAACAGTTTTGTTATTTTAACATTGTTCTACCGGAGCGGCAAGATTACTTTTCTCTTCATATATGATCCGTCATACCAGTCTCCCTACAGATTAGACATTATTCCTTAGGCTCGTGTACTTTACCTGTTTAGAAAATTGGAATTGATATCAGGGTGAGAATCTAATGAGAGTAATTCGAAGGAAACGAAGGCATCATTCGTTGAGGTAGGCTATTTCTTTTTCATTTATATGAAACGGCTGCAATGCAATGTAATATCGATCCTCCTGTACGGCAGTGAATGCTGGACAATTTCCTCGCAGATGAAGAGGAGACAGAGATACGGTACCACAAAAGGATGCTGAGATTAGCGTGGCTGAAAAATGTAAGCAAGGGGAAATTTGAAAGAAAATGGAAACAAAAAGGACTCTTATAACAAGAATCGGAAAGAGAGTTGAAATTTAGCAGCACATAAAAAGGAACCGAAGTTTGGAGAATTTGACACTCACAAGTCACACTGAAAGCAAGACTGAGCGAAAGGAACGACGTGTAACCTACCAAACAAGTATGCGTAAACAGATTGCAGAACAGGGAGTTGGAAGGCTGACAAAAAGACACATATTAAGAACTACAAAGGATAGGAAATTGTGGAGAGCCATGAATGCAAACGTTCTGAAAGTGTTCGGCACATAGAAGAAAAAGTACAAAAACAACCAACCAACATACATAACCTGATGAACTGCACTTTTTGGCATTTATTGCGCTTGTACAACAGAATGCGTTAACCCTCTACTTTGAATGGATCTTGGGCCTTGTCGCGGGTGAACAATATTATAAAAAAGATAAATGTCTGATATTTAGGCTTCGGACACCTCATTTGTGTATCATGTTATTTTCCTAAGGATTGTACTTATACACCTGCTGAAAAGGAGAGTTAGCAATTACGTGTTATTTGGCAAGTAAAAAAGGAACTATGGTGGATGTATAAGACCCAAGAGCCACTCAAAGTAGAGGGTTAATATATAGAAGCGTAAGAAAAGGTAAAAGTGCAGTTCATGAGCTTATGTATCTCGGTTGGTTGTTTCTGTTTAGCGGCATAGCAACACCTCTGTGGGTCATTTAATGCCGAAATTTAAATACTCAATTTTATTTCTTGGGAGAGATAATAATGATTTTAGTGATACATGTTTTACTAATTAGCCTATAACTGGTTGGAGAAGAGGTATTTGCGTGTAAGTGAATAGACGAACCCAACTGGAATTAGAGCTCAGCTCTCAGATTAACAATTCTGAGCTATTATACATTACACCATCTGCACATCCAAGCTTACAGCATCTGATATTCACAAGCGGTCACCCATCTAGGTACTGACCAGACTCGACGTTGCTTAATTTCGATGATCGTACGGGAACCAATGTTTCAAGCTGATGTGGCCGTAAGTTCATTAAACCACCAGCACAGCCAAATTTACCGGAGCTGGTATTGTCAAGCGGTCGCCCATCTAGGTACTGACCAGGCACGACATTGCTTAACTTCGGTGATCGTACAGGAATCGGTGTTTCAACGTGATGTGGCGATAAGCTCATTATACCACACGTACATGCAAGCGTACAGCACCTGCTATTCCCATGTGGTCACCCGTATAGGTACTGACCAGGCTCAGCGTTGCTTAACTTCGTTGAATGTAGGGCCCAGTTATGTAGGAAAAATAACGGTTAACCCTAGACTAGAAGAGGTCAAGATTGCAGTGATCAGGGAAAACCTCCTGCTGGAATTCTGTTTCACAAAGCCGCAGTTCTTGTGATGAAGCTGTCCGAGTGGAACTTCCTCCTTACTAATTGTATGCGAAGAGTATAGCGATGATTCATGTAAATGGCATAGACGGTCCCAGCTGCAAAGGTGTGGGCTGGTAGAAACAAAGAATGTAGTGTGTCAGAACACTTGCCATGGAAATAGCGACAGAGTTGCGACATTTCGTCTGTAGGAATTACTATTATTCCTAGAGAATGTACGAAAGCTAATGAATCAACCACAGCTAGAATTTGAACTCCACACGCTATTACAGAACTATTTGAACGAATCTACTTTCAAATTTTTATATGAACAATGAAATTATCTATTTATATCAACAATGCTGCGAATAATTACCCACATTGTAGTTGTAGCTGAAAAATAATTCATCACCCACAAAGCCGCGTAAACTATATCAACAATACTGCGATGCATTCTACACATTGTTAATAGATTATAAATATAATGAGAAGTTTGTTTAATTAATACTTTCCAATTACATCTTAATTTAAGCATTTAAGTTTACATCAGAAGCTGTGGTATGTGAATAAAAAGGAAACCTTTTTATTTTAGAAGTATATAGTGTAGCAAAAAATGCTTTAAAGTGATTTATTTATTTATGTTTTTATTTATTTATTTATTTATTATTATTATTATTATTATTATTATTATTATTATTATTATTATTTATGCAAAGAAATAAAAATGAAAATAAAACATACCATTTATAACGATAGAGCCCTTTGTAAAATTGAACTGTGCTTTTTTTTTTTATTTCTTTAAGGTATGGGATACCAATAAACCCTTCAATGGTTATTATTATTATCATTTTATTTCCTTTGATTTCTGTTGCATACTCATTTCCTTCCGGGTGTCAACCAGAGATCTAAGGCAGAAATGGCAGAATTTTCCACCGAGCATTAAAAAAAAAACCCAAATCAACTATGATCATACATATTTTACTTAGATAAAGCTCTATGTAATGTGCTAGCTGTATTCGTGAGTACAATTTTGGTATTTCTTTAAGGCTTGGTATACTAGGAATGCATTATTGAGTCTATTGGGACCTTTTGCAATCAATCCGAGGGCTCCAACTACAACTGGATTTATTGATGTGCCACATTCTTGAGATTCCATTTTAAGGTCCATGTATTTTGATAGATTTTGAAGATCTCCAAAGATACATTACAGGGACTGCCATGTCAATAAGAAAGCACATTCTGTTTTTGTGGTCCCTAATCACGATTATTATTATTATTATTATTATTATTATTATTATTATTATTGTTGTTGTTGTTGTTGTTGTTATTATTATTTCCTTGATTTCTTCAATGAATGTATTGAAATATTTTCCAATCAATCCGAGGGCTCCAACTACAACAGGAATTGTTGATGTTGTCATATGCCACATTTTTGAGATTTCGATTTCAAGGTCCTTGTATTTTGATAGTTTTTTGAAGATCTTCAGATACATTGCAGTCTGCAGGGACTGCAATATCAAGAAGGGGGCACTTTTTGTCTTTGCGTCCTCTAAACACGATGTCTGGGCGATTAGCTTTGATTGTTCTGTCTGTGTGTCTTGTGAAGTCCCATAAAATTTTCACAAGTCCTATCTCCGTAATCGAGTCTGGGTGGTGATCATACCAATTTCTTGCAGTTTATTATTATTATTATTATTATTATTATTATTATTATTGTTATCCAATGTATATGATTTTCATTGATTAATTCGTTTTTTATGGCTTATAAAACCTTTGCAGGCTATTTAAAGCCATAAAATTAGATTAAATTAGATTATAACTCACTTTCGTTTTTTTTAGATAATAATGATTTACTGATACGTTTTACTAATTAACCCATAGCTGGGGAGAAGAAGAAGTGAATTCATACATTTTATTTTTTACAGTATGGTTCATCCTGTACAAGGCCTGGAGCCACTCGAGTTAGAGGGTTTTGTGAGGAGGCAGTTTGTACGCATAGGAAGATAACAGTTAACTTTAGACTTGAAGAGGTTAAGATTGTAGTAATCGGAGAAATATCCTTTTGGAAGTCGGTTCCACCGAGCAAATGGTTCAGGGGTGAAAAGCTGTTCAAGTGGGACCTACTGATTACCGATGAAAAACGGAATGAATATGAGTGGTTTGCTACAATGGAAGTGGCATGGCGGTTCATTGCCGTAAAGATTAGACCTGGCGGAACCAAAGAATGTAGCTCGTCCGAGCACTTTCTGTGAAAGTAGCGATAAAGCAGAGAGAGAGGCTTGCCACATCCCGCCTGTGAGAGGTTGATGGGCGAAAAATAATTCGTCACCCACAAGGACTCGGAGACGCTTTTCCCAAGCGTATTAGCGCGTAAGTGAATATAACGAACCAAATGGGAATTGGAACCCGGCTCTCCAATTAACAATTCCGAGTCATTATCAATTACCCCACCCTCACGTTCAAGCTTACAGTACCTGGTATTACCAAGCGGTCACCCATCTAAGTACTGACCACGCTCGACATTGCTTAACTTCGATAATCGTACGAGAACCGGTGTTTCAATGTGACATGACCGTAAGGCATGAACCGATGGAATCTGTACTTTTAACATCTCTTAATCTTGGGAGATGTTAGCGTTGGTCTTCTTCTTCGTTATGTGTCGTGTCCCTTCAGGACGTTGGAGATCATGACTCTCCACAATTTCCTGTCCTTTGTAGCTCTTAATAAATTTTGTCTTTTTGTTATTCCTCCGAAATTCGGTGTTACAAGGTGATGTGGCTGTAAGCTATATGATGATGATGGCTGGTAAATAGTTAAAAGTACTGGTGATGTAAGAAAATTATCCAGTTATTTCTTCTTTTCATCGACAGACTGCATCCAATTCTTTCCGGGTTACCCTCGCTGTTCCGAGTTGGCAAACTTTTTTCTGTCCTGGGTAAGATGTTAAACTACATCCAGCAAAAAGCTCTCCGATCAGAAGGTTTTGAGGAGCGTGGAACCACCTCTTAATTGCTGGTGTTCTCAGGTCCACCTGCCCCAGGCTTGTAGCACCTGTTAGGGTTCAAGCTATGGACAAATAGTTAACCCCCAAATTGGGGTCAAAACACTATGAAAGTGTAAAACTAGGTTTTAATATCAGCAATACATTTTTGTAAAAAACTATTACCATTATTATTGAAAAACTAAAAAAAATTAAATTAAAAAATTACTAGCAATTTTTGAAGAAATATTACCAACCATAAAAAATGTCGGCATTAAATAACCAATTGAAGTTGATATGCCGTAAAAGAAACCAAACCAAACCAAGCAAACTTTTTTGAGTAATGAACCCGCTCCTTTTCTTTATGATACAATAATTGTCTCTTTCTTATCGGCGGGATGTGAGAAAGGACGGGTAGTCTTGGTTTTGCTCAATCTTACTGAATTCCGTCTAGTTAAATTTGGGTTCCGTTCTCCTTGGAACTGTTTGCGACTACATTTTATTATTTTGAAACATAATTTTTCAACGCATTTCGTTTTTAATTTTCTTCTCAACTTTTTAATCCACTTTCCTGAGAATTTCACCAATTATCATCCAGTTAGTAGCATCTTTCATCTTCCTTTTTCTTTCAGTCCCTTTTTTTGTTGTTTGTTTATCCCACTGAGGTTCCAGTGTCACATTGAAAGCTTAGAGTATTTCTAGAAAAAAATCTGATCTGATTCCATCTTTCTGATCAAATCGCGAAATGAAAGTTCTCTTGAATGGCCACTTTCTAGATCTTTTTACATTAATGCAGGAATTGCCAAGAGCTCTATCCTTAGACCTACGTTGTCTCTAATTTTCATCAACAACCATCCTGATGTCATGAGTTCTCAATTCGGTATCTATGCTGACGGCACAAGTATTTACTCCTATCTAAATGGTAAGTTTGGTCGGTTCAATAAGGTCAAATTGGCAGATGATCTCAAAAATGGAATATAATGTTTTTGTTTTTTTAACTGGGGTAAGATATAGCTTGTTAGTTTTAACGCCTACAAACCGAAACTACTCTCTTTTAATCATCTGAGAGAAACTTTTTTGCCTTTCATCAGCATGGCTGATGCTAACTTCTAGAATGACTCATTGCACCTTCTCGACTAACGCTTTCCGCTGATATGGAGTGAAAAGATTATATTGAATTATTTGTTACGTCTTGCCCTGCTTGTGGTGAAATGATTAAAAACATTACTGCGCTTAAATTCGTTAAGTCGAGGTGTCAAAGAGGAAATCTCATCAGAACAGTTACCATAAAAATATTTATAGAAAAGGCAAAGAGAAGCTATGTTACAGCGGTTGGAAAGTGACAGAAACCAAGATGCCAGGTCAGGACCGATAACATTGCAGATTCTTCTTTGGATATTATTAGGATTCTCTAGATACATAGCAGAATCACCAGACCAGATGTAGCAGCAATAATCAATGCAAGGACGAATGGTAGACTTATAAATATGCAAGATAGATTCTTCTTTGGATTTTATCAAGAATCTCTAAATATATAGCCGATGTACCAGGCCAGTTCAGACAGCAATATTCAATGCATGGATGAATGGTAGACTTATAAATATGCAAGATAGATTCTTCTTTGGATTTTATCAAGAATCTCTAAATATATAGCAGAAGCACCAGACCAGATGTAGCAGCAATATTCAAAGCATGGATGAATGGTAGACCTATAACTGTGTAAGATAGATTCTGGCGAGAAAAAAGTGTTTAGCATGACACAGTGAACCAATTATCCTAACAGCCGACCTAGCAATTGATTCAATATAATCTTTTCACTTCATGCCGTCGGAAAATGTTCGCCCGAAAACGCGCAATGATTCATTCTTGTAGAGGTTGGCATCTGGTGTAAGGCAAAAAAGAGATCGTCTCATATGATCAAAATTTTGGTTTGGATTTTTAAAAATTAACAAGACATCCGTTGCCTGAGGGTGATACGTTCATAGGCTGACTATGAAGGAGTGGCGCTAGAGCTGTGAAATGTTGCATGCAGTAGTTTCAACTCTTCTTAATAACTGCATTGTTTATTTCCAGATAGACTGACATCTGACTGCGCAAAGAAGACTTCAAAAGTAACTAGCAGCAACTTGAAATTGGACAAAATTTGTCACCGTGGTGTTATCACGTACCCTTAGAAAAAATGTTCCCGGCGGTCTTGTCACTCCAGCATACGAGAAGAAAAAATAGATAGATAGATAGATAGATAGATAGAGAGAGAGAGAGAGAGAGAGAGAGAACAGGAAGTGTCACGCTTTTTTAGGCGTTTAACAGCGCCGTCTAACGACTTATCGAAACTGGTGAAGCTAAGTGGGTAAAGTCCACAAACTTAATTCACATATCAAAATTGACAGAAGACTTCTATTGTGTAACAAATTTATTATTATTATTATTATTTTGCCCAAAATATAATGACTTATCGATGCGAATTATAGCAGTGAAATGTACGAAGGAATGTTACTAATCTGGATTTTGAACTACGACTTTCACTGGTAGTTTGGTTGATATTGTTTAGCAGCATATCAACACCACCTCTCTGCCAAAATCTAAATATTTTGAACACAATGATATATATATATATATGTTCTATACTCTATATGACTATATATATGTTCCTGGAAATCCGGTTGAGCTCTCTAGGGAAAGAGGTTTTTAAAAAAAGCAGCGTCTCCTACTGCTATTAATTTACTCTTCAATTAAATTAAATTGAATTCTCCGAGCCGCTGACGTATTTCGTATAGTGAAAAACGTTAAAATTCCCTTCTTTTCTGCGACGATGGCCTAGAGGTAAGATATCTGGCTGATGTCAAATCAGTCTGTTTCGATCCCGGCTTGAAGCAATCGGACGTCTAGCTAGCCACACCGAGGAGCTATGATACAGCGAAACAGTCTGTCTGTGGATTATATATATATATATATTTATATATATATATATATATATATATATACTGTATGCTTTCAACAACAGATATCATAAAATGTATTGTTGTCATTTTGCTATAAAATGTATTGTTGGTAATTCTACTATAAATTGTTGGTAATTTTACAATAAATATATACTATTTATATAAAAATATATTGCTGGTAATTTTGTGTAAAATGTTATATAACAATGTATTGCTGGTAAATTTTTTTATATAACAAGTATTGCTGGTTTACTATAAAAATGTATATTTATACCTTCATAATTTTTTTTGTTTCCTTATTTGCTTATAGCTGGAACCCTAACAGGTGCTACCACTCTGAGTCAGGGTGGACTTGGGAACATTAGCAATTGATAGGTGATTCCACGCCCCTCAAAACCTCCAATCTCCCGATCAGAGGCATTCTTGCCGGATGTAGTTTATCGTTATAACCAAGTCTAACGCGGCTGAGAATTTCTTTTGGGTTTTAATTTTTGGCGTTGTTTTTAATTTACAAATCAACTCGTAACTCCAACCTGACAAAGGCGACTCGGCATGGGATAATGGTTGACGAGTAAACCTGGTAGACAAGTGGTTCCCAAATATTATCTATGTGCCGCCTCCTTGGCTCTCAGCCGACATCCCTACATCCCGTTTCGTACTCCACGCAACAACAACAAAAAAAGGTTGATCAGTGTATTTTTCGACGCTAACGCTTTACAGGCGAGCAGTTTTTTTAAAAGTAAAGTGCGCAGTTTTAAGAAATCGAGCATTGATAGTAAAGAAATAAAATAAAACATCCATAATTTATCTTCTCGATTCAAAGTTTCGCAGACGGTATCCATTAATCAGAGATTTAGATCCATTCCCCTGAGCAGCAGAAAGAAGCTGCTATGTTTGGGGTCAGAAAGATAAGTTTTTCAGTGTTTTATTACATTTTATACATTTGTTTTTCGATATCTATCAATTTTTGTCGATAAGTTATTTTATTGCGAGAACTATCTATCTATGTCTATATATATATATATATATATATATATATATATATATATATATGAAGAAATATAGTTTTAATGTGTGCGATATTTATGGGATAAAGTGGTCAATATCAGAGATAGAGCGTATGCAAATATAAAAGTGAATGTTGAAGTCAACACTCAGAGGCGACAGGCTGTTTTATGCTAGACGCAATTGACAGGTGGCCCGACGATTGCGTCTGGTATGAAACAGCCTGTCGCCTCTGAGTGTTGACTTCAAAGTTCACTTTTATAGATATTTTTCAATTTCTTTTTGAATTTGTAGGTCTGATGAATTGGATCGTGATTACGATTCCAATATAATAAATTATAACCATGGAATACTAGTGTTTGAGCCTTTTATATTATATATATATATATATATATATATATATATATATATATATATATATATATATATATATATATATATATATATATATGTGTGTGTGTGTGTGTGTGTGTGTGTGTGTGTGTGTGTGTAAGTGTTTATATATAGTATACGTATATATAAGCTTATATATAATTTTTTCTGTATTTTATTTCTTTGCGATATCGATCTAGTAATATATATATATATATATATATATATATATATATATATATATATATATATATATATATATCCTCACCAACTCTGCTCACTTGATCTCGAAGATCGAATGTCGTAGCGACCGAAGCGCTTGTTCAAGCCGTAGTGGGACCTATATTAAGGGAAGAAATATCTTCACAACGAAAAATAAAAATGAATGATTCGTTGAGTCAATCTTCATTTGGTTTATATAGTTCTTGGTACAACAAAAATTAATCTTTCTCGCATCAATCTTTATAATAACACTGGGCTTCGTCTAAAATTCTGGGTTCAAATTCTTCAGAGTCAGGAGATCTGGTGGCAACTGACGTGGATTCCAGAGACACTGATGCGGGAATTCGCCGCGCAAGTCTCCGAGCTCTCAAAGCTATCTGCTTACATACACTTCGGTCCCAAACCGGCGTGGGAACGAAGGGTTTCTGGAGATTTTCACATTAATCCCAACCAACGTTCTTTGTTCACTCTTTCTGCTTCCTTAATCAACTTTCCAAATTTGGTGTATTATGCACCTTCTTTGGGAGTAGTAACAGGGATTGTTTCTTTATTCAACTCCAATTAGCTTCACTTTACATATCGTACTAGCACTCCATGCAGGTAGTGCTAAGTTCTGCCTCTTCTTCCTTCCCTCTCAGCATTCAACTTCAGCCTACTTGCCAGTGCAGGCTTAACTGTCTTTGTGTGACACTATTTAGCTACAGTGGTTAATTGATTAATTAATTAATCACAGAAATTAATAACGGGAATTACTAAAGCAATAGATAGATCGAAAGACATACTGAGCGACAGTATTTGTTTCTTTTTACAAACAAAGAATGGGTAAAAGATTTTTTTTATTTTGTTTTCATTTGCGGGGCGGAATATGATTGTTCTTCCTTTCTCGCCAGAAAATAGAAAGTCGTAGAAAAGCGGATCTCAGTTCTGTCAACATTAATTAATATCCTGATAAGAACAACGGTTTTGACCACACGTATCGCTTGCACTCGAAGTTCCGAGTGTCGGTCAGCTGCGTGTGTAGAAACGGGGTCAACGAAATTCGGTTAACAAGGAAGACGGAACTAAGCGAATTAAGCGAAACCAAAAACATTGATATGGACAAACACTGTGTATACGACGAAGGATTTTTGTCGCCAGAAATGGTCACCTGACAGTTGAAACAATAAGGAAAAAAAAGATTTTATTCGTCAAATGAAAACCACCCAGTTATGGGTTGATTACAATAGTTGAAAAGTCAGCAATGAATGTGCTGGATGTTGACCAGATGTCCAGAATAAGATAAAAATAATTCTGCGGGCACACTCTGGGAGGTCGAGAAGAATTCTGTTGATAACAGAAAGGAATTTTTTTTTAGTTATGGTCATGTGGCGTTCACAGAGATTTTGGTGGGGATGACGCGGAAAAAGGATAATTCTTTTTCTTTCTTTTCTTTTCCCTTGGAGTGTCAATGTAAGCCAACACCAGCATAGCCATACCCACACCAGGGTAGCATGAAGTGGTAGGCAGAGGTGAGAAATATGGTAAAGAAGGAGAAACTTGTTGACGCCCACGAGGAGGTTAGTGTGAGGTACCAATGTGAGAAAGGAAGAGTCTTAGGTAGATAATTCTCCTCCGACCTTTCCTCACAGAAGGTCAGAGTATGAGAAGGAAGGGAATTGTTGTGGACGCCCCTCGAAGAGTGTGGGTATGAGGTACCGGTATGAAGAGGAAGAGTCCTAGGAGGGTAGTTCTTCTCCGACCTCTCCTCACGAAAGGGGGAGAACCCCTCTGAACAAAGCACGATAGATTTCCAAAAATGGAAAGTGATAAATTTTCCTGTCAGAAAACAAAGAAAATCCTTATTGGGGATTTGAAATTATCGAGATTGTCGGGTTTTGGTCGACGTCCATATAAACGAACGTCCCCGGGCGTTCATTCTTTTATTGAGACAGTCCAGTTAGAGTCCAGTCCAGTACCAGTTCCAGAGTTCGGCAGTTGGCAGTTAAGAATAAGCCTCGCAGCAGGTGACCGCACGAATTCCACGCCTTTCGACTTAGACTTCTAGCCAAGAACAGTTCAGTGAAGTCCGACTTAGATTTTTCTACCAAAGCCAGTTGACAAACGTCGATTGAAGATACCGTTTACTGAAACATAACTTAAGATACTAAAACTCTTTAAGAAACGCAGAAGTGTCACAATCCATAGACGTGGGCTGGGAGAGAGAGACGCACTCCTGTATCCAACAAACAGATAGAAAATAAATTGTTATTCCTTAGCAACATTTGAACTCCTTGAATTGTTCCTTTATTTTTCTTCTATATTCATTTGTGCAACATCACCCTTGACCCGGATTCGGCTCGCACTACGGCCCGACGCCTGATTGATCTCGTCAACCTAAGATCAAATCACAACGTGGGTAGGTTGGACCGAGATCAAAGTAGTTGCTTCGGTAACCAGACGTTGGAGGCGAGCTGGGGACAAGGCTAATGCCGTATCTAACCAGGCATCATCCGCGACCAAGACAAGAGTTAGAATCTCACATCCGATGCCGTGGTAACCAGCAGGGTTAGAGTGTCACATCTGCCGTCGCGATCAGGACTTCAGCGGGTGTCCCAGGGTTAGACTGACTCACATACGGTGTCGTGATTGCAAAATCACACCACCCACTCGGGGTCAGCGTCTCAAGTGGCGCCGCTACCAAGACAACACCCTGGATCAACAGCTGCCACACGTGTAGGACGTCACAATTGGCGACGCGACAAGGAAGTCACAACCGGCGCCGCGGCCAGACCGTCACATTTGTGACAAATCAAATGTTTAAAGCGTGCGGGTAAAAGGACGTAGTTTTAGTCTAGTCATTAATATCAATTCTCTAATTCTTTTCTATTTTCCTGGAATTATCTTTGCCTAGCGAAAATATAAATCAGATCACTCTCTTGCCCGTCAACGACCAGATTTGTTTTCATAATTCCCGCCTTATTGTACATTTGACTCTTAAAAATAGTTCGTTCTCATTTAAATTTCCCAGTTCGTTTTCGTCAGTGAAAACAATCCCGACCACCGATGATAGGACATATTTTCATAAATCCTTCCTTAATCATACATCCGAGCCGTTAAGAGAAGTTCGTTCCCATTTAATCTTCTGAGCGAGAGACAAAATTATTTCCCAATTTGTTTTCGTCTGCAAAAATGTAACTCTACTGCCAACAATATTTGTTTGCCTAAATTCTGAAGGAAGAGATATATTTATCAATTTTTACCTGAATGCACGATTCTGGATAGAGAAAAACAACAACAACAACTTTTGAGTGCACCGTAGGAGAGAAAAAAGCCAGATGGCCCTTCCCACTTTGACATCACCAGAGAAAATGTCTCCATCCATCCTCTTTCTTCCCCACTCTCCCTCTATTTTCCTGCTTATATTTCATTTTAGGCTTAACCCTTTCCTGGCTCCTCAAGCTCATAATTAACATTTGACCAATTCATAGACTCGGTGTGACACACATACACACACACACACATCAACACACAAACACACAAACACGCACAACCACCCACCCACACACACACACATATATATATATCATATATAAAAGTTGATATATATATGTTTGACAATGTTTTATATAATTTATTTGCGATATCTATTTATATGCTTTTATATATATATATATATATATATATAAGCATATAAATATATATATATATATATATATATATATATATATATATATATTTGTCATCCACAGACAGACTGTTTCGCTGTTTCCCAGCTCATCAGTGTGGCTAGACGTCCGGTTGCCTCTAGCTAGGATCGAAATCCGACTGAATTTGCGTCAGTCGGAACTTCTCCCACTAAGCCGTCGGCGCACGGCAGGGATGAAGGTGCATTTTAGCGTGTTTATTTTTAGATTTAGATAAACACACAGTGACTGACAGTGACTCGATTCTGCCGAAGAGTCGTGCAATATTAGCTTAAATAGTGACTGTTTACAAATTCACACCTCAAGCCAGAGAGCTCAACCGAAATTAATTTTTCAGGAGCCAATATTTTTGTCATATATATATATTGTGTGTGTACATATATATATATATATATATATATATATATGTTTATATGTTTTTCAATATTTTATTTTATTTGTTTGCGATATCTATTTATCTTATATAAACGATTATGTATATATATATATGTATTAGTTATTGACATTTGGAAAAACGTTCATGAAAATTTATAACTCCGTCTGGATTACATAGCCAAATTTATTACATACAGTCAACATGGAGAACGCATGAATAAAAACAATTCTTCCATCTGCTTTCTACCCATTCTGAAGAATTACCATCTCAAAGATTGAACACTTAAGGCGGAGAATATAAAATGTTAAACTTTTTTTTTTAATTACTCATTTTCTTTCGTTTTTTAGTCTCGAGCAACGACAGCTTGGGAAAAATAATATAAGCTTTAATTTGTCTAAAGACACGCAAATGCCTGCACATACAACACATTCTTCGTTAGGCATCTGATGAAGCCATATAGGCGAATACATTATCGGATATTATTTTCGAAACATACTTTCATGAACGTTTTTCCAAATGTCAAAAACTTATGACTCTGTCAGGATTACACACACATTTATTACACACACACACACACACACACACACACACACACACACACATATATATATATTATAAATTAATTGATTTAAAATATGGTCTTTTCGCTACACAGTGATACCATGTTTCAGAAATGGAAGCTAAAGCCCCTGAATTTAATTTTGTTATTAAACCAAAGACATTAGTTCCATTTCCTTGTCAAGCGAATTTTGGAGTGACTTATTTTTTTAAAATTTACGGTTGTTAAAGGCACGGCAAAGATTCATAATTGAGGGTTTCCAAGGATACCGATAAATCCATTCATATAGACAAGGGGTGGTAGGGGGTTCAAATTTTAATTAAACCATATTTTAAATCAATTAATTTATAATATTAATGCTCTGTAAATTTACATTGAGCACTATTGTGTAAAAATAAAAATATCTATAAGAACACCGGATTTTATATCTTACTGTTCTTTCTTTATATATATATATATATATATATATATATATATATATATATATATATATATATATATATATAAATGTAAAATTACCAACAATACATTTTATAGCAAAATTACCAACGATACATTTTATAGCAAAATGACCAGCAATACATTTTATTTGTACTTGAAGGTATACAATTGCGTTCAAAACATGTTTAGGTGAAGCTATAAAATTGTGTTCAGAATATTTAGATTTCGGCATTAAATAACCCATAGAGATGTTGATATGCCGCTAAATAAAATCAAATCATCAACAATCTTGTCTGCACAACTTTGCCATTTCTTTCTGTCCAAGGCAATTCTTTTCAAGTGTCAGAAGTGTCATTACGGTGACCTTTCTGATTAGGTCATTCCATTTCTTAGATGATCTACTGCGTGGTATTTGATACGGGTTATGACGATATACTACAACCGGCAGCAAGGTATCTGATCGGGAGCTTGGCGTTTTAAGAAGCGTGGAACCACCTCTTAATTACTGTTATTCGCACTTCCACCCTGACCCGAATGGTAGCACCTGTTAGGTTCCCAGCTATGGGCAAATAGTGAACCCCCAAACAAAAAACAACATTACGTTTTATACTAAAATTAGTAACAATAGATTTTTATAGCAAAATGGCAATCAATGCAACATTAAGAATATATACAAATACATTTTTATAGTAAAATTACCAACAAAACATTTTATGGTCTACAAAATATATATCTAAAGAAACATACCTTTATTGTGAAAGTATGAAATTATGGACAAAATATATGTAGTTGAATATAAAATGACGTAAAATTACGCACAAAATATTTAGATTTACGTATTAAACAGAGGTTGATATGCCGCTAAACAAAATCAACCGACGAACGATATTTATTTATAACTTCATCCAGCGTAAGGGAAGTTGGTTCTCTGTGTGGCGCCAGAAGTTTTTTTCTCGTCTGAGCGCATCCTTCAAATCTACAAATCTACCATTCGTCCTTGCATTGAATAATGTTACCATATAGTCTGGTGCCCCTGCTGTTCATCTCAAGGTCCTCGACAAAATCCAAAGACTGATATGCAATGTGATAGGTCCTGATCTGGCATCTCGTCTACAGTCACTTTCTCACAGACGTGCTGTGGCTTTCCCCTGTCTTTTCTACAAGTATTTTCATGGCAACTGCTCTGGCGAGCTACTTTCACTGGTACCCCAACTCCATGAATTTAGGCGTGCTTCTAGGTTCGCATCTCGGTCCCACCCTTTCATTGTCGAAACAGTTAAATGTAACCATTTACAATCTCTCTTTGTCCCCTGTTCGACCATCAGTTCCTACAAGCTCATTAAGTAGTTTACTCTCTGCTTAACCCTGCCACAGCTTCCTTAACGTATCCTGTTTAATTCTCAAAATACCTTTCCCTATTCGGGTTCTTCTATGTGCCGTGTCTCTTCACGGCGTTGATGATCTCCACAATTTCCGGTCCTTTTTAGCTCTTAATAAATTTGGTTCCGTAACTTCATCGACCGCAAGGAAAGTTGGTTCTCTGTGTGGCGCCAGAAGGTTTTTCTCGTCTGAGTCCATCCTTCAAATCTACAAATCAACCAATTCCTCCTTTCATTGAATACTGTTGCCATATATGGTCTGGTGCCACCGCTGTTCATTTCGAGGTTCTCGAAAAAAAAAACACAGACGGATATGTAATGTAATATGTCATTTAATGCTTAAAACATATTTTATTGTGCGATTTGGTAATTTCTTCTTTTTTTTTTTCAAAAATGTATTGATGTTCATTTTTTTTTTACTATGAAAATGAATTGCTGGTAATATTTTCTAATATATTTTGAAATTTTCATAGTGTTTTTACTACAGTTTGAAGCTTAACTATTTGCCCACATTTGGGACCATAACAGGTTCTACCACCCCGGGTAACGATGGACCTGGGAACACCACCAATTAAGAGGTGCTTCCACGATCCTTAAAACCTCCCAATCAGAGGCCTTACTGCTTATCGTCATACCCAGGACAAGATATATATATATATATATATATATATATATATATATATATATATATATATATATATATATATATATATATATATATATATATATAATGTGGTGCGTGTTCAATTTATATAACGTAAATCATTCATACGAAAAACAAATAATGAAGTTAATTATATGCCAAGAATCACTCTCGCAATTCTTGCCATATAATTAACTTCATTATTTGTTTTTCGTATGAATGATTTACGTTATATAAATTGAACACGCACCACATAATTTATATATATATATATATATATATATATATATATATATATATATAATCAAACATTTATATAATAAAATTACCAACAGTACATTTTATAATATCCAAACTATCTAAAATAAAACATACCTTTATCCTGAAAGTATAAAATAATGTATCAAATATCTGTAGTTGAAAGCATAAAATTACGTACAAAATATTTAGATTTCGGCATTAAATAACCAATAGAGGTTGATATACTTTTAAAGAAAGTCAACCAACCAACAATACATATTTATAGCAAAATTACCAACAATACATATTTATACTAAAATGACTGACAATATATTTTATCCGTAGTTTGAATGCATACAATTGCGTTCAAGTGATATTTTGTTGAATGCATAAAATTGTATTCAAAATATGTTAATCTCGACATTAAATAACAAATATAAGTTGATATCCCGGCAAAAAAAAATCAACCAACCAACAATACATATTTAAAGCAAAATGGCCCAAAATACATTTTATTTGTAATTGAAAGAGTACAACTGCGTTCAAAATATATTTAGTTGATACTATAAAACTGTGTTCAAAATATCTCGACATTAAATAACCCATGGAGGTGTTGATATGTCGCAAAAAAAAACAAAAACGAATCAACAACCACGTGTTCTTTGACGTGGAAATTTGTCATTGCAGGATGTGCATTCTCCTCTTCTGGTCACGTGACCATTTTTCTTTTCTGATTCCATGGCCGAACCAGTTTAATAAGAGTCATTTCTTCGCATCTAGGCTTATGGCGGCCATTTTGGTTCTGTATGGCAATTGTTTTGCAACACTGGGAGTATGTATAAATCCTCTTTTCTCAGGGTGATTATGATTAATTACGAACGCCACGACAAGTGAACTAATTTCAGCAGTGATGGTCTGCGAGATGAGCTTCATCGCCATTAGTCCACAAGTGCTTCTCTTTGAGTTAATTGTTAATTATGAAATAAGCTCTTATTTGTATGGCGGAAGAAATATTATTGTCTAAATGACCTATTTGTTGATCTTTTCTTTTTCTCCTTTCAATCCATAAATCTCGATTTTATAACACATAGAGGGGGTGAGCAGCATTAATCACTCGTTGACCAATTGGTTAGTGGCTTTTCTTAAGCTGAAGTTACAAAACAGTTTCGTCACGAGAACGTCGTTGTTACTGTCGCTTCCAATGAAAATGATCTTTCCAAGAAGGAAAAGAAAGCTGAAAACAGTTTCTTTTTTATCTAACAAACTTTGAAAATAATGAGAATAAATTAATAAGCGCTTTCCAGATTTTAATTAAGACCCCCCCCCCAAAAAAAGGGGGGGGGTGAAAAAATGGCTACAGGGTCATTAATTTAATAACGTATTTCCATAAACTGAATGTATTCTTAGTTTTGTTTTATGTGTGGGGAAGAAGTGGCGGGGGAAGGGGGTTAAACAAGAACCTGCAATATTAGCGACGCTTATTTAGATTTTCATTCAGTTTCTTTGCGCTGGGGAGTTTTAATAAGGAACAATTAACACGATTATTAAGAACTTCGTTGCTTTAAATTAGGAGTTTAGAAAGAATATAAATTCGTTGTGCATAAGGATGTTGAAGCTTATTAATATTTAAGAGAAAACCAGGAGGAGAGGAGATATTTCGGCCTAGCTATGGCTTAAAATTATTCTTTCTATTTTTTTAATGCCATGACTCGACAGGACGTAAGTGACAACGGCTCTCCACGGCCTCCACTTTCTTTATTATCTATAAATCGGCATGATATCTTTGGAAATATAGTAGATTGTTTTCCCATTGCCCTCTCACCTGTTTGGAATTCAGTTTTATCCTTTTCTTCAGGATATAGACGATCATGGCTCTCCACAGCCTCCATTTTCTTTATTATCTATGAATTGCCATTGCATCTTTGGAAAGATAGTGAATTGATTTTCCATTGCCCTCTCCACTGTTTGGAATTCAGAGTTTGCCTTTTCTTCAGAACATAGGCGATCATGGCTCTCCACAGATTCCTTTTCTTTATTATCTATGAATTGCCATAACTTATTTGAAAATATAGTTATTTCCTCTTGCCTTATCCGTGGTTTTGATTTCAGAGTCGTCCGTGTCTCAACATAACACTGTGTTTATTGGCGCGAAATGTGGTATTGGCGTGTCAAGTTCAAATTCCAGTCGAGTCCGATGCATTTGCTTTCGCACAACCCTTTAAAATGTATGACTTCATCTCTTCTCTACCCTACTATGGATTAATAGCCGGGCAAACTCAGTCTCTAGCTTTGTTTGACAACCAGTCGAGAAAAACTACGACTGTGAATTCAAAATTGTTTGAGCAACTCCACCCCTTAAAAACTTACTTGCTACAGAAATCCCCCTTGTTTATATACTTCATAGGGGATTTTACAGTGCCCTAGAGATATCAAAAGCTTTAATACGGTGTGTCTTCGGGGGCTGCTACATATAATTATCCAGTTATAGAATCACTGTAATGACTTTCTCGGTTATCAAGTCTTTCCGAACAGGTAGGTCCCTTAAGGTTGTTTTTAACAGACAGTCATCAGAAGCCCTTGACATCAATATATATGAATTCCATTTGAGGTTTGGGTGAGATTGAGTCCCAATAGATGTTCAAGGTAAAGAGCCACATTGAGAGAACACCTGTAGTGATAGAGAAATAAAATAGAAAGAAGAAATAATTAGAAGACCAAGATTTCATCATCTCTAACGTCATGAACTGGATTTCTTGCCTTTTCTTACACTTATACAACACCACACATTTATCGAGTTACGTCCCCTTGCTAATGTTTTTGAGATGGCCCGATATTGTTGAAATGCTAAACACCCATTATCTGAAACATTTCGCTAACACTTTAACGGGGGGTGGGGGTTGTTTTTAGATGTGGATTTTCAATTGCAGATGGATGTCCTCTACCACCTTAATCTTCAAGACTCGTATCCCTACAGCGGAACTTTAGAAAACAGCGCCATATTCTTCGAGCACAAGTTGATCCTTCACCACATGCTCTGTTAATGTTGGTAGCAGTTTCAGAAGCATTATGACTAAGCTTGAACTCATGCCAAAATAAGTAAATGCACTTCTGCTTTTTTCATGTTCACGGTGAAAGGTACAAAAATGTTAAGTTAAATTCTTAAATAGAATAGAATTTTTAAAAAGCGGACACTTTAATTATTAAGAATGAGTAATATATTTTTGTGCAGCTACAATAATAATATATTAGAATACAAATGTTTATTCTTATATCGAACGTTATTTTCCGAACAATCTAATAATTTTCGAACATTGCATGTTTCCAAGATTTCTATCTTGAGTGGCATTGTATTGGGTGAGTCTCGGGAAAAAATGAAAACAGTTTGATAATTCTTTTAAACTCTAAAGAAATAAGATAATTATAACAATTTTATTGAACTTTTCAGAAATTATCCGGCAGTAAATAAAATTATTTAATTTTTTTAATTTTGTGGAAATATTTTAGATGGCTGACTAGATTAAAATATACATGCGCACGCGCAAACGTAGGTCCACACAATTTGAATGAAACTGAAATGAGCCTATGTGGCAGCAATTTCTCGGTAAGGGGCATGCAAAGACACACACAGACAGTGCGTGACGGACAAAGAATCGGAGCGCTTCATTTATAATAGAAATTAGTTATAACATGGAATTCCACGCAGGTTGATAACTCTGATTATCCATGACCTTATGACCCCACTTTTCTCTCGTTCTTTGACTTAAGTCCTGACCATAGGCAACACCACACATTTACCTTTCTTTTAAATGAATTTAAATGCATTTATACAATGAAATCATCATCAGAGCAGTTACATTTTCGGACGTATTTTATCTATCTATCTATCTATCTATCTATCTATCTATCTATATATATATATATATATATATATATATATATATATATATATATATATATATGTAAATCGAAAACTGAAAAGAATAAATGAAAATAAATAAAATAAAATAAATAAGCAAAAACAAGTAAAATAAATTAATCCAAATAAATAAATAAAGTAAATAATTAACAAACCACCCCCACCAAAATAACCGTTAAAATAAACTACCCACAATGCATTAGACTACCCGCAATGCATCATTGAACAGTATATATAAATGGTCGAGAAAAAACATAACGCATGTGGCCTGACGACTGCGTTTAGCATGAAATAGTCTGTCGCCTCTAAGTGTTGATTTAGTGTTCACTTTTATACATATATATATATATATATGTGTGTGTGTGTGTGTGTGTGTGTATGTGTGTGTGTGTGTGTGTATTGATGTAATAGGAACGAACTGTTAGATTGATGACCCGAAGTTCTTTAGTTTCTTTGTTTTTATTTTTAAAAACAGTGCTCGATACAAAAGTAGAGCCTAGATTATAATTATTTTTTAAAAAATATAATTCCATCGCGACACTGAAATTACTATGTTTCGAAACATCGCCTGAGGATGAGACTCTGCCACCCGGTAATTAAGATTTAATATTCAAATTAAACCTGAATACTGCTGACCAGTTTCGAAACAGTAATTTCTGTGTCGCGATGGAATCATATTATATAATTTAATTTTTTCGTCTCGAATGCTACCTGAATTTTACCAAAAACAAAGTTATTTCCATGCCTGAAGATGACTGAATGTATAGTTGAAAGTACTTGCGTATTAAAGAAAGACCCTATACAATTTATAATTTTTAAAAACAAGGATCATAACATTCATCAAGTGATTTGTAGCTTAATGCATCTTTAAAATTTTGTTTGCGAAAGGATTTCGCCATTTTATATCATTAACTTTACTAATCTACTTTTTGTGTGAATGATTCATTTTATACTATAAAATATAAATATATATATATATATATATATATATATATATATATATATATATTACATTAAGGTTCACCCTGTAAAAGGTAGAAAAACCACTTAATGTGAGGATTACGTTAGGGGCCAGTTTATATTGATAGGAGAGATTATAGCGATCAGGGAAAGATCCTCCTGGGATTCGGTTCTATCGAGCAGTGGTTTGCGCGAAGAAACTGTTCTAGTGGAACTTAGAGATGGAATACGGAGGAAATGTGGGTGGTTTGCTAAAATATAAGTAGCATGGCGGGTCCTAGCCGTGAAGGTTAGACCTGGCAGAATCAAGGAATGTAGTTTGTCCGAACACTTTCCATAGAAGTAGCGATAGAAATGAGAGTCTTGCCACATTCCGCCTGTGAGAGAGAGGTTGGAAGGTGGAAAATAATTCCTCACCGAAAAGGACTCTGTGAAGTTTTTGAACTCTATCGAGACTGGAAAGTGAGTACTCGGTAGCTCTCAACCAAATATGGCGACAGTATTTCATTCTCGGCCTGATCTGACTCCTCTACTATCCTCTACCTTTAAAAAACGTAGACGATAGCATGAGGGTCAGGTACTATAGCGTTACAGGGAGTATAAACGTGCTGATTTTTATAAAAAAAATGTAAACAATTCTTGTCAAAATTCATTATTCACCAACTTTTTTGTTTTTTGTAAGACAGTTGCGTCCATAATATATTTTATTTATAAAAGCAATTAAAAGCTTTTCTAATTAAATAATGTCTAAGTTTTATTGCATTTTTTATTTTACGATTTAGAGCAGAATTTCAGTAACTGTGGGTCTTGTTTGACCAGAAAGATTTGATTTAAATTCTCCTCTGACTTCCCTTATATCTAATAATCACATTAAGCTCTACAAAAAATAATTTCTGAGAATTTCATAAAATTAAATAAATGTGGGGTACCATATGTTAAAAAAAATTACCAAGATTTTCTAAGAATGAAACATAATTTCATTCATTTTTTAATAAGTCCTGAAACTTTAATTATGTTATATAGGAATAAAGTGTCACTGCCGACACTTGAGTTTGAACATAGATCGCCAGTGAGCAAACACAGGCGATCCCATTACTGAATTAAGTAGACCACGTGACCATAGAGGAAACCCATATATGTAGGAAGTAGCTGACGATTAAGGATCTCTGTTTCTAGTCTATCCTCTATTACTATACGGACCGCTATTCTCTACTCTATTCACTATACCATTTCTCTATTCGGATCACTATACCGATTACTAATCGAGCGAGTATTATCGATCAAGTACTATTAGTGCGTGTGATATTCGAAGGCGTCTAATACCAGTATTGTTCAACGGCCTCCTATAGTTGTATCTGCAATTACAAAGTCTCTACTACAACGAGCATTACGAAAGTGACAACGAGTGTTCGTTGACATCTCAAAACATTAAAACCCGAAAATTCGATTTTTGCAAGTATTTCCAATCAATGTGCTTGACGCTAAATTTTCCCATATTTCCATTTTTAATAAAACATCGAAAGTTTTAAAAAGGATTAAATCAGTGGGTCTCCAACCGATTTTGGGCCATACCGCACTTTGGTATTTCTAAAATTCTGGTGTTCCTCTGTAATATTTAATTCTTAGATATTCAAAATTTTACTGCAATTCACATGACGGAAGCTTAAAAGGCCATTAACTTGGTCTCTAAACAAACCTCCAAAGACCATGGCGTCCATGAAAGAGAAAATTAAAAAAACAAAACAAAAAGGCAGTTAAATATATATAGTTTCAGAACATATAATAGACAACTAAAAGGCAAAAATATAAAATATTTGGATGAAAACTTATTTATATACTTTGATCATTTTAATCATGAAATAATAATGCAAAATGAAATTTGAGCTCACTCGAATATAGTTCACTGTTAATAACTCATTCTCGAATTGCCCCCTTATTCTGTTGGTATAGTAAGCCGAAGGGTGCACATCCTACGCATGCCCCACCAAAATATTACAATGACCCACCGGTTGGGCATGCTCCCCACGATGGGAATCATTGGATTAAAGAAAAAATATTTTACATAAAAAATCTTTTGATCTTTCCTCTTAATAATAACACAGATATTTTGACGATAAAACTTTGCTTTTATTAAGTTTTGGACATTTTCTAACATGTATGAATCTTTGGAGATACATAGATACACACACACGCGCACGCGGACACACACACACACACACACATAGACACACACACACATATATAGAAAGAGAGAGACACGGAGAGAGAGAAAGAGAGAAAGAAATAGTAATGTATTTTATTTTTAATCAGGGATTATTTCTTCTTATTTTAAACGGTATATTTTAATGGACGCCAAGGAGGACGTAGGTTAGAATTCTACCAGATCCGAGGACACATTTCCTTGATTATGACTTTCGAATGCACAGGCCGGTAGATTTAATTCGCACTGTCTTTAAAAAAAAAGAAAAATAGCATTTACTCAAGCACATGTACCCGATAAAATATAAAATTTTAAGTTATAAGAAACACGCACACACACACACACACGCACACACACACACGCACACACACACTTGTATATAGGTGTATGTATATGTGTGTGTTTTCATATGTATGTATATACATTGTTTTATATATATATATATGTATGTATGTATGTATGTATGTATGTATGTGTGAATGTGTTGTGTGTGTGTCCGTACACATCCTCATTATTAATTCGCTCAAATGCGCAGTCCGATAGACGTAATTCACACTGTTTAAGTAAAAAATATGGCGTCTACGTAAACATAAGTATACACAAAATAACGTGTGGAATAGTATGATATATATATATATATATATATATATATATATATATATATATATATATATATATATATATATATATATATAAGCAGAAAGTGATAAATGCTAAAATCATAGCCACTAAACTAAAATTAGACAAAAGTATTAGCAAAAGTAGAACCATTTATTGAATTAAAAGACCATGAGGGCGATTTCAAGACTAAACCAACGTGCAGATTACTAAACCCCATAAAAAGCAATATTGGGAAAATAAGCAAACAAATATTAGAAAAATATGCCCAAAATTAAGAAGCCTACTAAACATAAGCCAGTGGAAAAATACAAAAGCAACAATCAGTTGGTTTAATAACATTAGTAATAAAAAAAAATGATCCTTCACACAATTAGACATAAAAGATTTCTACTCATCTATTAATGAACATACACCAAACAACGCATTAAACCTAGCAAAACAATACATCAACATCTTCAACGAGGACATAAATATAATTAAACATTGCCGAAAATCAATATTATAGCACAATAAAAAAAATATGTACAAAAAAGGGCTAAAACAATAATAATAATAATAATAATAATAATAGAGTGGGCCAATATCTGCAGTGGAAAATTTGCAACTCCTATGGGAAGGAAACTGGAAGAAATTGGTACGAACACCACCCTGACCCGGTTACGGAGATAGGACCTGTTACAATTCTATGGGACTACACAATACACACTGACAGAACAATCAAAGCCAACCGCCCAGACATTGTTATTAAAGACCACAAACAAAATAAGTGCCTCCTTATTGATATGGCAGTACCTGCAGACTGCTATGTATCTTTGAAGATATTCGAAAAACTGTCAAAATACAAGGACCTTGAAATAGAAATCTCAAAAATGTGGCAGATGGGAACATCAACAATTCCTGTTGTAGTTGGAGCCCTTGGACTGGTTGGAAAAGATTCCAGTAGGCTGATTGAAGGGATCCCTGGAAGTCCACGCCTCAAAGAGATACAAAAAATTGTTCTGACAAGTACAGTCCACACTTTACGAAGGGCTTTATCTATGTAATTATTTTTTATTTTTATTTTTTTTTTTGCAGTGGAAAGTGTCATGATGCCATTTCTAACCTTACGTCCCTGGACGGGACCCAGAAAGAAATGTGTAAACGCCAGATATCAAAGGAAATAAAAATAATAATAATAACTTTGACGTAACAATGCGTAGCTATGATGTTGTAATATGCGAACTCATAAGCATATATATAATCAATAAACTAACAAATATTATTAATAAAAAAGAAATAGGTCTATACAAGGACGGCGGTCTATTAATTCTAAGAAACTGTAATGGCGGAACTACTGAAAAAAGAAAAGAAGAAGTAATAAAAACCTTGAAAACTCTAAGATTTACAAGAGACATAAGATCAAATTAAAAAATAATAAATTTCTTAGATATAACATTCAACCTAAACAACGGAACCTACAAACCTTACAGAAAACCAAACAACCCAATATACATTAACAAAAATTCTAACCACTCCCTAACGTATTTAAACAAATACCCATATCTATAAATAAAAGAATGTCAACAAATGCTAGTAGCCTAAAAATATTCAATGAAAATACAAAACATATGAATCAGCCATAAGAAACAATGGATATTTAAACAAACTAGAATACAAAAACGAAAACAATTCAAACAAAAATATCAGAAAAAGAAATATAATTTGGTTTACCCCCACAACAATACAATAAAAACAAAAATAGGAAAATATTTTTAAAATAATTGAAAAACACTTCCCTGAAAATAGCAAATTATCCACAAAAATACAAATAAAATGGTTTACATCTGCATGGATAACATAAAGAAAATAACAACTATGCATAATGAAAAATTCTCAGCAAAACCAATAACAATTATAAGAACAATAACAGTAACACGTAGCAAAATAATACCATTAAATGTATCTGCAGAAATAAAAAAAAATTGCCCACTTAGCAATAAATGTTTAACCAATAACATAATACGCAAAGCTATCGTAAATAATAACATTAACATAGACGAAAAAATGTACATAGTGGCCACAGAAAAAAAAAAACTTTTAAAGATATTATAATCAGAAAATGTCATTTGAAAGAAAAAATATACAAACAATACAACTCTATCAAAATACATATGAAGTCAAAAAGAAAACAATATCCCCACCGAAATCAAATGGGAAATTATAAAAAGATCAGCGCCATGCAGAATTAACAGTAAAACTTATAAATTATGCTTAGAGGAAAAATTAGCAATAATTAGTTTTAAAAACCAAACTAGAGTAATAAACAAGAAACTTAAATAATCGGTAAATGTAGACATAGAAATAAATATTTACTTTGAAGCCATCGAAGCACTAAAAATAACCAAATAAATATAAATAAAATAAATATGATATAAACTTTAAATAAATAAATAAATAAAAGAAACAAACATAATATAAACTTAATTTAATAATAAACAAGTAAACGAACAAATATTAAACATACACACATACACGCGCGTGTGTATATGTACATATGGATGTATACACATACACATAAACAAACACCAAAAAATGAACAAACCTAACCTCACCCCAATTAATACCTCAATATATAACCCCAAGGCAAAAACAAATAGCCTATTAACCATTAAATATAAATAAAAATAAAATGAAACATTAAATAACATATGATATAAGCATACACTTATTTTAATTACATATACACTATTTAATGATTACATATACGTGCGTGCGGTCCATGCGCGAGTGTATGGGATTATGTACTCTCACTCTCTCTCCATATATATATATATATGTGTGTGTGTGTGTGTGTGTGTGTGTGTGTGTGTGTGTGTGTGTGTGTGTGTGTGTGTGTGTGTGTGTAAAAATATTTTTAAAATAAACAACTTCACATTTTAAGCACTGATGTTAAATAATAGTTTAGAAGACTATTATTTTCAGGGGAAATGTATCTCGGCTCCGACTTCCGGAGGTTGACATTCGGGGTCAGATGTAAGTCATAATAGGGAAGTCGATTTTGATTGGATGAACTTGCGTGGAAAAGATACATAAGAGAAAGGTTTCAGCGAGTTGGTTCTGACCCGTTAAGCGATGAAGACGTGTTCTCTTTTGTGTCCAAAACGGCTCATCTGTGGTAAACCTGGCATCTTCTAGACCAGGAGTGGACAAACTATGGCCCGCTGAAAGAATTCATGCGGTTCGCCAAATGTTAGTAAATCTGAAAGACAAATTTACCAAGAGACTCCAAATAATTGTTACAAGCAATTTGACACCTAATTTGAGATCCTTCTGTTGCTGACACGTTGTTTTTCAAACAAATCTGTTTCATGTGAAGTTTCTACTTTAAAATCTAAATTAATTTTTCTTTAAATTTCGCCACTTTATATGTTTTAGTTGAAGTTTCTAATTTAAAATATTAGTAAGAATTTTTTATTTCTTTACTCAGAGTTAATTTGTTTTTGAAATAAATGTTTTCTACTTTATAATATTAATTAATAAAAATACGTTTTTTCCTAAAATAAGGTTGTTTTGTCTTTCAAATATGTTGCATGTAAATCTTCAACTTAAAAATACTTAATATTTTTTTCTTTAAAGTACTTTAAACTGAGTTACTTTGTATTTCAAATAAATGCGTTTCATATGAATCTTCTACAGTACCTTAAAATAATAATTAATAAAAATTAATTGCATTTTTAAAAATTTAAAAGCCTTTTTTTGTCTATTTTAAATATGAATTATTTTGGGTCAATATACTATGCGGCCCAATAAAATAGAGAAATTTTTAATGTGGCCTTTGCACTGAAAAGTTTGCCCACTCCTATTCTAGACAGCAAGTTGTTTTTTTTTTCTTTTTAAATTTTATGCTACGCTAATTGTCCGTAATAATGTGTGCCTGTGTGTGTGTGTGCGCGCGCACTTATACTTGGATTCTTTTCGTTTTTGTCTAGTTTACTTACCTTCAACATTTCCTCCATCTCATCCTCTTTTACTCTCAACTACTCACCCATACTTTTCCTATTTCCTCCCTACTTAAGAATTATTATTATATAGGTTTATCGGTCAGAATGCATAATTTATTCCATTTCAGGTCGAGATACATAACACGCCGTAAGCTTTCGTAGAAAAGCTCTATTGTTGCAATTAAACACAATCAGGATTGTGGTATCGATTCTCGTCTCCCAAATCGTAAATGATTCCATCTCAGAAAGACCAAGTGTATGGCTCAGTTACTACGCTCTGATTCTAGACAGAAAAAGCTTAATAGTCTTACAAGTCGAATTATTAGAGATTCTCATCTCCGAAACCGTAAATGATTCCATCTCAGAAAGACCAAGTGTATGGCTCAGTTACTACGCTCTGATTCTAGACAGAAAAAGCTTAATAGTCTTACAAGTCGAATTATTAGAGATTCTCATCTCCGAAATCGTAAATGATTCCATCTCAGAAAGACCAAGTGTATGGCTCAGTTACTACGCTCTGATTCTAGACAGAAAAAGCTTAATAGTCTTACAAGTCGAATTATTAGAGATTCTCATCTCCGAAACCGTAAATGATTCCATCTCAGAAATACCAAGTGTATGGCTCAGTTACTACGCTCTGATTCTAGACAGAAAAAGCTTAATGGTCTTACAAGTCGAATTATTAGAGATTCTCATCTCCGAAATCGTAAATGATTCCATCTCAGAAAGACCAAGTGTATGGCTCAGTTACTACGCTCTGATTCTAGACAGAAAAAGCTTAATAGTCTTACAAGTCGAATTATTAGAGATTCTCATCTCCGAAACCGTAAATGATTCCATCTCAGAAAGACCAAGTGTATGGCTCAGTTACTACGCTCTGATTCTGGACAGAAAAAGCTTAATAGTCTTACAAGTCGAATTATTAGAGATTCTCATCTCCGAAACCGTAAATGATTCCATCTCAGAAAGACCAAGTGTATGGCTCAGTTACTACGCTCTGATTCTAGACAGAAAAAGCTTAATAGTCTTACAAGTCGAATTATTAGAGATTCTCATCTCCGAAATCGTAAATGATTCCATCTCAGAAAGACCAAGTGTATGGCTCAGTTACTACGCTCTGATTCTAGACAGAAAAAGCTTAATAGTCTTACAAGTCGAATTATTAGAGATTCTCATCTCCGAAACCGTAAATGATTCCATCTCAGAAAGACCAAGTGTATGGCTCAGTTACTACGCTCTGATTCTAGACAGAAAAAGCTTAATGGTCTTACAAGTCGAATTATTAGAGATTCTCATCTCCGAAACCGTAAATGATTCCATCTCAGAAAGACCAAGTGTATGGCTCAGTTACTACGCTCTGATTCTAGACAGAAAAAGCTTAATGGTCTTACAAGTCGAATTATTAGAGATTCTCATCTCCGAAACCGTAAATGATTCCATCTCAGAAAGACCAAGTGTATGGCTCAGTTACTACGCTCTGATTCTAGACAGAAAAAGCTTAATAGTCTTACAAGTCGAATTATTAGAGATTCTCATCTCCGAAACCGTAAATGATTCCATCTCAGAAAGACCAAGTGTATGGCTCAGTTACTACGCTCTGATTCTAGACAGAAAAAGCTTAATGGTCTTACAAGTCGAATTATTAGAGATTCTCATCTCCGAAACCGTAAATGATTCCATCTCAGAAAGACCAAGTGTATGGCTCAGTTACTACGCTCTGATTCTAGACAGAAAAAGCTTAATAGTCTTACAAGTCGAATTATTAGAGATTCTCATCTCCGAAACCGTAAATGATTCCATCTCAGAAAGACCAAGTGTATGGCTCAGTTACTACGCTCTGATTCTAGACAGAAAAAGCTTAATAGTCTTACAAGTCGAATTATTAGAGATTCTCATCTCCGAAACCTTAAATGATTCCATCTCAGAAAGACCAAGTGTATGGCTCAGTTACTACGCTCTGATTCTGGACAGAAAAAGCTTAATAGTCTTACAAGTCGAATTATTAGAGATTCTCATCTCCGAAACCGTAAATGATTCCATCTCAGAAAGACCAAGTGTATGGCTCAGTTACTACGCTCTGATTCTAGACAGAAAAAGCTTAATAGTCTTACAAGTCGAATTATTAGAGATTCTCATCTTCGAAATCGTAAATGATTCCATCTCAGAAAGACCAAGTGTATGGCTCAGTTACTACGCTCTGATTCTAGACAGAAAAAGCTTAATAGTCTTACAAGTCGAATTATTAGAGATTCTCATCTCCGAAACCGTAAATGATTCCATCTCAGAAAGACCAAGTGTATGGCTCAGTTACTACGCTCTGATTCTAGACAGAAAAAGCTTAATGGTCTTACAAGTCGAATTATTAGAGATTCTCATCTCCGAAACCGTAAATGATTCCATCTCAGAAAGACCAAGTGTATGGCTCAGTTACTACGCTCTGATTCTAGACAGAAAAAGCTTAATAGTCTTACAAGTCGAATTATTAGAGATTCTCATCTCCGAAACCGTAAATGATTCCATCTCAGAAAGACCAAGTGTATGGCTCAGTTACTACGCTCTGATTCTAGACAGAAAAAGCTTAATGGTCTTACAAGTCGAATTATTAGAGATTCTCATCTCCGAAACCGTAAATGATTCCATCTCAGAAAGACCAAGTGTATGGCTCAGTTACTACGCTCTGATTCTAGACAGAAAAAGCTTAATAGTCTTACAAGTCGAATTATTAGAGATTCTCATCTCCGAAACCGTAAATGATTCCATCTCAGAAAGACCAAGTGTATGGCTCAGTTACTACGGTCTGATTCTAGACAGAAAAAGCTTAATAGTCTTACAAGTCGAATTATTAGAGATTCTCATCTCCGAAACCTTAAATGATTCCATCTCAGAAAGACCAAGTGTATGGCTCAGTTACTACGCTCTGATTCTGGACAGAAAAAGCTTAATAGTCTTACAAGTCGAATTATTAGAGATTCTCATCTCCGAAACCGTAAATGATTCCATCTCAGAAAGACCAAGTGTATGGCTCAGTTACTACGCTCTGATTCTAGACAGAAAAAGCTTAATAGTCTTACAAGTCGAATTATTAGAGATTCTCATCTTCGAAATCGTAAATGATTCCATCTCAGAAAGACCAAGTGTATGGCTCAGTTACTACGCTCTGATTCTAGACAGAAAAAGCTTAATAGTCTTACAAGTCGAATTATTAGAGATTCTCATCTCCGAAACCGTAAATGATTCCATCTCAGAAAGACCAAGTGTATGGCTCAGTTACTACGCTCTGATTCTAGACAGAAAAAGCTTAATAGTCTTACAAGTCGAATTATTAGAGATTCTCATCTCCGAAACCGTAAATGATTCCATCTCAGAAAGACCAAGTGTATGGCTCAGTTACTACGCTCTGATTCTAGACAGAAAAAGCTTAATAGTCTTACAAGTCGAATTATTAGAGATTCTCATCTCCGAAATCGTAAATGATTCCATCTCAGAAAGACCAAGTGTATGGCTCAGTTACTACGCTCTGATTCTAGACAGAAAAAGCATAATAGTCTTACAAGTCGAATTATTAGAGATTCTCATCTCCGAAATCGTAAATGATTCCATCTCAGAAAGACCAAGTATATGGCTCAGTTACTACGCTCTGATTCTAGACAGAAAAAGCTTAATAGTCTTACAAGTCGAATTATTAGAGATTCTCATCTCCGAAACCGTAAATGATTCCATCTCAGAAAGACCAAGTGTATGGCTCAGTTACTACGCTCTGATTCTAGACAGAAAAAGCTTAATAGTCTTACAAGTCGAATTATTAGAGATTCTCATCTCCGAAATCGTAAATGATTCCATCTCAGAAAGACCAAGTATATGGCTCAGTTACTACGCTCTGATTCTAGACAGAAAAAGCTTAATAGTCTTACAAGTCGAATTATTAGAGATTCTCATCTCCGAAACCGTAAATGATTCCATCTCAGAAAGACCAAGTGTATGGCTCAGTTACTACGCTCTGATTCTAGACAGAAAAAGCTTAATAGTCTTACAAGTCGAATTATTAGAGATTCTCATCACCGAAATCGTAAATGATTCCATCTCAGAAAGACCAAGTGTATGGCTCAGTTACTACGCTCTGATTCTAGACAGAAAAAGCTTAATAGTCTTACAAGTCGAATTATTAGAGATTCTCATCTCCGAAACCGTAAATGATTCCATCTCAGAAAGACCAAGTGTATGGCTCAGTTACTACGCTCTGATTCTGGACAGAAAAAGCTTAATAGTCTTACAAGTCGAATTATTAGAGATTCTCATCTCCGAAACCGTAAATGATTCCATCTCAGAAAGACCAAGTGTATGGCTCAGTTACTACGCTCTGATTCTAGACAGAAAAAGCTTAATAGTCTTACAAGTCGAATTATTAGAGATTCTCATCTCCGAAATCGTAAATGATTCCATCTCAGAAAGACCAAGTGTATGGCTCAGTTACTACGCTCTGATTCTAGACAGAAAAAGCTTAATAGTCTTACAAGTCGAATTATTAGAGATTCTCATCTCCGAAATCGTAAATGATTCCATCTCAGAAAGACCAAGTATATGGCTCAGTTACTACGCTCTGATTCTAGACAGAAAAAGCTTAATAGTCTTACAAGTCGAATTATTAGAGATTCTCATCTCCGAAACCGTAAATGATTCCATCTCAGAAAGACCAAGTGTATGGCTCAGTTACTACGCTCTGATTCTAGACAGAAAAAGCTTAATAGTCTTACAAGTCGAATTATTAGAGATTCTCATCTCCGAAATCGTAAATGATTCCATCTCAGAAAGACCAAGTGTATGGCTCAGTTACTACGCTCTGATTCTAGACAGAAAAAGCTTAATAGTCTTACAAGTCGAATTATTAGAGATTCTCATCTCCGAAACCGTAAATGATTCCATCTCAGAAATACCAAGTGTATGGCTCAGTTACTACGCTCTGATTCTAGACAGAAAAAGCTTAATGGTCTTACAAGTCGAATTATTAGAGATTCTCATCTCCGAAATCGTAAATGATTCCATCTCAGAAAGACCAAGTGTATGGCTCAGTTACTACGCTCTGATTCTGGACAGAAAAAGCTTAATAGTCTTACAAGTCGAATTATTAGAGATTCTCATCTCCGAAACCGTAAATGATTCCATCTCAGAAAGACCAAGTGTATGGCTCAGTTACTACGCTCTGATTCTGGACAGAAAAAGCTTAATAGTCTTACAAGTCGAATTATTAGAGATTCTCATCTCCGAAATCGTAAATGATTCCATCTCAGAAAGACCAAGTGTATGGCTCAGTTACTACGCTCTGATTCTAGACAGAAAAACTTAATAGTCTTACAAGTCGAATTATTAGAGATTCTCATCTCCGAAACCGTAAATGATTCCATCTCAGAAAGACCAAGTGTATGGCTCAGTTACTACGCTCTGATTCTAGACAGAAAAAGCTTAATAGTCTTACAAGTCGAATTATTAGAGATTCTCATCTCCGAAATCGTAAATGATTCCATCTCAGAAAGACCAAGTGTATGGCTCAGTTACTACGCTCTGATTCTAGACAGAAAAAGCTTAATAGTCTTACAAGTCGAATTATTAGAGATTCTCATCTCCGAAATCGTAAATGATTCCATCTCAGAAAGACCAAGTATATGGCTCAGTTACTACGCTCTGATTCTAGACAGAAAAAGCTTAATAGTCTTACAAGTCGAATTATTAGAGATTCTCATCTCCGAAACCGTAAATGATTCCATCTCAGAAAGACCAAGTGTATGGCTCAGTTACTACGCTCTGATTCTAGACAGAAAAAGCTTAATAGTCTTACAAGTCGAATTATTAGAGATTCTCATCTCCGAAATCGTAAATGATTCCATCTCAGAAAGACCAAGTGTATGGCTCAGTTACTACGCTCTGATTCTAGACAGAAAAAGCTTAATAGTCTTACAAGTCGAATTATTAGAGATTCTCATCTCCGAAACCGTAAATGATTCCATCTCAGAAATACCAAGTGTATGGCTCAGTTACTACGCTCTGATTCTAGACAGAAAAAGCTTAATGGTCTTACAAGTCGAATTATTAGAGATTCTCATCTCCGAAATCGTAAATGATTCCATCTCAGAAAGACCAAGTGTATGGCTCAGTTACTACGCTCTGATTCTAGACAGAAAAAGCTTAATAGTCTTACAAGTCGAATTATTAGAGATTCTCATCTCCGAAACCGTAAATGATTCCATCTCAGAAAGACCAAGTGTATGGCTCAGTTACTACGCTCTGATTCTGGACAGAAAAAGCTTAATAGTCTTACAAGTCGAATTATTAGAGATTCTCATCTCCGAAACCGTAAATGATTCCATCTCAGAAAGACCAAGTGTATGGCTCAGTTACTACGCTCTGATTCTAGACAGAAAAAGCTTAATAGTCTTACAAGTCGAATTATTAGAGATTCTCATCTCCGAAATCGTAAATGATTCCATCTCAGAAAGACCAAGTGTATGGCTCAGTTACTACGCTCTGATTCTAGACAGAAAAAGCTTAATAGTCTTACAAGTCGAATTATTAGAGATTCTCATCTCCGAAATCGTAAATGATTCCATCTCAGAAAGACCAAGTATATGGCTCAGTTACTACGCTCTGATTCTAGACAGAAAAAGCTTAATAGTCTTACAAGTCGAATTATTAGAGATTCTCATCTCCGAAACCGTAAATGATTCCATCTCAGAAAGACCAAGTGTATGGCTCAGTTACTACGCTCTGATTCTAGACAGAAAAAGCTTAATAGTCTTACAAGTCGAATTATTAGAGATTCTCATCTCCGAAATCGTAAATGATTCCATCTCAGAAAGACCAAGTGTATGGCTCAGTTACTACGCTCTGATTCTAGACAGAAAAAGCTTAATAGTCTTACAAGTCGAATTATTAGAGATTCTCATCTCCGAAACCGTAAATGATTCCATCTCAGAAATACCAAGTGTATGGCTCAGTTACTACGCTCTGATTCTAGACAGAAAAAGCTTAATAGTCTTACAAGTCGAATTATTAGAGATTCTCATCTCCGAAACCTTAAATGATTCCATCTCAGAAAGACCAAGTGTATGGCTCAGTTACTACGCTCTGATTCTAGACAGAAAAAGCTTAATAGTCTTACAAGTCGAATTATTAGACATTCTCATCTCCGAAACCGTAAATGATTCCATCTCAGAAAGACCAAGTGTATGGCTCAGTTACTACGCTCTGATTCTGGACAGAAAAAGCTTAATAGTCTTACAAGTCGAATTATTAGAGATTCTCATCTCCGAAATCGTAAATGATTCCATCTCAGAAAGACCAAGTGTATGGCTCAGTTACTACGCTCTGATTCTAGACAGAAAAAGCTTAATAGTCTTACAAGTCGAATTATTAGAGATTCTCATCTCCGAAACCGTAAATGATTCCATCTCAGAAAGACCAAGTGTATGGCTCAGTTACTACGCTCTGATTCTAGACAGAAAAAGCTTAATAGTCTTACAAGTCGAATTATTAGAGATTCTCATCTCCGAAACCGTAAATGATTCCATCTCAGAAAGACCAAGTGTATGGCTCAGTTACTACGCTCTGATTCTAGACAGAAAAAGCTTAATAGTCTTACAAGTCGAATTATTAGAGATTCTCATCTCCGAAATCGTAAATGATTCCATCTCAGAAAGACCAAGTGTATGGCTCAGTTACTACGCTCTGATTCTAGACAGAAAAAGCTTAATAGTCTTACAAGTCGAATTATTAGAGATTCTCATCTCCGAAATCGTAAATGATTCCATCTCAGAAAGACCAAGTGTATGGCTCAGTTACTACGCTCTGATTCTAGACAGAAAAAGCTTAATAGTCTTACAAGTCGAATTATTAGAGATTCTCATCTCCGAAACCGTAAATGATTCCATCTCAGAAAGACCAAGTGTATGGCTCAGTTACTACGCTCTGATTCTAGACAGAAAAAGCTTAATAGTCTTACAAGTCGAATTATTAGAGATTCTCATCTCCGAAATCGTAAATGATTCCATCTCAGAAAGACCAAGTGTATGGCTCAGTTACTACGCTCTGATTCTAGACAGAAAAAGCTTAATAGTCTTACAAGTCGAATTATTAGAGATTCTCATCTCCGAAACCGTAAATGATTCCATCTCAGTTGTTTTTACGGGCTTCCGGTGAACTGAAGTGCATTTCTATAATCGTATTTTGTCGGGATCGAAGTTAGTGATAATCTGAAACTACAAGGTCTGGTGAGTACCACGGGTATTGTAGAACATTACAAACAATCTGTATCAATTTGCCGTGTCTGCAAAGAGAGATGAAATGTTAAAAGTTGTACTGATGGAAAAAGACACGTCGATTGTTAAATTCTGTGCGCTTTTCATCTGTTGTCACGTTAACTGGGAAAATACATGTCTTAATTTAACATTTAATTTTGCAGGAGCTTGTAATAGTCAGGTCTCTTCCAGTATCACTGTATACACAACATCGCCTTCCCGTGGCGCAAATCGGCATATACGGTAATTACGTTGGCTTACTTTGTTTTCACCTGAAGTATTTTCGTTTCACATTGTTGTAAACTATCTATTTTTCATCGTTTGTGCTGGTTCTTTTCAAAAAATGAATCGTTATTTTTTTATTTGAGCAAAAATGGAAATGTGGTCCATACTATATATATATATATATATATTGTAAAAACGTGAAGCATCAAAACAACGCAGCAATTTACGTATACAAGTTTTTTTTTTCTAACTGTTTACAGTGCTCATATGAGATATGTAGAGTATTTCTGTGATGTCCCGTGTCGTGTTGCCTGGATTATTTTTAATCGGTGTCTCAAGGACACATGGCACAGTGGATAAAGGCGTTATCTAGATCCAGTGACAGGACCCAAAGAGTGTGAGTTCAATACCAGGCTAAGGCAGTGGAGAACTTGAAGAGGGGAATTAACAGGAGATAACTGATAACGGACATCCATTAGACATGGCACGTGGAACTAGAACAGTCTACCCCAGTGAGCGAAATAAAGGGTTCAGTTCGACATTCCAACCACCTGAAGAAGGCCGGAGCGTACAACGGCCGAAACGTTGTAATAAATATGGCGACAAAGATGAGGACAATAGTCCGAATAATGTAAATAATGTTTTAATTTTGTTTATAAATACATGTTGCAAAATAAAATCCTTAAATTTGCCTTGATATGGTCCATCGAAGAACGAAACGCGTTGGTAAAGAAAAGTTTTTCTTTTGTCTGTATTCATATTGTCTTTTTACAGATGTATTTTATTTATATCTGGATAGACACATATATATTTGTTTGAATGTATATATATATATCATTCACTTCGTTTATTTATTTTCTACGATTCTCGAAAGAGAACATTATCATAAGTATATATTATGCGTGTGCAAAAGTTGCCAATGTTCTTTTTTTTCCATATTTCTTTTGTTAAGTACTAGAGGCGATATATTTTATACTTATTAGAAATTAGGTGGGGGTGCTCATTTCTTTATTATTTTTCTTTTTTGATTGATTGATTCTTTTTCTACGGTTTATCAACCCTTTTGCAGGTTGTTAAAGCCAGAATATTTTTTAGATTGTTAGAATTTTTCTTTGGGGATAATGATTTACTGATACAAGCCGTAGATGGCACAGAACAGGTGGATTCAAACTATTCCCAAGAGTATTTGCGCGTAAGTGAATATAACGAACCCAACTGGAATTGGAACTCGGCTCTCCGATTAGCAATTCTGAGCCATTATCCATTATCCAAGCGGTCACCCATATCTAGATACTGACCAGGCTTGACATTGCTTAACTTCGGTGATCGTACGGGAACCTGTGTTTCAACATGATATGACCATACACCCTAGGTTTGTTTTAATAAATAATAATAATAATAAAACAAAAATTGATGGAGACTTTTGTACACACCTGATAAACTATTCTAAATATGCTTAAGCGAAAGTAAAATGAACTGAAGAACTGGTATTTCCGTTCATGTTCCTTTTAAATTCCTTTTCAAGAACAGGATAAGCGGATAAACGTCATTGTTTCACTTCATTTCGTCAACACATTTTATGAGGAAATCTCCATCTAAATTTAACCCAATGTTCATAATAATAAAAGCCAGTTAAAAAAAAAAAAAGAATGTCTAGCCAAACGCTATTTAAAAAGTCAAATTGATCCGATAAAAAGAAAATTCATAAACCGAAAAAAAAAAAAAAAAATCTTTATAATATTAACAGTGTTTTTTTTTTTTAAATTCAGTTTAAAAATTAAAAATAATGTTTTGTATTCAATTCTAGTTGCACATCCTCCGGATCACCGAGGGGGTGCACTGGTCCGATCTTGTGTCCAACGAGGAGTTCAGCCGTAGCATTCCACTGATCATCGTTGTTTTTTGGATCGGTCACGTTCTGCAACAAACTGATGACCATCCCACCAGTCGTCTACCACTTCGACTCGTCATCTGCAGACTAGAGACGACCTCGCGGTAGACCACGCCGCCTCTGGAAGAACGTTGTCCGCCAGTGCTTACAGCAGATGAATCTGGCACTGGGGCATGTTCCGATGCTCTGCCAAGACCGTGAGAGCTGGGGGTAGCAGGTGGCTCTTATGCGTTCAACGTCTCCACGGCATAACATTTAGAAAGAGATAAAAAATATTTAATTGCAGATTATTGCTTAAAAAAGTAAACAGAAATCAAATGTTCAAATAATTTTTTGATTAAATAAAAACAAATGTGGGGAAATTGGATTTTAGAGGTTTTATTGATTGAATCATTTTTACGGTTTAGCAACCCTTTGCAGGTTATTTAAAGCCAGATAGTTTTGAAGTCTGTGGTTCTTTTGAGCAATGTCGATTTTCTTTTTAAGACTGGATTGCTATTTTTATTTTTTTATTTTGGTAAATATGGGTTCGGGGGAAGGGCATATGACAAAGTGACGCGTTTCATTTGACTTTGATCTTTAAACAGCAAAAACGATTTTACTGAACATAAATCTGGAAAATCTGACTTTCAGTAGCATAAAAATCGCACAGACTGACACGTCTACAACAGAAAACAATTCCCTGTCCGGTGGCAAAAGCTGCTGGTGGCGACTGGGGTGTCAGTACCGCTTCAGCCAGCGAAACTGTGTTACCTCCCCTGGTTGGCGACTGATGGATGCAGAATATTGCACGTTGTATGTAGAAAGTAAATCGTTATCCTATGCTATTTGGTAAATATAAAATTAATCTTTTAGTAAACTTTACGAATATTTACATAATCTTGTAAATAAATAATCTTATAGTGGTTACCAACGCTATTTATTTTGGAGGGACTAACAGAGAATAGAACTTACAAAAAATATTAGATTTAACACACAAATGTAGGATCTATCCCACTAACAGCAGTTTAATTAATGTAAGGGAGATTTCACAAGACAACCGTGATATGTATTAGTAATCATATGTCTATGAATCCCAAGAAGATTTTAGGGTTTCGTTTTTTTATGTTACCTTAATTATCAGGTTTACTAAAGTGTATTACTGGTAAAGTTTATCATTTAATTTGAAATTTGGAGATAAATTGAAAAAATTCTGTACTTTTGTTTTCAAATTTTTGACTGAAAAACACTTTTTTTTTCTTATAAAAATAGTTTATTTCAGGGGACTGACATAAATTGCTCGGCCGACGTGAAAACTGATGCGTTTCTACGACTTTTATTAACTAAATTTGGGGATTAACCAAGATCGTAAATTGATCGTTTTTCCAAAAATGATTCATTTCAGTAGAGCAAAAACCGTAGTTAAGCAGGAAAAACTGAGGTCATTTTCGGAATCAGCGTCATCAAATTAGCTAAAAAATGTGTTTTGTTTCTTGGCACCAAAAATCGGGTTGACCATTGTAATTTATTGTTATAATTCACAAATTGAATTTTATGTAATCGTAAAGAAAAATGTCATTGACTTTGAAATTCGAGGAAATAAAAAAAATCAAATAAATAAAGTGTGACTGTTTCGTGACGTTGAAACACAGATTCTCGTAAGATCATCGAAGTTAAGAGGCGTTTAGACTTGTCAGTATCTAAATGGGTAACGGCTTCGGAATGCCAGGTGCTGTAAACTCGGATTTGCTGCAGCAGATGTTGTATCATCTAATTTTTCCTAATGATCACTTTATTCAATCCAACCGGCTATACTGTTCTCATTCTCGTGACTGCTGGAAGAGATGTCGTATCATTTAATTTTTCCTAATGATCACTTTATTCAATCCAACCGGCTTTACGGCTCTCATTCTCGCCAATATGCTGAAAGAGATGTCGTATCATTTAATTTTTCCTAATGATCACTTTATTCAATCCAACCGGCTTTACGGCTCTCATTCTCGCCAATATGCTGAAAGAGATGTCGTATCATTTAATTTTTCCTAATGATCACTTTATTCAATCCAACCGGCTTTACGGCTCTCATTCTCGCCAATATGCTGAAAGAGATGTCGTATCATTTAATTTTTCCTAATGATCACTTTATTCAATCCAACCGGCTTTACGGCTCTCATTCTCGCCAATATGCTGAAAGAGATGTCGTATCATTTAATTTTTCCTAATGATCACTTTATTCAATCCAACCGACTATACTGCTCTCATTCTCGCCAATATGCTGAAAGAGATGTCGTATCATTTAATTATTCCTAATGATCACTTTATTCAATCCAACCGGCTATACGGCTCTCATTCTCGCCAATATGCTGAAAGAGATGTCGTATCATTTAATTTTTCCTAATGATCACTTTATTCAATTCAACCGGCTATACTGCTCTCATTCTCGCCAATATGCTGAAAGAGATGTCGTATCATTTAATTTTTCCTAATGATCACTTTATTCAATCCAACCGGCTATACTGCTCTCATTCTCGCCAATATGCTGAAAGAGATGTCGTATCATTTAATTTTTCCTAATGATCACTTTATTCAATCCAACCGGCTATACTGCTCTCATTCTCGCCAATATGCTGAAAGAGATGTCGTATCATTTAATTTTTCCTAATGATCACTTTATTCAATCCAACCGGCTATACTGCTCTCATTCTCGCCAATATGCTGAAAGAGATGTCGTATCATTTAATTTTTCCTAATGATCACTTTATTCAATCCAACCGGCTATACTGCTCTCATTCTCGCCAATATGCTGAAAGAGATGTCGTATCATTTAATTTTTCCTAATGATCACTTTATTCAATCCAACCGGCTATACTGCTCTCATTCTCGCCAATATGCTGAAAGAGATGTCGTATCATTTAATTTTTCCTAATGATCACTTTATTCAATCCAACCGGCTATACTGCTCTCATTCTCGCCAATATGCTGAAAGAGATGTCGTATCATTTAATTTTTCCTAATTATCACTTTATACAATGCAACCGGCTATACTGCTCTCATTCTCGCCATTATGCTGGAAGAGATGTCGTATCATTTAATTTTTCCTAATGATCACTTTATTCAATCCAACCGGCTATACTGCTCTCATTCTCGCCAATATGCTGAAAGAGATGTCGTATCATTTAATTTTTCCTAATGAACACTTTATACAATCCAACCGGCTATACGGCTCTCATTCTCGCCAATATGCTGAAAGAGATGTCGTATCATTTAATTTTTCCTAATGATCACTTTATTCAATTCAACCGGCTATACTGCTCTCATTCTCGCCAATATGCTGGAAGAGATGTCGTATCATTTAATTTTTCCTAATGATCACTTTATTCAATCCAACCGGCTATACTGCTCTCATTCTCGCCAATATGCTGAAAGAGATGTCGTATCATTTAATTTTTCCTAATGATCACTTTATTCAATCCAACCGGCTATACTGCTCTCATTCTCGCCAATATGCTGAAAGAGATGTCGTATCATTTAATTTTTCCTAATGATCACTTTATTCAATCCAACCGGCTATACTGCTCTCATTCTCGCCAATATGCTGAAAGAGATGTCGTATCATTTAATTTTTCCTAATGATCACTTTATTCAATCCAACCGGCTATACTGCTCTCATTCTCGCCAATATGCTGAAAGAGATGTCGTATCATTTAATTTTTCCTAATGATCACTTTATTCAATCCAACCGGCTATACGGCTCTCATTCTCGCCAATATGCTGAAAGAGATGTCGTATCATTTAATTTTTCCTAAAGATCACTTTATTCAATTCAACCGGCTATACTGCTCTCATTCTCGCCAATATGCTGAAAGAGATGTCGTATCATTTAATTTTTCCTAATGATCACTTTATTCAATCCAACCGGCTATACTGCTCTCATTTTCGCCAATATGCTGAAAGAGATGTCGTATCATTTAATTTTTCCTAATGATCACTTTATTCAATCCAACCGGCTATACTGCTCTCATTCTCGCCAATATGCTGAAAGAGATGTCGTATCATTTAATTTTTCCTAATGATCACTTTATTCAATCCAACCGGCTATACTGCTCTCATTCTCGCCAATATGCTGAAAGAGATGTCGTATCATTTAATTTTTCCTAATGATCACTTTATTCAATCCAACCGGCTATACTGCTCTCATTCTCGCCAATATGCTGAAAGAGATGTCGTATCATTTAATTTTTCCTAATGATCACTTTATACAATCCAACCGGCTATACTGCTCTCATTCTCGCCATTATGCTGGAAGAGATGTCGTATCATTTAATTTTTCCTAATGATCACTTTATTCAATCCAACCGGCTATACTGCTCTCATTCTCGCCAATATGCTGAAAGAGATGTCGTATCATTTAATTTTTCCTAATGAACACTTTATACAATCCAACCGGCTATACGGCTCTCATTCTCGCCAATATGCTGAAAGAGATGTCGTATCATTTAATTTTTCCTAATGATCACTTTATTCAATTCAACCGGCTATACTGCTCTCATTCTCGCCAATATGCTGGAAGAGATGTCGTATCATTTAATTTTTCCTAATGATCACTTTATTTAATCCAACCGGCTATACTGCTCTCATTCTCGCCAATATGCTGAAAGAGATGTCGTATCATTTAATTTTTCCTAATGATCACTTTATTCAATCCAACCGGCTATACTGCTCTCATTCTCGCCAATATGCTGAAAGAGATGTCGTATCATTTCATTTTTCCTAATGATCACTTTATTCAATCCAACCGGCTATACTGCTCTCATTCTCGCCAATATGCTGAAAGAGATGTCGTATCATTTAATTTTTCCTAATGATCACTTTATTCAATCCAACCGGCTATACTGCTCTCATTCTCGCCAATATGCTGAAAGAGATGTCGTATCATTTAATTTTTCCTAATGATCACTTTATTCAATCCAACCGGCTATACGGCTCTCATTCTCGCCAATATGCTGAAAGAGATGTCGTATCATTTAATTTTTCCTAAAGATCACTTTATTCAATTCAACCGGCTATACTGCTCTCATTCTCGCCAATATGCTGGAAGAGATGTCGTATCATTTAATTTTTCCTAATGATCACTTTATTCAATCCAACCGGCTATACTGCTCTCATTCTCGCCAATATGCTGAAAGAGATGTCGTATCATTTAATTTTTCCTAATGATCACTTTATACAATCCAACCGGCTATACTGCTCTCATTCTCGCCAATATGCTGAAAGAGATGTCGTATCATTTAATTTTTCCTAATGATCACTTTATTCAATTCAACCGGCTATACGGCTCTCATTCTCGCCAATATGCTGAAAGAGATGTCGTATCATTTAATTTTTCCTAATGATCACTTTATTCAATTCAACCGGCTATACTGCTCTCATTCTCGCCAATATGCTGGAAGAGATGTCGTATCATTTAATTTTTCCTAATGATCACTTTATTCAATCCAACCGGCTATACTGCTCTCATTCTCGGCAATATGCTGAAAGAGATGTCGTATCATTTAATTTTTCCTAATGAACACACTATACAATCCAACCGGCTATACGGCTCTCATTCTCGCCAATATGCTGAAAGAGATGTCGTATCATTTAATTTTTCCTAATGATCACTTTATACAATCCAACCGGCTATACTGCTCTCATTCTCGCCAATATGCTGAAAGAGATGTCGTATCATTTAATTTTTCCTAATGATCACTTTATACAATCCAACCGGCTATACTGCTCTCATTCTCGCCAATATGCTGAAAGAGATGTCGTATAATTTAATTTTTCTCTAATGATCACTTTATACAATCCAACCGGCTATACGGCTCTCATTCTCGCCAATATGCTGAAAGAGATGTCGTATCATTTAATTTTTCCTAATGATCACTTTATACAATCCAACCGGCTATACTGCTCTCATTCTCGCCAATATGCTGAAAGAGATGTCGTATCATTTAATTTTTCCTAATGATCACTTTATTCAATCCAACCGGCTATACTGCTCTCATTCTCGCCAATATGCTGAAAGAGATGTCGTATCATTTAATTTTTCCTAATGATCACTTTATTCAATCCAACCGGCTATACTGCTCTCATTCTCGCCAATATGCTGAAAGAGATTTCGTATCATTTAATTTTTCATAATGATCACTTTATTCAATCCAACCGGCTATACTGCTCTCATTCTCGCCAATATGCTGAAAGAGATGTCGTATCATTTAATTTTTCCTAATGATCACTTTATTCAATCCAACCGGCTAGACTGCTCTCATTCTCGCCAATATGCTGAAAGAGATGTCGTATCATTTAATTTTTCCTAATGATCACTTTATTCAATCCAACCGGCTATACTGCTCTCATTCTCGCCAATATGCTGAAAGAGATGTCGTATCATTTAATTTTTCCTAATGATCACTTTATACAATCCAACCGGCTATACTGCTCTCATTCTCGCCAATATGCTGAAAGAGATGTCGTATCATTTAATTTTTCCTAATGATCACTTTATTCAATTCAACCGGCTATACGGCTCTCATTCTCGTCAATATGCTGAAAGAGATGTCGTATCATTTAATTTTTCCTAAAGATCACTTTATTCAATTCAACCGGCTATACTGCTCTCATTCTCGCCAATATGCTGGAAGAGATGTCGTATCATTTAATTTTTCCTAATGATCACTTTATTCAATCCAACCGGCTATACTGCTCTCATTCTCGCCAATATGCTGAAAGAGATGTCGTATCATTTAATTTTTCCTAATGATCACTTTATACAATCCAACCGCCTATACGGCTCTCATTCTCGCCAATATGCTGAAAGAGATGTCGTATCATTTAATTTTTCCTAATGATCACTTTATACAATCCAACCGGCTATACTGCTCTCATTCTCGCCAATATGCTGAAAGAGATGTCGTATAATTTAATTTTTCCTAATGATCACTTTATACAATCCAACCGGCTATACTGCTCTCATTCTCGCCAATATGCTGAAAGAGATGTCGTATCATTTAATTTTTCCTAATGATCACTTTATACAATCCAACCGGCTATACGGCTCTCATTCTCGCCAATATGCTGAAAGAGATGTCGTATCATTTAATTTTTCCTAATGATCACTTTATTCAATCCAACCGGCTATACTGCTCTCATTCTCGCCAATATGCTGAAAGAGATGTCGTATCATTTAATTTTTCCTAATGATCACTTTATTCAATCCAACCGGCTATACTGCTCTCATTCTCGCCAATATGCTGAAAGAGATGTCGTATCATTTAATTTTTCCTAATGATCACTTTATTCAATCCAACCGGCTATACTGCTCTCATTCTCGCCAATATGCTGAAAGAGATGTCGTATCATTTAATTTTTCCTAATGATCACTTTATTCAATCCAACCGGCTATACTGCTCTCATTCTCGGCAATATGCTGAAAGAGATGTCGTATCATTTAATTTTTCCTAATGAACACACTATACAATCCAACCGGCTATACGGCTCTCATTCTCGCCAATATGCTGAAAGAGATGTCGTATCATTTAATTTTTCCTAATGATCACTTTATACAATCCAACCGGCTATACTGCTCTCATTCTCGCCAATATGCTGAAAGAGATGTCGTATCATTTAATTTTTCCTAATGATCACTTTATACAATCCAACCGGCTATACTGCTCTCATTCTCGCCAATATGCTGAAAGAGATGTCGTATAATTTAATTTTTCCTAATGATCACTTTATACAATCCAACCGGCTATACGGCTCTCATTCTCGCCAATATGCTGAAAGAGATGTCGTATCATTTAATTTTTCCTAATGATCACTTTATACAATCCAACCGGCTATACTGCTCTCATTCTCGCCAATATGCTGAAAGAGATGTCGTATCATTTAATTTTTCCTAATGATCACTTTATTCAATCCAACCGGCTATACTGCTCTCATTCTCGCCAATATGCTGAAAGAGATGTCGTATCATTTAATTTTTCCTAATGATCACTTTATTCAATCCAACCGGCTATACTGCTCTCATTCTCGCCAATATGCTGAAAGAGATTTCGTATCATTTAATTTTTCATAATGATCACTTTATTCAATCCAACCGGCTATACTGCTCTCATTCTCGCCAATATGCTGAAAGAGATGTCGTATCATTTAATTTTTCCTAATGATCACTTTATTCAATCCAACCGGCTATACTGCTCTCATTCTCGCCAATATGCTGAAAGAGATGTCGTATCATTTAATTTTTCCTAATGATCACTTTATTCAATCCAACCGGCTATACTGCTCTCATTCTCGCCAATATGCTGAAAGAGATGTCGTATCATTTAATTTTTCCTAATGATCACTTTATTCAATTCAACCGGCTATACTGCTCTCATTCTCGCCAATATGCTGAAAGAGATGTCGTATCATTTAATTTTTCCTAATGATCACTTTATACAATCCAACCGGCTATACTGCTCTCATTCTCGCCAATATGCTGAAAGAGATGTCGTATAATTTAATTTTTCCTAATGATCACTTTATACAATCCAACCGGCTATACTGCTCTCATTCTCGCCAATATGCTGAAAGAGATGTCGTATCATTTAATTTTTCCTAATGATCACTTTATACAATCCAACCGGCTATACGGCTCTCATTCTCGCCAATATGCTGAAAGAGATGTCGTATCATTTAATTTTTCCTAATGATCACTTTATTCAATCCAACCGGCTATACTGCTCTCATTCTCGCCAATATGCTGAAAGAGATGTCGTATCATTTAATTTTTCCTAATGATCACTTTATTCAATCCAACCGGCTATACTGCTCTCATTCTCGCCAATATGCTGAAAGAGATGTCGTATCATTTAATTTTTCCTAATGATCACTTTATTCAATTCAACCGGCTATACTGCTCTCATTCTCGCCAATATGCTGAAAGAGATGTCGTATCATTTAATTTTTCCTAATGATCACTTTATTCAATCCAACCGGCTATACTGCTCTCATTCTCGCCAATATGCTGAAAGAGATGTCGTATCATTTAATTTTTCCTAATGATCACTTTATACAATCCAACCGGCTATACTGCTCTCATTCTCGCCAATATGCTGAAAGAGATGTCGTATCATTTAATTTTTCCTAATGATCACTTTATTCAATTCAACCGGCTATACGGCTCTCATTCTCGCCAATATGCTGAAAGAGATGTCGTATCATTTAATTTTTCCTAATGATCACTTTATTCAATTCAACCGGCTATACTGCTCTCATTCTCGCCAATATGCTGGAAGAGATGTCGTATCATTTAATTTTTCCTAATGATCACTTTATTCAATCCAACCGGCTATACTGCTCTCATTCTCGACAATATGCTGAAAGAGATGTCGTATCATTTAATTTTTCCTAATGAACACTCTATACAATCCAACCGGCTATACGGCTCTCATTCTCGCCAATATGCTGAAAGAGATGTCGTATCATTTAATTTTTCCTAATGATCACTTTATACAATCCAACCGGCTATACTGCTCTCATTCTCGCCAATATGCTGAAAGAGATGTCGTATCATTTAATTTTTCCTAATGATCACTTTATACAATCCAACCGGCTATACTGCTCTCATTCTCGCCAATATGCTGAAAGAGATGTCGTATCATTTAATTTTTCTTAATGATCACTTTATACAATCCAACCGGCTATACGGCTCTCATTCTCGCCAATATGTTGAAAGAGATGTCGTATCATTTAATTTTTCCTAATGATCATTTTATACAATCCAACCGGCTATACTGCTCTCATTCTCGCCAATATGCTGAAAGAGATGTCGTATCATTTAATTTTTCCTAATGATCACTTTATTCAATCCAACCGGCTATACTGCTCTCATTCTCGCCAATATGCTGAAAGAGATGTCGTATCATTTAATTTTTCCTAATGATCACTTTATTCAATCCAACCGGCTATACTGCTCTCATTCTCGCCAATATGCTGAAAGAGATTTCGTATCATTTAATTTTTCATAATGATCACTTTATTCAATCCAACCGGCTATACTGCTCTCATTCTCGCCAATATGCTGAAAGAGATGTCGTATCATTTAATTTTTCCTAATGATCACTTTATTCAATCCAACCGGCTAGACTGCTCTCATTCTCGCCAATATGCTGAAAGAGATGTCGTATCATTTAATTTTTCCTAAAGATCACTTTATTCAATTCAACCGGCTATACTGCTCTCATTCTCGCCAATATGCTGGAAGAGATGTCGTATCATTTAATTTTTCCTAATGATCACTTTATTCAATCCAACCGGCTATACTGCTCTCATTCTCGCCAATATGCTGAAAGAGATGTCGTATCATTTAATTTTTCCTAATGATCACTTTATACAATCCAACCGCCTATACGGCTCTCATTCTCGCCAATATGCTGAAAGAGATGTCGTATCATTTAATTTTTCCTAATGATCACTTTATACAATCCAACCGGCTATACTGCTCTCATTCTCGCCAATATGCTGAAAGAGATGTCGTATCATTTAATTTTTCCTAATGATCACTTTATACAATCCAACCGGCTATACGGCTCTCATTCTCGCCAATATGCTGAAAGAGATGTCGTATCATTTAATTTTTCCTAATAATCACTTTATACAATCCAACCGGCTATACTGCTCTCATTCTCGCCAATATGCTGAAAGAGATGTCGTATCATTTAATTTTTCCTAATGATCACTTTATACAATCCAACCGGTTATACTGCTCTCATTCTCCCCAATATGCTGAAAGAGATGTATCATTTAATTTTTCCTAATGATCACTTTATACAATCCAACCGGCTATACGGCTCTCATTCTCGCCAATATGCTGAAAGAGATGTCGTATCATTTAATTTTTCCTAATGATCACTTTATACAATCCAACCGGCTATACTGCTCTCATTCTCGCCAATATGCTGAAAGAGATGTCGTATCATTTAATTTTTCCTAATGATCACTTTATTCAATCAAACTGGCTATACTGCTCTCATTCTCGCCAATATGCTGAAAGAGATGTCGTATCATTTAATTTTTCCTAATGATCACTTTATTCAATCAAACCGGCTATACTGCTCTCATTCTCGCCAATATGCTGAAAGAGATGTCGTATCATTTAATTTTTCCTAATGATCACTTTATTCAATCCAACCGGCTATACTGCTCTCATTCTCGCCAATATGCTGAAAGAGATGTCGTATCATTTAATTTTTCCTAATGATCACTTTATTCAATCCAACCGGCTATACTGCTCTCATTCTCGCCAATATGCTGAAAGAGATGTCGTATCATTTAATTTTTCCTAATGATCACTTTATTCAATCCAACCGGCTATACTGCTCTCATTCTCGCCAATATGCTGAAAGAGATGTCGTATCATTTAATTTTTCCTAATGATCACTTTATTCAATCCAACCGGCTATACTGCTCTCATTCTCGTGACTATGCTGGAAGAGATGTCGTATCATTTAATTTTTATGAGTGAATATATTATTCCTATTCTGTTCGTTTTTATTGCAACTGTGAATGCTTCCCCGCCCTCCAAGGCATAGTTTGTCTGAAGATGCATTAGCGTATTTCTCTCAAAATGCAGAAATGTTGCTGAAGATATCCGTGCCCAGCTTATGTTCTTCGAAAACGTTTAGAAACGTAGCAGTCTGTACTTTATCCTGTAATGTAAAAGACTTCAATAAAGCCTGAAATTGTAATGACATTATTAAACATTTATTCGTTTGTATTGCGTATCACCTGAAGACAAGAAACGATAGGTTCCCGCTAAACAGTCGTGGAAGTCTTTAAGATGCCGACATTCGGCTTGATCTAAATGGTCTCTACGTAAACGATTCAATTAAGCCTGAAATTGTAATGACCTTATTGTGAGGACTTATTTACTGTTCTGTATATTATTACATTATCGACAAGCCGACGAATAACTTTAAATCAAGAAAGCGAATATCATGTATTACAACTAATGACAAGAAAAAAAAAGGAAAGAAAATTGTGAATGTTTGAGTTTATTCGTCGAATAAAATACTCTAAGATGGCTATGCGGCAAACACATTTTTGTCCATTTAAAAAAAAATATATACACCTCTTAAAATTATATCATTTCGACCGCTTTTCGTTCCGGTAGTCTACAAGTGTCGTAGGGGAGGGGGTGCAGAATTAATTTCAACTCGCAATTAATTTCAACTTGGAACTAATTTCAATAATTTAAATCGTTGGAGGAAGCGCACATCATCGAAGAAACGACAACCCCAGCCTGAGATGTGTGAAGACCAAACAATCTCCCTACATTGACATATTCGCCAACAACAGTGTCTATCAAGGTCGTCGTCATAGACAGTAGAGCCGCCGGAAATATATTGCGACACGCTACAGCTAGACGCCTAGGTGTGAGGATTTTAAATTCTTCCGAGTCAGTGAGACAGGCGGATGGCTCTTCACCTCTCAGTGTTGTCGGCGTAACAAGATTCACCTTGGAGAGATATGGTGCATTGTGTCACTTTGGGGGCCTTATCATAGAAGAACTTGACACCGAGATCCTCGCCGGAGTTTTCTTCATGCGGCGGAATGATATTACCATCAGACCAGCCAAAGATGAGGTATTTATTGGGGACACCCAATTCAAGTATGGCTCAAGGGCACTTCAGCCAAAAGGAAAGATTTGACGAGCCCATATTTAAGAGGCCCATCCCAACGGACCACTGTCTGTCCAGGAGTATACCTGGAATTCTCCTTGCGTAGTGGAGGGGTTGATGAATTTGCCATGGAACCCCGCTGGGATTCAAACCATCCCACATCAGAGAAAACCTGGCCCCAGCCCACCGTCTCCAGAAGTGGTGGAGGTAAAGTGAGGCTAGTCAATACCACTGACCTACCCCAACTGGTGGGGAATGACAACATTTTTATCAGACTTCCATCTTGTAGGGAAAGCAAATACACCTGCTAGCCACAACGCCGCAGAGTGAAATCCCACTACATGTCATATTTGCTCCTTTGTTTCCCACCAGGAGGACGTTCCTGTCTTTCAGACATCTCTAGAAGATATCACCAGAGGATGAGCCACACTGCCATACACTAGTTGTCTAGCAGGGAAGGAAATACAAAACGAATGCTTTCAGACCTCAGAACATATATACACCTTGCCTAGGGTATACGCCCGTCTAAACGCCTCACGGACATCAGAGACGTAAAAAGATACTTGCAGACCAGCACAATAGCACAGGACGGTCTGCTTGTAGTTCGCCGAAACGAACCACTCCTTCCACATGGAGACGCTATCACCATCCTCTGACACATCCTCCATGTACTACTGTTAACATACCCACCAGGCACCAAATGCACTAGGTTGTTATCCGATACTTTCATGCCCTAGATTTAGGGAGGGGAATAGATGAAACGGTTTCATCCTGTCATCAGTGTGAATCATTAAGGAGTTCTCCGTTTGTGTCAGTTATTCAGTCCAGCAAGGAGCCCCCGGACGCCTTTGGTCTCAGGTTCACTGCCGACATAATTAAGGTGAACCGCCAATTGATTTTCACTCTCCGAGAGTGTCAGCCCGTACACGGTTACACTCCTTATCCAAAATGAACAAATGCGAGATGCCATCCTTAGAACGTGCCTACCAATCAGACCTATCAACAGCCCACCCGCTTTCGTCAGAGCGGACTCCGCTTCCGGGTTTAAAGCTCTCACAAGCGATAAGCTCCTACACCACTATAATATTTCCATCGACACAGGCAGTTGCAAGAACCCTAGAAGCAACCCTGTGGTAGAGAAAGCTGTTCAGGAAGTCGAGGAGGAGATTCTCAAAATGGACTCAGCCGAAGGACGGGTCTCATCAGGCTCCCTCGCAATAGCCACAAGTCGACTAAACGCCAGAATTCGTTCATGTGGATTCGCACCGAGAAAGATTCTGTACCACCGTAACCAGTTCACAAGTGAACGCACCAGCTTTGAGGATATGGACTTGATCAAGCTACAACATCACAAGCGCCTCAGTAATCATGACCATAGTGAACACTGCAAGGCCCCTAACCGCTCTCGGAGACACTGCATGGACTTGAGGGTAGGTGATATTGTTTATCTCCACGGAGACCTCACGAAAACTAGAAGTCGCGAACGTTACCTGGTGTCTGCTATACAAGATGTTTGGGCAAGTGTCAGGAAGTTTGTCGGTTCCCAATTAAGGGCAGGCACACACAAAGTGTGTCTGGAACAGTGTTACAAAGTTCCCAGTCACGACGACCAAAAGCTGGGAGTTCCTCGTGACCATTCAGGTGGCATGATGAAGACGATGATACAATCTTGCCCATTACACCTAGCTGCCTAGATCAACATGGGCTTGTAATACCTGACAAAATACAAAATAACACCCGTACACTACCCCCGCCCTGAAAGACGCCCAACTTACCTTAGTGACTACATCACAGACTTCTAATCCCCTAGACACCCCGCCCACTCCCACCAAAAAGTGTTTTTGTGTTGTAAACCTCAAGGTTGTTGAGTGTTGTATGATCTTATTTGTCTGGTGTTGATTTAAAATAAATCCACATTTTACTCGGACTTGGTTGACAAGAAGAACTAAGAGAACTTTGATTTGATTTAATTCATCAACTCCTTTATGTGTCATCTGGAAGTTTTGATTTGATTTGTTTGTTTAACGGCACACCAACTACTTATGGGTCATTTAATGCAGAAATTTAATTTTCTTAGTGGTTTGATTTGTTTGTTTGTTTAACGGCATGTCAACTCCTTTATGGGTCATTTAATGCCGAAATTTAATTTTCTGGAAGTTTTGAAGTAATAAAAATATTATATATGTTATTCTGCTTTCACAATTGAATACATGGTAAATGATACTCAGCTTTTGTGCGTGTAGATGTTTGTCTGGACATAAATACTAGAGGCGGTGATATGTGTGTTTTATGTTGTAGCTTTATTGAATATCTGTCTATATTTTTGAAATGAGGTATTGTAATTATTTACACTATTTTCATTGTTCGGACTGTTGTCCTCAGCTTTGTTTCCATATTCACGACGTTTCGGCCGTTGAACGCTCCGGCCTTCTTCAGGTGATTGGAATTTCGAACTAAACCCTTTATTTCGGCCATCGAAGGAATGAGCACATATGCTAGATCACAAAGTCTCCTGAGCCGACCAAGCATAGAAATGAATACAATTTGGGAACCAGTAATACGGAGTGCTAGAGAAAAAGCAATGATAACAACAAAATTGCAATATGAGCTCTGGTAAAAAACGGTTATTGAGACATTAAATTTATGTCCCAAAAATTCGTACACTGATATCCTCAAGGAGACATGGCCCAGTGGATAAAATCGAAAGTGTTATGAGTTCAATACCTGGCTACTGCAGTGGTAAAAAAAAAACTTGAAGAGTTGAGTTAAAGGGATATAACATCCGAAAGAGGTTTGGTACGTGGAACTAGAACAATCTACCCCGGTGGACAAAATAAAGAGTTCAGTTCTAAATTCCAATCATTTGAAGAAAGCCGGAGCGTACAACGGCCGAAACGTCGTGAATATGGCAACAAAGATGAGGACAACAGTCCGAACAATGTTAATAGTTTTATTGAAGTTATATTTTGGAAAAGATTTTTGATTTCTTTAAGAAATTGTAGGATATTATATTGGATAGATGTCATGAAAGGGTTCTTTTCATTGATGTATTGTTAGTAATTTTACTGTAAATAGGTATTGGTAAATTTTTTTTATATACAAATGTATTTTTATACTTTCATAGATTTTGCTTTTTGTTTGGGGGTTCACTATTTGCCCATACTGAGACCCTAAGAAATGGACCTGGGAACAACGGCAATTAAGAGGTGGTTCTACACCGACCGTGCTTGAGAAAACGAAACTGAAACTAACGCCTTGCGGAATTTAAATAAAGAAATCTCTGATGAAATTTCCTCTAAGACTCCTAGACTTTACTAGATTGGCAGCAAGGTCTTACCATTTTACCATTGCAATAGCTAGATGTATCCGTAAGTTCTATGCCAAGAGTTTCTTCTATTACACTTCTCACTTGTAGAACTCTCTTCCGGCTTCTTGCTTCTCTGTCAAAAATTTAAATGCAATGTTAATCATTATCTTTTGCCTTCTTCATTTCTGTGTTTTGTTATTGTTCTCTCTCCTTAATAGTGTTTTTTCCTCATATTCTCTAGCACTAAGTAACCCTTTGCACCTTAGTGGCTTTATTGCCTTGCTTCCGGTGAAATTATTTTTGTCTAGTAGCCTGCTGGAGAAATGATAAACATGTAAATACAATAAATTGGATTAACGCCTGGAATTATATGGGTTTGAACACATGACTTAACAGTTGTTTTTTTTTCGTTTTTTTTTATTTTATTTTTTTTATTACTAATAAAGATCGTGAGTGGGGCTAACAAATACCTACTCGCTGCAAGAAAAAAAAAAAGAAAATTGAGATGAAGCGGCTGTTCCATGCTTGGTCGGATTTGTGTTAAAATTCAGCACTGGAGAATTTGTTATATTTTTAAAACTATTATTCATAATTCTGTCTTAACTGTTTACTGAGGTCACGAATTTGGCTAACCCTGTTTTTATATGACAAGAGGGCGACGTCACCAAAACACTTCCTCTTTTCGTCTGCAGAATGACGAAATTGTTGGAGACGAGCTTTTAGAGACCATTTTTTCCCGCAGGCCGAAACCAAAGTTTCCTGTTTGAATTGCTGAACCGACTATCGGTCACCAGTCTTAGGCGTTGCTGTTGTATGTTGTCAATACACCAATTGTTAATTGTTCTTGTGACATAAGACGATATATTGCCAATAAGACTGATACTCACAATCAGGTCGTAATTATCTAAACCACAACCCTGCAAGATTGGTAAATCTAAAATCGGATGGCCCATTTCTTACTTTTTGTCATGTGAATGAATTATAGCGGGGGGGGGGGGTCAAAATGGCGGATAATTAGATTTTGTATAGTTACATCGATAATGATAGGAGTACTAGGAATAATTAAAATGCAGAAAAAGTAAAGGTAGAGTGTGTAAAAGTAAAGATGAGTTAGTTTGTTGGAGTTAGCTCCTCTTTTATTCCGTAATTGTCACTAGGGGTCATTCTCCCTTTACTATAAATATTGGGCGACTTCTTGTCTCGTTCTCTTTATCATTTCTTCATTTCAGTGACTACAATGTAAGCCCTCTTAGAAGATCCGCGCCTTCCCATTTGTGGGAGACGCCATGAACATTATACACACATATACGTACGAACATTCACCAAAGAACAGACACCAGTGTTTACACACACACAAATGTTATTGTCCATTGTAAAACTGTTTTGTTTAATATGTATATTTGTTTATATATCTATATCGGTCTTGTTCTTGTTTGTCTTCTTTATCTTCAGTTGGACTTAATTCAAGTCCGGCCATTTTCTTGTCGTTGGATCTTTTAATATTCTACCAGGAGTTACACACGTGTTTCTAATACAACGACACACAAACCACCCGGTCCTCAACAAGTTAACTAATCAGTGAAAGTGACAAATTAGTCCAGAAAGTATATTTTTGGGGACAAACTTGGACTTTCGTGTTTGAAAATAAAAACACAAAAAACAAAACAAAAACAAAAAAACGGAATGTCAAAAGGACGTTTTTCCCATGACACCGCTTTTATTCTAATTATGTTCCCTCCCTCGGCTATGTTTACTGTTTTAAAAAGCGACGATTAGAATTGTAATAAAACCTAGACATCTGAAAATGAATTGATACATTTTCTTTGTTGTTGAGAATTTTAAATAACCAAAACAAACTCTATTTATTTATTACATTTTTATTGAAATGGTTGACAAAACATCGGCTAATTACCAATTGATTCGCACTTTATAAAATGGTAAATAATAAGGATTTCCTTATTGTTGGTTGATATATTTCAATCATTTAGTAAGTGTTTATAAATTTATGAATGCAATAAGTTTTTACATTTATTTCTGAATGAATTGGTAAATGATAAATAATACATTGCATTGGTCTTCTTAAATCTTAATACAATTGTATTATTTTTTGAATGTTGTAAATATAAAACTATTCTAAACAAGCTAATCAATAGAATTTATATTTTTGTTGTAAATTCTCAAGAACAAAAAATAATTCACTTTCATCATATGTTTAGGTTTTATTACAATTCTAATTATCGCTTTTAAAAACAATAAACATTGCCGAGGAGGGAGGTTACTTAAAGTAGTAGCCGTGTCATAAGAAAAACCGGCCTCTTGATTTTTAGCGCGCACTAAATTCCATGTTTGTCTTCTTTTGTGCCAAATAAAACTGAAATAGCAAGGCCGGTGAGAATTTTTCAACTTATTGAATCAATCAATTGCTAGGTCCGCTGTTAGGAAAGTTGGTTTCCTTGTGTCACGCTAGACAATTTTCTCGCCAGAATCTATATTACTCTTGCGGATTTGAAACAGCCATAACTAAGCAAAAGGTAAGAAAGGTTTTAAATATAAAATAATTTTATTTTTGTGTTTTTACAATTAAATTTTTCTCAGTGTGTATGAGTATTTTTGTATTGAAGTTCTTTGTTAAGATGAAAAGAAAGGTGATTTCTTCGCGTGTACGTGTAAGAAAAAAGAGGCAAGGGAGAAAGTGCGAAGGAAAGTGTAAGTGTCACGTAGCTTGACAAGGAAGAGTGTAATTATCACGAAGCTTGGTGAGGAAGATAGGTGAACGAGTAAAGGGATCTCTTTGAAGCTCTGCGCGCCGCATGTTGCTTTCCTTCTCCGTAATGGTTTTGTACGTCTAGAGACTTTACTTAAATACCCTTAAAAGGGATCACGAAGCATGTTTTTTTTGTTTGTTTATTATTATTATTATTTAATTTCAAAGGATTTATTCATTAACCGGAAGGATGCGCAGATCCTCCGACTCAGAAACCATTCTTTTGTCATTTGGTGTTTGACTGTCTTGATGTTCATTTCCGTCTTTGCTACACTGTACATATTTATAAGTCAACCATTCGTCCTTGTTTTGAATATTACTGTTACATCTAGTTTGGTTCTCCTGTCACACATTTAGAGATTCTTGATGAAATCTAAAGAAGAATCAGCATTGTTATCGGTCCTGACCTGGCATTTCGTTTTCAGTCACTTTCCCACGGCTGTAACGTGGCTTCCCTTTGCCTTTTTTATTTATTTTTTTTTTTTTATAAATACTTTCAAGGTACTTGTTCTGATGAACTTTCCCCTACGGTACCTAGACTTTGTGAATTTAAGCGCAGTACTAGATTGGCGGCAAGGTCTCGTCATTTTACAGTGAGATGGCTAGATTTAATGCTAAGTTCGATTCTAACAGCTTATTCTATCGCACTTCTTGCTTCTTGCTTTCCAGTCAACTTTGATTTTTAAAGATCTAAGTGGAATTCCAATCGTTATCTTCTGTCTTCTTAATTCCTCTTCTTTTATTGTTCTCCTTCCTTAGTAGTATTTTTCCTCATAGTTTCAGTAACCCCAATGCGTCTTAGAGACTTTATTGCCTTGGTTGGGGTGAAGTGATTAAAAGAAAAAAAGATAAAAAAAATATATATTGGCTTTAATAAACGTGAGAGTGAATATCATTTTGACACGCTTTAATTCCTGGAACGAAATAATCATGCTGTAGATAAAATGTTTTTAAAAAATCATTTGAAAACCGTAAGTTTTATGCTAATAGTTTCTTCTCCAGTACTTCTCGCTTGTGGAACTCTCTTTCAGCCTCTTGCTTTCATGTCAACTAGGTTCTTTAAAAATTTAGATGCAACGCCAATCGTCATCTTGTCTCCATGAATCCTTTTCTTTTTACTGTCCTCTCTCTCCTTGATGCTTCCTCAGTTTCTTTCACCCTCAGTGTCCTTTTGCGTCTTAATGGCCTTATTGCCTTCCTTGGTGTGAAGTGACTAAATAAAATATGTGTACCACAACAAATAAGCACCGAAAGAAATAATTTAATCCTGCCGGCACTCGTATTTGGTACACATGAATACAATACTAAGCATGAGTGTGTGGGAATGGTGATTCACTTGGAACTGTGCAAACGACTGCATTTTGACCATGCAGACCAATGTTATATGCAGAGACTAGTGAAACACATAAAGTCCTTTGGGTCTTTTAGATCCAAACATTTGTTATTCGTTTTTTATGGTTTCAGAAGAATCGAATGTAGTTTCGAAAGAATGCAAGTATAGGCATGAGTGGGTGGGAATAGCGATTCACTGTGAACTATGCAAACGACTGCATTTTGACTATATAGACCAAAGCTATATGCAGAAAGTGAAATCAATTCAACCCAAGCAAGGCAATAAAGCCACTAGGACGCAAGGGGCTTACTGAGTGTTAGAGAATATGAGAAAAACGAAGACAGAAGATAACGATTGACACTGCATTTAAATTTTTGAAGATCATAGGCAATGAAGCTACTACGATGCAAGTGGTGACTGAGTGTTAGAGAATATGAGAAAAAACACTATTGAGGAGAGAGGAGAATAAATTGAACAGGTATTAAGGAGAGAGAAAATAACGATTAACATTGCCTTTAATTTTTTGAAGATCAAAGGCAATAAAGCCACTAGGATGCAAGAGGTGACTGTTAGAGAATATGCGAAAAACTACTCTTAAAGAGAGAGGACAATAAAAAAAATAAGAAGACAGAAGATAACGATTGACATTGCATTTAAATTTTTGAAGATCAAACTTGACTGGGAAGCAAGGAGTCGGAAAAGAATTCCACGAGCGAGAAGTGCGATAGTAGAAACTGTTAGCACAGAACTTACGGTTACATTTGGCCACTTCAACTGTAAAATGATGAGACCTTGCCGCCAATCTAGTACTGCGCTTAAATTCATAAAGTCTATGTAGCATAGAGGAAAGTTAATCAGAACAATTACCACGAAAGTATTTATAGAAAAGGCACAGGGAAGCTGCGTTATGGCTGTGGGAAAGAGACTGAATCCAAGATGCCAGATCAGGACCAATAACTTTGCAGATTCTTCTTTGTATTTGTACTTACTTGATTTTGGCACCTCCAATTTTTAATTCGCATGTTGGGCTCTTGTTGCTGAAACTAGTGAAACAAAATCAAATCTCCACCCCCGAAGTGAAATTCAAATTGTTCACCCAATGTAGAAAAAAATAAAAAAAAAAAAAACCGCAAACACCCCAAAAATAAAAAAAAACAAAACAAAACAAAAAACAACAAACTAAAAACACTCCCACCCCCCAAAAAACAATAAAAACACAACAACAAAAAACAAGCGAAAAAAACGCAAAAACAAGAACACGCCCCCCCCCCCCAATAAAAACAATGATCTGAGAGCAGGAAATAACATGATATGTCAAACTGTGGATTTTACTGATGCGGTGAACCACAACATAAATATGAAAGGAAGTGGAAAAATGAATAGTCAGATAACTAATGAAATTATACAACCCTAAGATGACAGTCGTTGTCAGAGCATTGGGAAGGGCCCTATAGTGGCATGGGGCTTAGGGGTTAAAATGAACAGTTGATTTGCCCACGCCAAGAAGATTAATGGAAGAAGATAATGACGAGGAAACACGCGAGTAATTTTAACAAAACAAAGGAATTTATTTACGAATTTACATGCTTGAAGTTGTGTCAATAGCACGTTTCAGGAAAATAATTTAGAAAATTTTAAAGTCCCTGGTTTTAACGAATTCTCATGAAGAGGAAATGGACATACAACAATAAATGATCTGACATAAATTAATATTCAAAAATGTTTAAAACAAAAGCAAGAGAAAGGCCGTTGCTCAGCGAAGAGATATATATATGGTTTACATCCTTTCAGAAGTAGACGAAGAGAGATAGTTTGGAATACTTAGCTTTCTTGGATTGTTGAGAGTAAATCGTTGAAGTGGTCCGTGCTTGGTTAGAGGCCGATAATATAATTGGCGAGTAATTTTACACTGGCGAAAACTTCAACAGAAAAGAAACCTTTACCATGACTTCAGACGCTCTTCTATTAATTTAAATTTTCTCCTCATTTTATAAACAAAAGGAATTTCGCATAGGCTCGCTACTTTCTTTTCTTTCTTCTTCTTGGCTCAATGACTAATTTCTGTGAAGGCAAGGTTTTCATTGGCCCCCAAACAATTTCACATAGGATCGCGAATTTATTTCCGCCTTCTTTTCACCTCACTGGTCAATTTTTGTAAGGGCAAGGTTTTCATAGGCATAAAGAAAATTTCGCATAGGCTAGCGAATTACTTTCCGTCTTTTTCCTCAGTCCTCGGAATTTGAAAGGAGTGGGTAAAGGGAGTTATTATTATTTTGCATTCACTACAGCCCCGAATGATAACGTTCGGCTAATATTAACTGTTTACTTATATGGAAACACACATTCATTGACCAAGCAGCGAGTGTTACTTTCCTTTAAAAATTATAAAATCTTTCTATGAAAACAATTTTTGCCTTTCAGGAAAATAGGTTTCTCAAGTTCAGTAACTCTTATTGTTCTTTCCAGTATTTATGGGAGTTTCCTTCCTAACCTTTTGTTTGAAGTCGTGTGAAATGTCAACATCTTGATTATGTCATTGTTTTCTCTTCGAGTTACATGTGTTATCCATTTTAGTCGTTGCTGCTGTTGAAAATCCTCAAGTGATGTAGTTACTGTTATTTTTTATATTTGTTTGATTTTCTACAAGATTCGAAGAAAGATGGTCCTCGCTAAGACCAACTGGCTTCATTAGCTCGATGTCATTTCATTTATATTATATAACCATCGATCTGAGAAAGCGGTGGTAAACAGCTGACATTTTTTTTACTTATTTCTGTACGTGTTTGGCGCCATAAATGACATTCGTAAAAGTCTCGATCTGATGAAGCTATTTAAGAACATGACTTGAATTTTTAGGTTAATGTTATGGGTTTTGGAAAGACTAGAGAAATCGGATATTAAAAGAGGATTTGCAACTGGAAGTATTCAAACGATGCCATTGTTGAAAAAGAAAAGGTTAGATAAGAATACTGTGGAGAGTCCTGGCGTATTATAGGAGACTTGTTGTCATTTTATCTTCAGTTTAAGTGCATGCTTAGTTAATAATGGAAAAACGATTATGAATTTTTAATGTTATATATCAAGCAAGAACAGTTTTAAGAAAATCTATTAGAAAATGGAAATATTTTTCGTGTGACGCTAAAAAAGCGAAACGCATCACAGGAAAAATAAAAGTTAGTTATTTTGTGGGTTATCGGTTGTCACCTTTTATTGGTGATTTCTAAAGTTAGATGAGGTATTTAAAAATGCTTTTTAATTGTTTTTTAAGTAATTATTTTTTTCATTTTTTTCAGACTGCTAATAAATCTTTCTTTAAAATTTAAATCGTACACTTACTGTACTGTACAGTACACATCTGTATTTGTGAAAAAGTTGAAAAATTAATTTAAGAAGTGGTGACAGATAACCCACAAGTACCAAAATTTATACTTAAAAGAAAAATAATAATTTTTTACTAGTTTAAGGAAGGTAAAAAAAAGAAACATTACCTTTTTAGCAAACCGAACGTAAACATTTGATAATTTGTTTTAGTTAGTGCCTGACACACACACACACAAAGTTAGTTGCAAGCAGTTTTTAATTTACTAGTGTATGTTTAAATTATTTTCGCTTACAAAATAAACAGGCATATTTTCACGTGTGCAAATGTTAGTTGACGAACTAAGCCTACATACGTCTTCTTCCTGTCTTTTATTTTACAACATACAACTTTTATTTTTAGCACAATGCACGCAAGTCATCAGTCTGCTTAGGGGTCCATTTTTTTTAGAACACCTAGTCTTAAATTTAAGTATTATTTTTTTTTACTTTCTGTAGTCATTTGACTTTTTTTTTCTTTTTACAGTAACTTTTGTTTTATTGTTTAATAAAAGTTACCCATAACAGTTTTTTTTTAATAAATGAAATAATTATATAAAGTTTGGATTAAACTAATCAAAGAAGTTTGTGGACATTTTTCTTCTTCTTACCTTATGTGACACAAGTGATCTTCACTCCCTCCGTCTCTCTTTCTCTCTCCCTAATTATCTTCTTCTCCTACTCCTTAACTTTCTCTTATTTTGATGACACTACTCAGTGTTGGACACCTCTCCTACTCCTTTTTATTTTCCCTTCAAAACACCCTCCTACTCTCTATCTACAATGCTTTGCTCCTCCCCCTCCCATTATGGTTCAACAGGAAGTCTATAAACGTTATGACGTCACAAGAACGGTCAGACCAAGATGGCTTCGTGGTTAGGATCGTGTTGCCTCTCTGATCATGAGAAAGTACAGCGAAGTAAAAGTCGGAAAATTGATCGAATGTTGGCCAGGGATAAAATGACCCTACGTCGGACGGTGAAGCTTTTGCTGTTGGGGGCCGGCGAAAGCGGCAAGAGTACGTTTCTTAAACAAATGCGTATCATTCACGGCCACGACTTTGACGAGGACTCTCTACGGGACTTCAAACCGACCATCTACATGAACATTTTAAAAGGGATAAAAGTATTGATCGATGCCAGAAACAAATTGGTTATTCCGTGGGAAAATCCTGAGAACCAAGCTCTTGCTTCTGGACTATTTACTGTGAACTGTAGCGAAAATATAGATGAAGTTGTCTTTCTTCAATATAATGAATCTATAAATTCACTGTGGCAAGACCGGGCAATTAAAATAACTTTTGATCGAAGGAGAGAATTCCAACTGGTAAGTGATTTATTCATTTATTTAATTTATATATAAGAAAATATAATAGAAACGTATTGTTTTTTTTTAATCGCTTGATAATAGCTTTAAAAAGTACTGACTATTTAATTTTTGTTTTTGCTCGAAAACTTTTTGTGACTTTTTTTTTTCAGAACACGCCTTTTATGTTTAAATTAATTAAGTTTTTTTGTTGCATTTAAAAAGAAGTTTTTGATTGTCACAATGTGACTTACTTTCTCAAAGACAATCATTTACTTATAAATTCGATATTTTCATTGTTTTTATTTTTTAATATTTTTTGTCCTGTTTACTTACACTGTTTATTTGTATACTATACAAAGTTGTTTTACTTTTTAAGAAAACTTTTTTTAGTTCTCAGCTCCTCAGTAATTTTATTTCGATTACTTTCAAATTTCAATCTATTACTTTTTAATTACGACCTTTTTATATTGTAATAAAAAATTCAGAATATTTTATGTTTTTTTTTATCAAATTAAAAATAATCTTTCTTTAATTTTAGTTCTTAAACGATAAAATATGATTAGTTGAGTTTTTTTTTACTCTTTGCAGTACCTGTGTGTATTTTAAATAAATTCAATGCTTTATTTTTGACTTTATAACTTTTTAGTAACTTTTTCTCTCTTAGTCCTTTTTAAATTCTTACTAAGTTTTCTTTCGAATTTTAACATTTTTTTTGTGTTTTTATTTATTTTAAACTGATTAAAAAAAATGGAATTTCACCTTTTAAAATTTGTTCATTATTAAATATTGAACTGATACTGTCTGTGTTATTCTTTTCATCAAATATTTCTTTGGTCAGTGGAGGTGGCTGGAAGTAGACAGTTTTTTTCTCTTTAATTACTTTCTTTCTGAAAAAAGGCAATTTTTTTTTTTCTCATAATAGGTCAAGCAAGACTGCAAGAAGAGTCATACGTCTCTGAACTTTTTCATAAGTATTGGATTGTTGACATTAATGATTATTTGGATTTGCTTAACAAATATTTGTTAAGCAAATCCAAATATAAATTCATAAGAAAAACTAATTTTTTTAATACCTTTTTTTTTCTTTAAACGACTCTGTTAAAAATTCTCTGGGCAAGAGTTTTTATTACTTTTTTTTTAATTACACCTTGTAAAAACAAACACTTGACATGTGAAAAACTAGATTTTTCACTTTTCAGACAGTTTTTAATGTTTTATTTTTAATTTTCTTATTAATTTTTTTTTGTGTGCGCGCGCATTCGTTGCCAGTTTTAAACAGGAATTCGCGATATGAGAAGAGGTTAAAATACTTGTCGTAGTCATTTACTTGATGACTAATTATACTTTTGAACACATTAATTATTTTTTGGGAAGAGGAGGGTCTACATTTTCGGCCCCACCTGGTTTTTTTTCACTTTTGTTTTACGCTCGTCGCAATTAATTAGTGAGTTCACGAATAATTAATTTGTTGCGCACTAAAGATAAATTCATAAACTTTTTTTTTTTTATTCCTCCCTCACTTTCAAATAGTGACACTCCATTACAATATCTTTTGTCAGATATAATTAGTAGGTCAGTATTTGGTTCATTTCATATTGTGACTTAGATCTTAAATTTCTCTTGGCGGGGGCGAGTGGGGCTGTGAAGTTTCCCACCCCCGCAAAAAAAAAAAAAATATCGATCAAGAAAACGATCATAAACACGACTAATATTTTTTTAAATTTTAAATCTTTTTTTTTATAGACTGACATTGTCATCAAAACTTTTTTGTCTTTTTTTTGTCATGGTGGAAATTGTACTTTTATTTTAAGCGTCAAATATGTTTCACTCTATTTTGAAAAAGTTTTGCATTCACACCGACGATACGAAGTCTGGGGTTTTGAAGAGGAAAAAGTTTTCATTTCTTTTTTTTCTTTTTCTTTTTTCAACAATACCTGTGTAAAATTATCATTGTCACGAATAAAAACTGTTTCAGTTTATAATTTAATTAATTTATCTCAACCAAAGCGAAAACTTTTCGAAACAATAATCTTTTTTTCTAAATGACGTAATTGATTTCATTGGCGGTAAGAAAACCCGGTTTATTTTTTGTCGTAAGTGAAACTTTGAAATTATTGGAAGTTTTCTTAAGCTAGAATTAAAACTTCTGACTGATTTTCCTAAAATAAAACTAAAAAAACTTGATAAATTTTTAAATTATAAAAATTCTCAACCTTAAAGTTTTATTTCACACTCGTGTGTGTGACTGAGTTTGGGTGGGGCGAAGATTCTCATCTTACCTGTCCTGGTCTGGAAAACAAAAGCCACTTTTGTTGACTTGGTGTTAGTTTTCAAGACTAAGATTTCTTTTTATTTTTTATTTATTTATTTTTTTTTTTTTAAATATATTAATAATTACATAATATAATCTTTTTCTTAAAATCCTTCTTAGGCTTATTTTTATTTTAATCGTCCAATTTTATTAAAATTTAATTTAAATTTGTTCATATTTTGACAATGAGAAAAAAAAAAGTAATTATTTTGTTTTGGTCCTAAAAAAGTTGTGTTGAGAAAAAAAATCCTTTGATTTAAAATGAAAAAAACAAGTTTCGTAACAAAAGTTAAACTTCCTTTTGTATCGTACATTTAAAAAAGATCAAGTGTTTTTTCACTTTTAAATGTTTCAATTTCTTTATGCGATTGTTTTTTATTTAAATTTTAATTCTTCCTACGTACAAAAATGCGTATTGATGCGATACAATAATTTTTAGAAGAAACTGAGACACGTGCGTGTGTGAAGATCATGGTCATTAGTTTGTTTCTTTTTTTTGTCTAATGTCAATGAATAAAAATTCAATCGACTTAGGTTTTTTTTCAACCGACTTGAAAGTTTCACAGAACTCAAGATCAGCAGATATAACTTTTTTGTTTTTATTCTCTAAAGTGAAAGTAATCATTCAAAGAGCAAATTTGAAAAGTACATTACGCTCGCTTTTAAGGATTGTTTTTAAAAAGAATTAAAAGAAATTAAACAGAAATACGACTTTGAAAAACAAACAAAAAAAAACAATCATAAATTCGCATCAAATGCCACTTTTATCAGAGAGAAAAAGAAAAAAAAACAAAACGTTAAAAAATGCACATGAAGTTTAGGATGGGGAATTTGTCGAGTTTTTTTTCACTTTTTTTCTTATTTTATTTAAATGAACATCGGACCCCCATTAAATTAATCTTTTATTTAATTTTTTTTATTTGTAATGATTATTTTACCTTTAGATAAAAATTGGCAGTCGTTTGTATTGGCATCGAAACATTCGTTTTTAATTTGTAATCCAGTTCTCAATAATTTTTATGTCTTCTAAACTAAAAATGCATACAAAAACTGTTAATAATTTAATTGTTATTCGTTTTATAAGGATATTTGGCTTTAAGGTGTGTGTTTTTTTTTTTTCCTGAAAAAAATAAATTTTATTTATTATTGTCTGTAACTTTGTCTTTGAGAAGTCCTTGTTAATGTTCAAAGTTGTTAACATTCCAAATTTTTTTTGTTGGATGATTGAATTTATCTTTTTTCATTGTGTTCTTTTTTATGCTAACAACTTTTTCGACCGATCCAGGATCTTTCAGGTGAATAATCAGTAAAGAAACATTTTTCTTTAGA
>OZ038500.1:4158304-4248304 GCA_964036315.1 Acanthosepion esculentum | reverse complement strand
GAAGAATTATTTTCAACCCTCCAATCTCTCTCTCTCACCGGTCGGATATGACAAGCCTCTCACTGCTTTATTTCTATCTCCATCGGAAGTGCTTGGACGAACGACATTCCTTAGTTCCACAAAACCTTCACCTGCCATATCACTGACATTGTAGCAAACCACCCACATTCATTGGTGAAAAGTAAGTTCCACTTGAACAGCTTCTTCCTGCAAACCACTCCTCTGTGGAACAGACTCCCTAAAGGATGTTTCTCTGATCACAACAATCTTGACATGTTCAAGTCTAGAGTTAACTGTTATCTTCTCCTATCCATATAAACTACCCTTTAATGTAACCCTCTACCTTCAGTGGCTCCCGGGCCTTGAACCTTACTTTAAAAACAAAAATTAAGACACACTACATCTACTGCAGTCATAGCAGCAGTGGGTAGGTCTTTCGCAAGATATCCTGACAGTGTCATCCTGCTTCAGGTTAGTTTTAAATTTTGAGTTTTCCTTCTCCTAGATTAGTTGCCATCTCGGGGCAAGAGTCTAGAGAGCCCTGCTGTTTAACCCACAACTGGTTGAGGAGGACAGATACATGCTTTTCCCAAGGGTAATTGTGCGGAAGTAAATGTAAATGTCATGAAAATACAGGGTGTGTCCCTAAAGTGTGGACACATAGGCAAAAATACATATTTTCAAGAAATGAAATTTTCACCAACATTTTATTGAATTAGAATATTAAGAAATAACATCTTTAATATGATTTCCATCATTTGTGATGCAAAGGATAATGCACCTTGTAAGATTCACATGAACTTGATGCAATAACTGCACATTGCTATCAATTTTAGCACATTCAGTCTTTATGCGTTCAATCAAGTGTGTTGCATCTGTGATCTCCATTGAGTACACCTTCCCCTTTTAGCATACCTCAGAAAATGAAGTCAGTTCTTTCTTCATTTGACAAAAGCATGTTTAATCTGTGGAGGTAAATGAAAAAATATAGTTAGAGATTTTCTGTCTGTCCAGACCTTAGGGTCACTCTGCGTATGTATGTATGTATGTATGCAAAAGGTTTGGTTGGCCAAAAAATTTTGCTTATTAAGTAAAAAAAAAAACCCAAACGATTTGGCCAATGTAGTTGATTGATGTCTTTCTTTGCTTGTTTTGGATAATTGGAGATTTTCAACCAAAGCTAAAATTACAATTTCTAAAATTTTTAAGAATTGTTTTCAGATGTTTGTCTCAGTTAAATTGTTTGGGAAGTGATTTTATTTATTCGACCTTTCCACTAAGGCTGGGTGTGGTACAAGGTTTTTTATGTGGGTTGCCCATAGGCATATATATTTCATATATGCCAAAAACAAAAATTGCGCAGACCCCACAACCAGTGATATGCTGTTATTATCACACCAGCCCTTCCTCTTTTAGCACAATGATGAAGGTGCTGCCACAAGGTTGGAATCCCCAGGACCAGTGCCGCCTTCTACTTCAAATGATTAGAGGACAGCTACTACACTTTGATCTTGGCCAAAATGTGTAGAAAATTAAAGATTAAAAATTTTGGGTGTAGCAGCCATTATACTGTTGAGGACCAACCTTGATATTCTTGTAAATCCTTAAGGGATTCTCGACATGGTTAAAAAAAAGGGGTAAATTAGCATCAAGTGTTCCAAAAAATGACTCAAGATCAACCTTTTACAGAAACTATGATCTAGAATTGGAATGAAAGCAGTGATGGCACCTACCCTGAATCCATCATAAACATTCAGGATGTAGAATTAGTAAATACTAAACACTTCAAATACGCCGGCGTATGGGTCAGTTATAACAAACAGTGCATGGTAGAAGTCAAGAAAATGGTCTTCTCTAGAGATGGTCACGTCCAACACCGCAAATTAAAAGTGCCGGCACAAGGTTGGATTCCCCGGGACCAGGCGCCTTCTCCTATCTCAGATGATTAGAGAACAGCTATTACAGTTTGATCTTGGCAAAATGTGCAGAAAATTAAAGAATAAAAATTTGGTGTGAAGCAGCGACTGCACTGTTGAGGACCAACCGTGATATTGTTGTAAATAAGTTATTCTCAGCATGGTTAAAAATAATTAACAAAATGGTAGTGTCAAGTGTTCCAAAAAATGAGACTCAAGATCAACCTTTTATAGAAACTATGATCTAGAATTGGAATGAGAGCAGTGATGGCGCATATTCTCAATCCATCATGAAAATTCAGGATGTGGAATTAGTAAATACCAAAGACTTCCGATACCTTAGTGTATGGATCAACTGTAACAAATTAAGTACAGGAAGAAAAATTGAATATAGAATAACCTGTGCCAGAGATAGTTTTGTTAAATGCTAAAAAATCAAACCATCAACCTGAAAACTCAAGTCCTGTTCTTAATTGTCAAGCTTTGAGTGAGTAAAGCCTGATGGTCTTAGCAAGGGTCATCTTCCTTTTGAACAGCTGAGACATTTATATAGAATAATCAAGATGCTTTTGAACTCTATCAAAACTGGAATAATATTGACAGGCTAATATTTCCATTGTAATTTCTATTTTAACAAATTTCACCATTTAAGAAAATATTTATGAATTCCGTGTATGTGGGTCGACTGAAAAGTTCATAGCCTAACCAGATAACTGTCCAACCAGCTGTTGTATTCTGGTACACTTGTATGTCTTTTGTCTACCAACTAGAGTGTCTATTTCAATTTATATCTTGGTCAGCCTATGAACTTTGTAGCTAACCCTCGTAATGGCACCCTTGCAGGTGAGATTATTAATTTCTGAAATGATTGCTTATTTTGTTTGAATTTAATCCTTTAATCCATCTTAATCTAATCCTAACCCATCATTAAGACCGAAATTCCAATTGCTTTATTGCAAAAATGATATTGAAGCCATGCACCTGTGAGAACAACACTCTTATCACTTGGCTCTTTTCTTTTTAATGACCTGTAAGAATTCACTAGGTGATTATATCAAACTGGAATTTGTGATTATGCACTACAACAGCTTTTTCATAGAATAAAAATTTGGCAAACCTCGATAAACGTGCCTACAAAAAAATGTAGTGACAAAAGGATTTTTTTTTCTCATGATGCCACTAATATTTTAAACTACCTTTACTCTTTGGCAATGTTTTATTGTTTTAAAAAGCAATTATTTGAATTTTAATAAAACCTAAATGTATGATGAAAGTGAATTTATACTCCTTTTTTTTTTTTTTTTTTGTTTTTGAGGATTTACAGCAAAAATACTAAACACTATTTACTTTTTCAATTGTTTATTTACAAGAATAATTTTATATTTATAACATTCTAAGAAGTAATACAATTAAAACTAATGCATTCTTAATATTTTGTTTAGATTTTGGAAGGCATCTTTCACTGGATTTTTGTGCTACACTTCCCAGACAGTTATTTTTGCGTACTTGCTCGATTCTTGTGCTTCCAATTTGTAGTTTCCATCTTGGGCTGTGCATCTTGCTAACTGTTGTAATCTAGAGAGTGTTACTGAATGAGGAATAACCAAAATGGAGGTTAGAAATTAAATGTTAATCTTTATAACATCAACAAAATACAATACTCGCCAATGGTGTGAAGTAGGTAAACCACTGCTACTAGTGTGACTACTTAGACAGCATTTACATTATTTGAACTATTGCCCTCATCTTTGTCACCATGTTTATCACAACGTTTCAGTCATTGTACGCTCCGGCCTTCAGGTGGTTGGAATGTCGAACTGAACCCTTTATTTCACTTACTGGAGTAGACTGTTCTAGTTCCACATGCCATGTCTAATGGATGTCAGTTATCTCCTGTTAATTCCCCTCTGAAAGTTCTCCACTGCCTTAACCAGGTATTGAACTCCCACTCTTCGGCTCCTGTCACTGGATCTAACTAACGCCTTTATCCACTGTGCCATATGTCCTTGAGGGTTCAGTTCGACATTTTAACCACCTGAAGAAGGCCGGAGTGTATAATGGCTGAAACATTGTGATAAACATGGTGAGAAAGATGAGGACAATAGTCTGAATAATGTAAATAGTGTACATAATACCTCATCTCAGAAATATAGACAGATACTGAAAGGCTGAAACGTTGTGATAAATATGGCAACAAAGATGAGGACAATAAACCCGAATAATGTAAATAGTGTACATAATACCTCATCTCAGAAATATAGACAGATACTGAAATGCCGAAACGTTGTGATAAATATGGCAACAAAGATGAGGACAATAGTCCGAATAATGTAAATAGTGTACATAATACCTCATCTCAGAAATATAGACAGATACTGAAAGGCCGAAACGTTGTGATAAATATGGCAACAAAGATGAGGACAATAAACCCGAATAATGTAAATAGTGTACATAATACCTCATCTCAGAAATATAGACAGATACTGAAAGGCCGAAACGTTGTGATAAATATGGCAACAAAGATGAGGACAATAAACCCGAATAATGTAAATAGTGTACATAATACCTCATCTCAGAAATATAGACAGATACTCAGACCGCATATTACCCTCACTTACAATAAGGTCCAATGTATTTATGAGGATTGGGACGTACCCATTAATGTTCATATGCATGGTATATAACACTAACAATAATCTGTTCTGTCTTAGAATTGATGGTTGTTCCGTTTTTGTGTTTTCTTGCTTTCCTTCACTACCTTATCTTGAAGTTATTGCAGTTTCCGTTCTGTGTTTGTTATCAATCAACACAGTGTTTATCTTTGTATCTAATTTGCAAGTATCTCGATCTGACTCCAAAGTTGTCTTGGCTGTGCCATCCTTCAAACTTTCAAGAAAAACAAATTCTCTTGTGTCTGTGATGTTAGCCAAACTTTCCTGCTAATCAGCAGAGATGCACTGTGTATCAAGCTCAAGGAAACATTCCCAACTGGTTATGGTTAGACAACTGACAATAAAAACTCTTGTACTCTGGGGGATATTTACTGTAACCTGTTTTAATTCACCAAGATGAAACAAGTAAACACCAAAGGAAACAAATATTGTAACAAAGTACTGACAATTTTGTTTTATTATTAGAATCATTTAGGAAAATTTTCATGATTGTGACTTTCTGCTTGTTTAGCTCTACTGCCAGCTTGATTTTTAGATGCACTAATGTTTCCTGCCATGGCGAAAGCACTTTACTAATGTCTTTCTGCCATTTTAGATTTTGGAAGGCATCTTTTGTCATTCCAATGTTGCCATATTACATAACAGTTCAGCAATATTTTTTTTTTTCTTTTGTTTCTAATGAAGTTTTTTAATACTTTGTTTAGATTTTGGAAGGCATCTTTTGTCATTCCAATGTTGATTCGGATTTTGGTATCGTATTTCATTTGCATGAGATGGTGTTACCAATTGTACCTCGAGGATGTGAGTGCTAAAGGAGGAAGAATTTTAAGTATCAAAAAAGGAAGGATACACACTGATCAGCTTTGCTTTTAGTTCTGCAATTATTTCTAGAATTGTTGCTGCCTTGATCATCATTATGTAAAAAGAATAATAACCAAAAATGTAGAACTTGTTTCCTCAATAATTGACATTAGCAGCCGCTTTGTCAAGTGCTGTATGGTTTTAAGTTTTTAACTTTGTTCAATTTTTTCTTTCTTTTTTTTTAATATATAACTAGAAGTGTCTACTTAAAATTGTATATCAAATTACTATCAGCAACTAGTTCAAAGACAGGAACATATTGTACAAGAATCTTATACACTGGACACATACCTAATTAGGCCTTTACTTTTGCTGTAACCTCCGCAAAGCAAAAAGGTAAAGTTTATGTCAGTAAGACAGTTATTGATGATTCAGAAAATGGGTCATAATTCATTATTCTGCTTTTAATTATTGTGCTAATGAGAAATATATTTAATTAACCTATATATTTCTTATTAATAGCTTGAAGTTGAATACCTTCATTTTATATTGTTCCAGGTCATCAGTGAAGTTCCATGAAGTATTTTTGGAATTCTTCAAGTTTAAATTTTTTTTATTTTTTTTTTTACCAGCAAGCAAGGTGATAATGCCACTAGGATGCAATGGGTTACTGGGGGTCAAAGAGAATGAAAGAGGACAAAAGAACAGGAATCAGAAAGGTAGATGATGATGATTGGCATTGCCTTTAAATGTTTAAACACGTGGCAAGAAAACAAGAAATAGGGAAGGAGTTTCACAAGCAACAAAAGAAACCATTAGAATAGAATATATGGTTGCATCGAACTAGTTCAAGAGTAAAAACACCGAGACGTTGAAAATGAATTGTTGCCCCTTCTCGGGCTCACTACAGAAAGACTATATTGAATCCATTGCTAGGTCAGCTCCTAAGAAAGTCTGTTCACTATGTTGAGTGAAACAATTTTTCTCTCCAGAATCTATCTATAAGTTGACCGTTCGTCAATTCTGCCTTAGAATATTGTTGCTGCATATGGTATGGTGCCCTTGCTATTTAGCTTGAACTCCTTGATAAGATCCAAAGAAAAATCTGCAATGTTATTTGTTCCTGATCTGGTGCCACCACTCCAGTCACTTTCCCACGGCCATAAGGTTGCCACTTTTTGATTTTTCTATAAATACTTTCATGATAATTGTACAGATGAGCTCGTTGCTATGGTACCTAGAGTTTTTTTAAAAATTTAAGCACAGTACTAGACTAGTGGCAAAGTTTCATCAATTTACAGTTAAGCTGGCTAGATGTAGCCATAAGTTCTATGCTAACAATTTCTTGCTCTTCTCACTTGCGGAACTCTCTTCCAACTCCATGTTTTCCAGCCAACTTTAATCTGCAAAACTTTAAATGCAATGTCAATTGCTATTTACTGTCCACCTGATAACTATCTTTTCTTTCTGATCATCATTAATATTTCTGTTCCTAATTCTTCCACACTCTGTAACCCCTTGTGTTTTAATGGCATTACTGCATTGCTTGGGGGTGATTCCAATTTAAAAAAAACCTAGTTGCCAATCTGGTAGCACACTTAAATTCATGCAGTTGAGGCACAAAGTAGGAAAGCAAATCAGAACAATTGCCATGAAAATATTTGCAGAAAAGACAGAGAGGAGCTATATCAGATTGGTGAGAAAGTGACTGAATTTGAGAAACATAAATTTTAACTAATTTTAATAACTTTATTGGGTTTCTTACTTAATATCATTTTAGCTAATTACCTTTCAACTATGTCTCAGGTATCTTTTGTATTCCAGAATGTTGATGTTACCTATAGTTGGGGGACATACACACGTCTATACCTGCATATCACATTTGGTTTTTACATTCCAGTGTTTTAGGAAGAGGGTCTCTTCTTGTCCCCATCCCCAACCTTTGTGCTAAACTTGTGATCTCTCTGATCTTTGTTCATGTTACCATATCAATGGGGTTTAAACTTCAGTCTGCCATTTCTTGGTTAATCCACATGTGCTACTAGTATTGATGCTTGGTTTGCTTATTGTGTTTTCTTAGCAGAATTTATAGGCAGATGATTACTTGAATCATCTTATTCAATAAGCTCCCAGTTTTTTTTATCCTTTAAACCCTAATAAAGGCAATAAAACCATTAAGACACAAGATAGTGAAAGAATCTAAGGAAAATGTTTTGGAGAGAAGACAATAAAAGAACGGGTTTCAGGGAGACAGAAAATGACTGTGTTGAATTTAAATTTTAGATCAAAGTTGACAGGAAAGCAGGAAGCTGGAAGACTTCCACAAGTGAGAGGTGTATTTATCAATCACTGCAATAAAATATATCAACTCATTCCTGTCCACTGTCCAGTTTTGAGGGTGGTGGGCATTGAATCAGAATTTGGGTTGAATTTTTTTTAATCATACAGTAGGTATTAATGTGTTAAAAATTAAGATAAAAGTAAATACTATTAAAATATTACTAATAGTTGACAATGCTTCATTTCAGTGACCATTGCTTGTGAAACAGTTTTTGGCTAAGAACAACATTCCCCTGATCTGACAATTACCATATTCCCCAGATCTCACCTTTATGACTTTCCTTCTTTTCAAAAATCAAGTCTCACAAGATTTCCAGATGTTAAGGAAATGCAAGAGAATTTGATGGGGTAGCTGCATGCGTTCCAGAATTACTATAATCAAAATATAAATAAAAATAACAATCCAGTCTTAAAAAGAAAATGGACATTGCTTACACTAACCACTGACTGCAAAATTATCAATCATGTGCCTCCTTGGGCACTCACTTCCTTCAAGATTAATCAGGCCTCTGAGTAAGAGGAAGGAATGTATTGAGTAAATGCACTTTGATAAAACTAATAATGAAGATTATTACTTCAAAGAAGTCAGAAATAATTTAATGAATCTATAAAACATTTTGCCAAGATATATACACAAGGTCTGATCAAAAAGTATCCAAATTGTTGTCATGGTAACAGAACTAAAGTACGCATGGCAAAGCTGCTTGGCACAGATTGACATTGAACTCTGTCACACATGCACACCAAGTTATAACGTTCTTGCTCACTTTCTTGCAGCACTTGGAAGGAAAGTGTAGAGTGTGGTCGTCTCACTACGCCGCAGATGTTCCATCAGTGACTTTGATTTGTGCAGCATTTTTTAACCAATCACTGCATTTCTTGTGTTCAACAACCACCATATTCCTCACATACCCCCCCTCTTTGCAAGTTCATTTTTTCATAAATCAAATCCCACTTGGAAGGAATAAGATTTGAAGATGTTGAATAAAATCCAAGTGAATGCAATGAGACAACTGCTTACTATCACCCCCCCCCAAAAAAAAGGATTTCCAGTAATGCTTCCATCAATTGAAATGATGCTGAATAAAGTGTATGACTTCTGAAGGGGACTACTTTGAAGGGGATTAAATGCCGAATTGATATGTTTTGTAGTTTTCTTTTTATAGCATCAGTCTCGATCCTTTTCATGAGACCTTGTCAATTTGATATAAATGTATAAAACATTGTTTTAAAGTTATTATTAAATTAATATCTCATTATATTAATAGGATTAGAAGTTAATTGGATTAACCAACTGATTAGAAAATGGAGATTAATTTAAAGAAATGTTTTTGTTTTTACCAAAATAGGGATTTTTTATATTGTGCAGAAGTAAAATAAAATATCAAGTTACCAATCTCTCCTTCAAAGTAGACCCTTTCCTATTATTGGCACATTGGCTTGCACTGCACTTAATAAGTTAGGGACAAGTCGATACAACATTAAATTTTATTTTGTCTTTTTTCGACAAGGACCATTTTACTCATCTTTGGATAAGGCATGACACAAATAAGACAAACTTGATTTCTGAAGATCTCTCTCTCTCTCTCTCAGGCAGTATCTTCACATTACACTGATTGGCTAAGTTCAGGAGTATGTCTTGATGCCTTTAACAAAAGACAGTGGGGCTGGGCAAGTTTTGTCTTTGACTTTTCTAGATGTTTGAATTCATATTTTTCCTGTGCTGTGCAGACACAAATAAAACCCATTGTGGCCTTTTATTGTTTCAGCATTCTTTTGACATTTCAAGATTTTATTAAAATTAGGATTCTTATTTTCTTTTTGACAGCATTACTTTTAACTAATGAATTATCCAGTCTTTCTATAAGTAAAATTAAAGTTGCTAGTCTATACAAAATCTTGACCTAATAAAACTTCACAAAATAAAAATAGTGTTAATCACTACAATATCCTTAATTTTAATATCTACCATATTGTGTGAGAAATTTTGAATGAAACTGAAAGGCAAAAAAGGGGTTCATTATGCATAAGTACATTTTCAGACATTTTTAAACCTTTGAACCCTGCATTCCTGAACAATTTTAACCCTTCTGCCAGAGCTCCGGAGTCAATATTCGCAAATAATTGTTGTATTATTTTTCACAGTAGATATAAAAATAGTTACAAGTGTTTAACCACAGTTCAACTGGTAGCTGGGCATTAAGTCATTTTTCTCTACAACTGTTCAACTGGTGACTGGGCATTACATCTTTTTCCTCTATCAACGGTAAAGCAGTGGTCATGGCTCGAAAGGTTAATCTGTATAATTTGAGTTCACTTCAGCAACAATAAATCTCTTCTTTCATTCATAATACGTTGTGATAAATATGGCAACAGTTATTTTTCAAAGGGTTAATCAGTGTAATTTTAGTTCATTTTGGCAACAATAAATCACTTCTTTCATTCTCTCCCTCTTGTGATCTTACCACTTGTTCAGGCAGAAAAACCCACACTCGACTCCACGACGATCATATGATTTCGCCAATTCCCCATTCGTAATACCATTTTACTTGTCTCCCCCTATCATCATTGGAAATTTCAATGATACCAGCAACATCTTGTATTTGCAAGAATGTTTTTAAACATTTGCCTTATGAGCATTTATTTATTTTTTCTTTGTTTTTTTTTCCTTCATTTCTCCAACCAAACTCAACTTAAAAAACCTCTTAGCACAATAGATAATAAAACACAAAGTAGGCAGGTGTTGATAACAATATTTTGCAGAAGGTATTTTATATGTCGGCCATATTTGTTTGTTTCTTCATTCTTAATGAAAGACTGAATTTTAAAAAGATTTTCTTCAGTATCTATTTCTGAGATGTGGTATTATGTACACTATTTACATTATCCGGACTATTGTCCTCATCTTTGTTACAACATTTCGGCCGTTGTACGACTTCTTCATGTGGCTGGAATGCTGAACTAAACCCTTTATTTCGATCACTGGGGTAGACTGTTCTAGTTCCACGTGCCATGTTTAATGGATGTCAGTTATCAGTTACCTCCTGCTTAATTCCCTCTCCAAGTTCTCCACTGCCTTAACCGGGTATTGAACTCACACTCTTTGGGTCCTGTCACCGGCTCTAACCAATGCCTTTATCCACTGTGCCATGTGTCCTTTCTTAGTTTATCAATATATAGAAATATAATAAAATCATATCAAAGTGTGATAGATTAATTAACCCCTTAAAATGTATTACTGAATCTGTCTAGTTAGCACCTTTCCTTGAAAATAAGTTTTGAACAGGATATTAAAAGAAACATGCAATGACTAAACAACTGGTTCATTTCTTTTCTTTAATATCATGACAAATTAAATATTTTAGTGAAATATATGTAAGACATTGAGATTTTAATGGATAATATGGTAAAATTTAAAAAAAATTATGTAGTGATGGCTGTACTACGGGGTCATATTCTACTTAAGGATGTAATTTATCCATTTTTTAACCTCAGAAATCTGGGTTTGTATTATATCGAAGTTCTATTACACACAAGAAAATATGGTACCTGAAGAAGAAAAACTTAACATTTGTGAAGGCTAACATTTTAAAAGTAGGGCTATTGAATGAAAATTTCAATTAAATCAAACCAGGGAATCGATAGCTGAAATATAAAAAGTAATCCTGGGGTCAATTTTAAGAATTAAAAAGGTCAACACTGACCAGGGAACATTCCATAAAATATCATGAAAGTGATTAAACAACAAAGATAGAGGTGGGTAAAGATACATAGCAAAAAGAAAAGATAACTGATGGAGTAAAAGGTTGCTTGATTGATACCCAATGAATAGCAAATACAGTAAGAAAGCACCAGACAAAATAAGAGATAGAAAAGTTTTCTGGTGAGATATGACAGAATAGCATGTTCTTTTTCCATTGCTACCAATGCATTTGTAGTTGTGACAAAACTGGGGTCACATGTCCACTTCTCGCTAGCTAAAACGTGTGTTCGTCCCACGTTTCAGTAGACACTGGTAAATATACAGCTCACTCTATCGGTAGGTTGAAGCTAGCGTCCAGCTTCCAGACAAAAATAAACAGCCGTAACTTAATACAAAACTCTATAATAGTGCACGTCACCACGGTCCCAACCGCACTACCAGCCAATGTCCCAGACCGTTTTTATTGACCGAAAATACGGCCAACACACCAATCATTGACGTTGACCTCGCTCTCAATCAGAGTCCCCAGCTCGTCCAATCAGCATGCAGACCGCCACTAGACAAATCGTGCCAAGCAGCATAAAATAACAAATGTCGGAGAATGTACTTTTCCTTTACAAAACAGCAGCTCAACAAGCAAAACATCTTGGGCGCTTTAACTCTGGTAAGTGCGAATATTTATTGTCACAGCATTCTTGGTTCCAGTCTATCTTCCTCTTAACTGAAAAGATTCCAGCATAGACATGCATGGCCTTGATGTTTACATCTGGGATAATCTTCCAATAGCAAGGGAATTCTCTCTCGAAGCTCTATACTACTCTTTCATGTTTCCATTTTTTGTTGCAAAACTCTGTTAGCTATTTCTTTTTTTCTTTTTTGTTGCTCTCCATCTGCGAACATCTTTGTCTTTGGTGACTTTAATGCTCCTCATAACATGAGGCTGAAACATTCCAAAGGTTCTGATGTCGCCGCTCTTCAGACATTAACTTTTTCCATTGCCTAATCCCTTACTGAGTTCATGGACCTTCCTGCCTGTTTCCCTAGCAACAAGCTCCTCTACTTGATTTCTTCCTTACCTCCTTTCCTTGCTCTTGCCCTCTTCATAACTCTGACCATTCTATGGCAGCTATTGATATTTTGTCCCCGTCATCTATTAAACAGGAATCCCCTATTCATAAGACATCTTTCCATTATGAGCATCCTTATTGGGACTCACTCCATGATTCTCTTTGTGATGACCCTTGTACTGACATCTTTAACCTCCCAATTGAAAATTGCACCAAGTGAGTAATCAGGAGGACAGTAGATAGTGATTGACATTGCATTTAAATTTTAAAGTTGGCTGAAAAGCATGGAGACGGAAGGCAGTACCACAAGTGAGAAGTGTGAGAAAAAAAAACTGTTGGCATAGAAGTTACAGCTACATCATAAAGTTTGATGTCAAATTTCATAATTGACCTTTGGAGGTCGACATGTTAAAAAAAATGTTGTTTTAAATGTTCTTTTTTTTCTCCCCATTTATTGTTGTAGTACTCTACTCTTTGATGAACTCAGTCTTTGTTTCCTGTAAAAACTTTAGAAGTTTTCCGAGCTGGCATTATCAGTGAAATGGAGATAACTTTTGTTACCAAAAAGTTATAGACATTAAATAAAAACTGCCAATGACGAGGTATTTTGTGCCAACAACGTTTATTTGCAGTGATAATTTAACTCATAAAAATTTTTATTGCTTAAGTTGGCTATTATAAAGTTGGCATTTGAAGTTGGATTTCATTAGTGACCTCTGGCAAGAAGCATGTTAAAGACTAGTTGAAAATCACATCTGCATTGTTTCTCCAAATATGGCAATCACTGATTTGCTTCAAGTCCAAAAATGAAAATAATGCATCTTTCATAAAATGATTTCATAATATCTAAATATGCACGCCCCAGTTCACCTCCCTCTCTCCATGTTTTCGTTTCAAGAACCCTACCGGATCATCCATTTTGTCGGGCAAACAGAAGTTGCATAATAACTATTCAATCATACACCTCTGACCCCCTAATTATGCATCTCTCGTATCTCTACTGCATAGAATTGTTAGTAACTTACATTAGACTATTATTAAATGTAATGTCATCGGTACCCACCTGGTGAATTAGTCTGGTAATTGCAGTAAATTCAAATGCTTTTTCATAATTTTGTCTAGATTATAAAAGTTACTGGATGATGAGTTGTTGGAAAAATTAGTGGTGCGCATGTTGCTAAAAAAATTTTTTTTAAATTTGGTATTTAAAATTTTTTTAGGTATGCAAAAGGGTTAATTATTTTGGTTAGTTGATTTAATTTTTATTGTTTTTTAGCCACTGTAAAGGCGACGTTGATGTATGGTGCCACTACTTGGACATTAACTAAAACCCTAGAGTCTTAAGGTTGATGGAACCTACACTTTTGAGATCTATACTTAACATCTCTTGGAGACAACATCCAACTAAGTCACAGCTCTATGGACCCATCCCTGATATATATATATTTTTTCTTTTTTCTGATCTACCAGCTAACCTTAAGCAAAGATTCTTTTGAGCCACTGTAGAAGCCGTTTTAATAGTGCCACTGCTTTGGACATTAACTAAAACCCTAGAGTCTTAAGCTTGATGGAACCTACACTTTTGAGATCTATACTTAACATCTCTTGGAGACAACATCCAACTAAGTCACAGCTCTATGGACCCATCCCTGATATATATATATTTTTTCTTTTTTCTGATCTACCAGCTAACCTTAAGCCAAGATTCTTTTGAGCCACTGTAGAAGCCGTTTTAATAGTGCCACTGCTTTGGACATTAACTAAAACCCTAGAGTCTTAAGCTTGATGGAACCTACACTTTTGAGATCTATACTTAACATCTCTTGGAGACAACATCCAACTAAGTCACAGCTCTATGGACCCATCCCTGATATATATATATTTTTCTTTTTTCTGATCTACCAGCTAACCTTAAGCAAAGATTCTTTTGAGCCACTGTAGAAGCCGTTTTAATAGTGCCACTGCTTTGGACATTAACTAAAACCCTAGAGTCTTAAGCTTGATGGAACCTACACTTTTGAGATCTATACTTAACATCTCTTGGAGACAACATCCAACTAAGTCAGAGCTCTATAAGACTCATGTCTGATATATATATATTTTTTTCTTTTTTCTGATCTACCAGTTAACCTTAAGCAAAGATTCTTTTGAGCCACTGTAGAAGCCGTTTTAATAGTGCCACTGCTTTGGACATTAACTAAAACCCTAGAGTCTTAAGCTTGATGGAACCTACACTTTTGAGATCTATACTTAACATCTCTTGGAGACAACATCCAACTAAGTCAGAGCTCTATAAGACTCATGTCTGATATATATATATTTTTTTCTTTTTTCTGATCTACCAGCTAACCTTAAGCCAAGATTCTTTTGAGCCACTGTAGAAGCCGTTTTAATAGTGCCACTGCTTTGGACATTAACTAAAACCCTAGAGTCTTAAGCTTGATGGAACCTACACTTTTGAGATCTATACTTAACATCTCTTGGAGACAACATCCAACTAAGTCAGAGCTCTATAAGACTCATGTCTGATATATATATATTTTTTTCTTTTTTCTGTTCTACCAGCTAACCTTAAGCCAAGATTCTTTTGAGCCACTGTAGAAGCCGTTTTAATAGTGCCACTGCTTTGGACATTAACTAAAACCCTAGAGTCTTAAGCTTGATGGAACCTACACTTTTGAGATCTATACTTAACATCTCTTGGAGACAACATCCAACTAAGTCACAGCTCTATGGACCCATCCCTGATATATATATATTTTTTCTTTTTTCTGATCTACCAGCTAACCTTAAGCAAAGATTCTTTTGAGCCACTGTAGAAGCCGTTTTAATAGTGCCACTGCTTTGGACATTCACTAAAACCCTAGAGTCTTAAGCTTGATGGAACCTACACTTTTGAGATCTATACTTAACATCTCTTGGAGACAACATCCAACTAAGTCACAGCTCTATGGACCCATCCCTGATATATATATATTTTTTCTTTTTTCTGATCTACCAGCTAACCTTAAGCAAAGATTCTTTTGAGCCAGTGTAGAAGCCGTTTTAATAGTGCCACTGCTTTGGACATTAACTAAAACCCTAGAGTCTTAAGCTTGATGGAACCTACACTTTTGAGATCTATACTTAACATCTCTTGGAGACAACATCCAACTAAGTCACAGCTCTATGGACCCATCCCTGATATATATATATTTTTTCTTTTTTCTGATCTACCAGCTAACCTTAAGCAAAGATTCTTTTGAGCCACTGTAGAAGCCGTTTTAATAGTGCCACTGCTTTGGACATTAACTAAAACCCTAGAGTCTTAAGCTTGATGGAACCTACACTTTTGAGATCTATACTTAACATCTCTTGGAGACAACATCCAACTAAGTCACAGCTCTATGGACCCATTCCTGATATTTCTACAATCTTACATGAATGTGGAATGCGCTTTGCAGGACATCGTTGGTGAGCAAAACAAGAACTTGTGAGTGATCTACTATTTTGGAATCTAACCACGGCACAAGAGAGGTTGGTCACCCAGCAACCACTTGCATTGACCAGCTATGTTATGTCACAGAATGCCACCCTAATGACCTTCTGAACTTGATGCAAGACTCTGATGGTTGGTCTCATGAATGTCCAAGCTAGCTCAGCCGAATTAAAAATAATATAAAATATTACTGTCAGTCAAAAATTAATACAGATTGAGTATCCTCTATCTGAAATTCCAAAATTTGAAAACCTCCAAAATCTGAAAGTTTTTCAGGGGCTCATATGACTACAAAGCGACATGGCTATGCGTAGCATGATTATTGCATTGCAGCATTGCAAACAAAATGCTGACTTTATTTCACCTTTCATTACCTTTAACTGTAATCAGAATCCATGTTTTGTTTTGATAAGAATTCTGTACCTGTATGTAGTGTAAAAATTTTAATCAAAACACATCATCCGTCCATGGGTATGACGGTAAACTGCATATGCATACTGGGTACGGCGATAAACTATGTTCAACAGAGAGGTTGTTTTTCAAAAAAACCTCCAAAATCCGAAAGGTGCTTACATGACTTGCTACAAATGGAACCGTAGCATGATTATTGCATTGCAGCATTGCAAACAAAATGCTGACTTTATTTCACCTTTCATTACCTTTAACTGTAATCAGAATCTATGTTTTGTTTTGATAAAAATTCTGTACCTGTATGTAGTGTAAAATTTTAATCAAAACACGACATCATCGGTAGAGACTGACAGCTTACCGAATTTTCCATTTCACACTCACAGTGATGTCAACGATAATGTATACTCTCCCTCCAGTTTCTCGTACCTGATGTAGAAATAGTGTTTGGTGTTTATCCTTTGTAAACACTGATCCTATTTTTTGAACACGTACAGAAAGTACAAAACATTATTTTGACGTGAAATCTTAATTTCACCACTTAAAAATCTGGGTGAGCATTACACGACTAGCGCCATTACTTGTATTGGGCATATACACAAAATTTATTAAATTTGACATAAAAATACTTTCAGGAGATGTGTTATTTATATAAAATTACTTTTAGGATATAATATATATATATATATATATATATATATATATATATATATATATATATAAAGCTTTGTTATAAAATGTAAAGGGATATTATGTTTATGCTTGGCTTCCATTTCATTGTAAATCAATTTTGATTAAAATGAACCGACAGAGTCTCTCTATTTTCTTTATTATGTTTTTTCCAATTTGTGGATAAAGAGTCGAGTATTGTGCTCAGTTGTGGATAAACTGTAAAAACTTAAAAAAAAAAAGAAAAAATTAAACAGACACACCTTGTTGGTTCTTTTTAACAAACTTGCTTGGATAAATATTTGTTGCTTATATATTACCTCATTCATTCATTCATTTATATATATATATATATATATATATATATATATATATATATATATATATATATATATATTTTTATGTTTAACATTCTTTTTATAGATACAAGTATTTAAGTAAATGATAATAAACAGTATTAAATAACATTTACTGGCCTGAATGTCCGAGAAATTTTCATAGAAAATATTTGTCCCCCGACAGGATTCGAACCTATATCCTATACGTAATCGTCATATAGCCTGACGTGCCTTAACTGATTCGGCCACTGAGGAATGTTTTTAAATAATTGTCGGACTTTGTCCATTTCATAATGTGTGACGTCATTTGTTTACATTTGATAGGCCATGAGCAGTTATGAATGTACGTGAGGGATTCATGGAAGATTGAAGTTTATGAGCCGTAAATTCCACCTTGCCAACTGAACTATCCTCAGTGGCTGAATAGGTTAAGGCATGTCAGGCTATATGACGGTTCCGTATAGGATACAGGTTCAAATCCTGTCAGAGGATGAATATTTTCTATGAAAATTTCTCAGACATTGAGGCCGGTAAATGTTATTTAATACTGTTTATTATAAACAGAGCATTTACTTAAATACTTGTATCTATAAAAAGAATGTTAAACATAAAAATGTCTTTAAATAATTGTCGGACTTTGTCCATTTTCATAATATATATATTCATTTAAACATCTGACTAAACAATTTAGACACGTTATGTTTACTTATTTTCAAGAAAATCCTTTTGTAATCATGTATAAGCTTTCTTGTTCATGATTAAAAACAGCAAGAAAGATACTGTGGTCATATTTATTCATTTTTATTCAAGAGTACTTTCAAGATATATAGGACTAAAGTGATGTTTACATTTATTTCAAATTGCCAGTCAATATACAAAACTAATATTAATCTGAGGATCACCATTATGTTATTGATGTTTGTCAGAATTTTGGGGATGAGGAATTATTTACATTTCTTTACCACCGATCAGACACCTAACTACCACTAGTCATGATGGTTGGATGTCCCCCTCAAGAAGGCACTGTGCTATGAGAGAATATTGGACCTCAAACTCACTTCCAACCTCAAGTGGAACATTTATATAGGATCTATTGCTAAAGATGTAGATAAAATGATCGGCTCCCTGTACCGCTCCAGTAAGTACCTGACTCCTCATGCTATCCTCTACCTTTTATAAGAGTCAAATCGGGCCGAGAATGAAGTATTGTTGTCATATTTGAGCGGAAGGTGCCCAGTCCTCTTTTTCCAGTCTTGATACTTCAAAAGCATCTTGTTTAATCTTATTTTTAGATTGATTCTTCCAAATTTGAATAATAAATGTACAATTTTAGAAGGCTGCCATATTCATTAACTACTCCTTAATGTAACCCTCTACTTTGAGTGGCCCTCGAGCCTTGTATAGGTTGAACCTCATTGTAAAATATATATATATATATATATATATATATATATATATCCCGGGTCACATAACCCTTACAGTGATGACCTTTTCAGTGATTGGCCCTTTCTTTAGCTATTCAGCATCTTCATTTTATTCTGTTCTTGATTAATCTAATTTTTAGATTGATTATTTCAAATTTAAATAATAAATGTACAATTTTAGAAGGCTGCCATATTCATTAACTATTCCTTAATGTAACCATCTACCTTGAGTGGCTCTCGGGCCTTGTATAGGGTGAACCTTACTTTAAAAAAAAAAAAAAAAATAGCTTCTGTCTATTTCTCTGAGATAAGGTATTGCATTATTTACATTGTTCAGACTGTTCTCTTCATCTTCATTGTCATATTCACAACATTATGGCTGTTAGTTAGATCCAGTGACTAGTCCCAAAGACTAATGTCTTTACTGTTGTTCTCAAATTTTAGTTGTTCCTTCCAGCCTTCTTCAAGTAAATTGAGAATAATCAATCTCTGTAGATTGAATAAAGTGTTTCCTTCAAAATACTGAGAAGGTGACAGTGTGGTGGATGACTGAAGAAGGTTTGAAGGTACAATGGCTGGAACATGAGTATAACAACAAAGATGAGCATGTTGATTTCAATAACAAAGCATATAATAATGATCTGTGTGTGTGTGTGTGTCTGTGTGTATATGTATATATATATATATATATATATATATATATATATATATATATATATATAAAAATAATGATTTTTGTGTATTTCAGTTATTTAATTTGTTTATTCTTTTAATCAATTCTGTTCCATGATTTTATGTTGAACATTGGGTTTTTCTATTTCCCTAGTAATTCATTTTTGGATGGATAAATCCAACTGTAAGTATAAAGTACACTATTTCTGTATACTGTATTTAGTAACCCCTATCACCACCACAGTTTTTCTCCCATTCTGACTACACTTGATTTTTTTATTTATTTATTTTTTTGTTTTGTTTGATTTTGTCTGGTTGTCCATCTGCCCAATACTACTTTTAGTATTTAGCGCCTCCAAAATGATACCCCACCACCAATGTGTATGTATGCTTTAAAGTGCACTGCAAAAAAAAATTGATGCCTCTTTTTTTTTTATTTTTATTTTTTTTATTTATGCAAAAGCTTTCATAATTTTTTCGAACAAAATATTGTCTATATTTCTGAGATGAGGTATTATGTACACTATTTACATTATTTGAACTATTGTCCCCATCTTTGTCGCAGTATTTATTACAACGTTTCTGCCGTTTAACAACAAAAAAAAAAATCCCTCTCTCATGTCCTCGTCCCCTGTTCAAGAAACCCCTTTTACACTTTTTCATCCTTCAAATGATTTTATACCCTCACCTGTTGATTGCATATTGTGAAAAAATCCAATCCCTGATAGTTAGGTGCATAAAAATCTCATGGTTGTCCTAAGAAAACAAATCTAAGAAATAAAGTCAGATAAAACAAAATTAAAATAAAAAAAAATCCTAAAATTTTTAAAATGAAATCTAAAATTAAAATTTCTAAAATCCTAAAATTACTGTTTATGTTTTCAGTATAAAACTGAAGCAATATATATATATATTTAAAGACATTTTATGATATGTTTAACGTTCTTTTTATAGATACAAGTATTTAAGCAAATGCTCTGTTTTATAATAAACAGTATTAAATAACATTTACCGGCCTGAATGTCCGAGAAATTTTCATAGAAAATTTTCGTTCTCCGACAGGAATCGAACCTGTATCCTATACGGTACGGTCATTTCGGATACAGGTTCGATTCCTGTCGAAGAACAAAAATTTTCTATGAAAATTTCTCGGACATTCAGGCCGGTAAATGTTATTTAATACTGTTTATTATAAAACAGAGCATTTGCTTAAATACTTGTATCTATAAAAAGAACGTTAAACATATCATAGAATGTCTTTAAATAAATTGTCAGACCTTGTCCAATTCAAATATATATATATATATATATATATATTATAATTTTATCATATAGACAAAACCATTTTACTCACAACAAAGATGCAACTTGGTTTCAGTGCATTTTAATTTTAATATATATATATATATATATATATATATATATATATATATCTCAAATCCAAAAGTGTAAAGGATAATCCAAGTTGTTCTTTTTAATATAAAATATTAAGAAATAAATTTGTAAAAAACTCACAGTATAGAATGTTGAGCAATATGGTATACATCAAGGAAAAGCTTAACACATTACGAAGATATGGTAATAAATCATGATTTATTACCATATTTTCGTGATGTATTAAGCTTTTCCTTTATATATATATATATATATATATATATATATATACATATATATAATAAAACAGATGATGAATGCCTATTTCTGTTCATGAGCTATTCGTATGTTTGATTTAATTTCAGGTGAAAATAAAGACAAAAATTTTCCAACATTTGGATATTTTTTTTATTAAGCTGCTCCTTGATCTAAGATTTCAGCTCAGATGAGCCATCTTCAGAATGGTTATGTGGACATTTTAACAAAGATGAAGTTTTGTTATGTTATCATAGAAGATTACTATGTGATAATAAGTCGTGGAATAGCAGATGCGGTTCTATGACATCATATCACACAAGTGAACGAAATATATGTAAGTGGACACTGAGGGTATTGCTTGGTGTTGACCTCAGTATTCACTTTTATATTTACATACACTCTATCTCTGATATTGAGCACTTTTTCACATAAATATAGCATACCTTAAAATTAATATATATATATATATATATATATATATATATATATATATATATATATATATAATAATAATAATAGTTATACTCGTCTGGAAAAACCTTACGTGTTTTGGTTTGTAAATGACGAAACCAATACCCAAGGAAAAATAAGGAATAAAAAAAGAAAGAACCAAGAACATGAAATTGAGGTGAAAACAATCGGCCAGAATCCAAGCTCAGAGTCCAAAGAAAAAAAACCTCCAAAACGAGTAAAGCAAAAGTAACTATGTTAAGTGCTCAATACACTAAGTAGAGCAAACCTAACTATGAACTTAAAGAGCCAGGTTCATAATTATATATATATATATATATAAACATTATTTTTATATAATATATATATATATATATATATATATATATATATATATATATATATATATAAACATTATTTTTATATAATATATATATATATATATATATATATATATATATATAAACATTATTTTTATATAATATATATATATATATATATAAACATTATTTTTATATAATATATATATATATATATATATATATAAACATTATTTTTATATAATATATATATATATATAAAATTATATATATATATATATATATATATAAACATTTTTATATAATATATATATATATATATAAACATTTTTATATAATATATATATATATAAACATTTTTATATAATATATATATATATATATAAACATTTGTATATAATATATATATATATAAACATTTGTATATAATATATATATATATAAACATTTGTATATAATATATATATATATATAAACATTTGTATATAATATATATATATATAAACATTATTTTTATATAATATATATATATATAAACATTATTTTTATATAATATATATATATATAAACATTATTTTTATATAATATATATATATATAAAATATATATATATATATATATATATATATATATATATATATATATATATATAAAAACATTATTTTTATATAATATATATATATATGTATATATATATATATATATATATATATATATATAAACATTATTTTTAGTAGATCCACGTATTTCAGTTACTATCTCCATTTTTATTTTATTTTCTTAAACAGTGAAATTACTAACAACTGGTCTAAGCTTAAAAAGTCCTCGTAAAGAAATATTTGTGCCTCCAACAGGAATTGCACCTGTGTGCCCTTTTTCATCAAACCATTTCTATAATTAAAATGTGCCTTTACCAAATTGGCCACGGAGACTGCATTGATAGAGCAAAGTTTGAATTACCTATTTAAGAAATACCCATTCCCATTGTGAGTTCTATGGATTTATATCTGCTTCTTTCAGTTTCATACCTGAAATGTAACCAACGCTAATTTTAGAATGGAGTTTTAAAAAATTATCTGACATTATTTCTTATACTAAGAAGATTTCTTTTACAGTAATAATGTTGGATAACAAGAATCCCATTCCAAAATTACTGTCTCAGTTTCTGGTATGAAACTGAAGCCTTGCAGATATAGATTCATAGAATTCCCAATCAGGAATATACATTCCTTAAGTAGATAATTAAAACCTTAATTGATCAAGGCTGGCCCCCATTACCGAGTTGGTAAAGATATATTTTGTCTATAGAAATTGTTTCCTTGATGGAAAAGTAGATACAGGTTCAATCCCTGTACGACTTCCCAATCTAGACTGGTTGTTAGTAATTTCAATGTTTAAGAAAACAAATGGGGGTTGCAACTCAAATATGCGTTCCTACGAAAAATAACGTTTATAGTAATATGAAATTTTTTTTTTTTTAAAACTATTTCCCCTCCTGCAAAGTACTAGCATCACTAAGATGCAAGAGTTATTAGGAGTGAAAGATAATAAGATTTTAGAAGTAATCAGAAACCCAATCCTAAACTGAGAAAAGGGATAAACCTCTACTCCTGTTCAATAGACAGGGAAGGAGGGTGAACCAAATGATAGGCAAACCTATCTACTCCTTTTGAGGAAAATAAACAAAGCAAAAGTGAAAAAATATTGATTAAAAAATCAATTTAAAACAATATACTAGTGTACCTATGCTGTCAAAAATGGTTGTTATAAAGTCTTGGGCTTCAAAAATTTTAAATACAATGTCAATTGCTTTCTTAATTCTTGTTTTTCTGTTGTTCTCTCTATATAATGTTTTTCCTTTTCTCATATTCTTTTACACTCAGTAACTCCCTTGTGTCTTAGTGGCTTTATTACCTTGCTTAGGATGAAATGATTAAGAAATTTTTTTTTTTTTTAGTCTCTGGTTATCCAGCATAATGCATCATTTGTCACTTATGATTCTTTCATGGTTTTGAAATGTATTAGATTTATAATCACATTTCACCATATTTTGATACCTGTTCTCAAAATCTATCTTCTTATAACATTGCCTTGTGCATGGTTGATTTAAGCAATAATAAAATTTATTTCTTAGTTAAGCACTTAACTTGCCACACATTCCGCAAATATTTGCAATGCTGATTCATCAATGTCTCTGAAATTCTACCGCAAAGAAATTAAAAGGAAAAAAAAAAAAAAAAAGATTGGCGGAAAAAGTTTTATTTGTACCTTTTTGGGCAGGAAAACATAAAAAACAAGATGTAACTTTTTTTTTTTTCTTTAAAACGTTTCTAAAGAGAAAAATGTGATTTCTTATTCAAAAGGTCGAAGGGGAAGTCCATTAAATCATGACATGTGGGGATCCCAACAAGCTATAAATCATGTTTAATGCTTCTGTCTATATTTCCGAGATGAGGTAATGTAACTATTTTACTATTTATACTATTTACTTTGCTTGAACTGTTGTCGTCATCTTTACCCTCATATTCATGACATTTCAGCTGTTGTAGTCTCTGGCCTTCTTCAGGTGATATATGTTGTGTTGTATGCCAGTTTTAGTTACTTCCCTTTTGTAACTCAACTCTCCAAGTTTTTGTTCACATCTGCTGTGGCCAGGTATTGAACTCACAACTGTTTGAGTCAAGTCATTTGACTATGCCAACCAGTGCTTTTATCCACTGGGCCATGTGTATGAATTTTTATATGGGTTAATTTTGGGGGCTTATAAACCTAATGTCTCAGTAAACATTTTTACCATAGCTCATATTACAATTTATTTCTTTATTGCTTTTTTTCTCTAGCACTCTGTTCCCATATTGTATTCATGTCCGAATGCTTATCCAGTTTAGAAAGATTTTTGTGGCTTAACATCTGCGCTGATTTCTTAAGTTTTCATATTTTGTTCTCTGCCTATTATTTCAACCTCATCCCACAGGGGGCAGTGATCTCCCTTTTCCCTCCATTTATGGTCAGCCATGGCTGAATCTTTTATTTCCCCTTTTAAATGGTTCAGACATTAGATATTCAGAAAAGGCATGGCATGTGGAACTAGAACAATCGTATATCAACTGAAGAAGTCCAAAGTGTACAACGGCCGAAACATCGTGAATATGACAATGGAAATGAGGGCAACAGTCCGAACAATGTAAGCAGTGTAAATGTTTACTGCTATGCGTTTGCAATGTTTATTGGTTCATAGATACAGAATTGTCTCTTTTGACCTTCCATACATGTTTATTATTTCTGATTTTAAATTAAATTTCTTCAGTTATCAATTAAATCTAATAATTCTTGATTTAAAATATGGAAAATTCTTATATATATATATATATATATATATATATATATATATATATATATATATATATATATATATATATATATATATATATATGTGAAGAAATATAGTCTTAAAGTGTGCTATATTTATGGGATAAAGTGCTCGATATCAGAGAGCGTGTGTAAATATAAAAGTCAACATAGAAGTCAACACTTAGAGGCTACAGTCTGTTTCATGCTAGATGCAATCGTGGTCTGACGATTGCATCTAGCATGAAACAGACTGTCGTCTCTAAGTGTTGACTTCTATGTTGACTTTTATATTTTTACACACACACACATATATGGCAGAGTACTAAAAAGTTCCCTGACTGAGGTGGGTGTCTGCCTGTCGGGGGTGGGGAGACTTCCTTAAAAAAATATTTGGTCAGAAATTTGGAAGTAAGTTGGAACAAGAAATATTTCGCCCTCTCATGCATGTCCTAATAAATGGTCAAAAAAATATATATAGCGACACACAAAAAAGAAAAAGAAAAAAGAACAATAATTGAAGAAATTTACAAATCCTTTTTTTCTGTATCTGGTTGGTTTTCTGTGTGTCCGTTCTGTAATATGTGGTCATAATTGTGTGACTGGACAGTTTGTAATCCAAACTCACAATGAGTTTCCAGCTGGTACTCATTACAATTATTTCAATTGAACATTAATATTCTATGCAAACATTTAATATCAATTTCTGATTGTTACTCCTATCTCTGTCATATAACCGAATGGGTTAATATAGGTAGGTATATGAGTGAGCAATCGTATACAATACATATAAATATTCTATAGTGTAAGAAAAAACAGTGCTCAATGTTAAGTAACAGAGTTATTTAATATATATATATATATATATATATATATATATATATATATGACATTTTTTTATGTTTATACTTTCTTTTTATAGATACAAATATTTAAGTAAATGCTCTGTTTACAATAAACAGTATTAACAACATTTACCGGCCTGAATGTCCGAGAAATTGTCATAGAAAATATGCGTCCTCCGACAGGAATCGAACCTGTATCCTATACGAAACCGTCATGTAGGCTGATGTGCCTTAACCGATTGGGCCACAGAGGATTGTTCGGTTAGCAAGGTCGATTTTACTGTTTTTAAACACAATTCTCCATGATTTTCTCTCATTCATTCATATCTGATCGATGCGTATCCAAATGTAAACAAATGACGTCATACATTATGAAATGGACAAAGTCTGACAATTATTATAAACAGAGCATTTACGTAAATATTTGTATCTATAAAAAGAATGTATAAACATAAAAAATGTCTTAAATAATTGTCGGACTTTGTCCATTTTATAATGTGTGTATGTATATATTCCTAAATTTTCACTTGAGGATGAAACAGGACTTGATACTTTAATTCAATTTAATTCTAATAATTATATTGAGGTTTTCAGCCCTCGTTTTTGAAACATGAGAATTATGTAGCGAAGGAATAATATTTTTTAAAAAATAATTCTAATTTAAGCTCAACTTCTGTATGGAGCACTGTTTTTTAAAAATAAAAACAAAAATATTAAAGAACTCTGGATTATTTACCTAACATGTTCTTGCCTATTTTTCTACATATCTGCATATATATATATATATATATATATATATATTAAGAAATATACATAATATCTTACATTAATTGCACGAAACAAAGTTTCATGCTAAAGCAATTTTCAAGTGTTGGAATCATTGTTATTTTTTTAAATAAATGTAGAACATTTTTTAAGTTTAGTATTTGTAAAGTAGTCAAACTTATTTTTAATTATGGAAAGGTTGGCAATTACAATATTAGGTTAGAATTTTAAAATTTACAATTTTCCATCTTTCAAGACCAGTGTAGATGATTCTGGAATCAATTTCAGGCAGTTCAAATGCCTGAAATTGTTAAATTTTGAATGTTCTTGCTAAAAGCCAGTTCTATATAAGCCAGGATTTTAAGCTAATTTCTTCATAAGTCCTAAATGGGACTGTTGGCGGTAGACCATGATTTTAAAGAATGGATTTAGGGAATCCTACCTTATTTGGAAAGGATTAAGCAAATGAATCCGGTAGATCTTAGTGAGGATTGTCCTTTTTCAGATTGTCATGGACTTCCACTACGGAATCACAAAACTCTATTCCAAATAACAGAAACCACATCACTTGTATAATTTCAACAGCAGCAACAACTAAAATAGATAACCTTTATCTTGAAGAGAACATGACATAATCAAGATTTTGATGTTCCACACTACTTCAAACAAAAAGTAAGGATGGAAGCCCCCATCAATACTGAGAAGACCAACAATGAACTTTAGAAACCTATTTTCCTGATGGTTTGATAGAAAGATTTTATACATTTCAACCAAAAGTAACACTGGCTGTTTGGCCAATGAATACCGAATGTTTCCTTATAAGGAAACGACTAATATTAACACTATTTACATTATTTGGACTGTTGTCCTCATCTTTGTCGCCATATTTATTACAACGTTTCGGCTGTTGTATTCTCCGGCCTTCTTCAGGCGGTTGGAACATCAAACTGAACCCTTTATTTTGCTCACTGGGGAAGACTGTTCTAGTTCCACGTGCCATGTTTAATGGATGTCAGTTATCAGTTATCTCCTGTTAATTCTCCACTGCCATAACCGAGTATTAAACTCACACTCTTTGGATCCTGTCACTGGATCTAACCAACACCTTTATCCACTGTGCCATGTGTCCTTGGCAGGTGGAACTAGAATGGTCTACCCGAGTAAGTGAAATAAAGGGTTCCGTTCAACATTCCAACCACCTGAAGAAGGCCGGAGCATACAACAGCCGAAATGTTACCATAAATGTGGTGACAAAGGTGAGGACAATAGTCCGAATAATGTAAATAATGTACATAATACCTCATCTCAGAAATATAGACAGATACTGAAAGGCTGGAAGGTTGTGATAAATATGGCAACAAAGATGAGGACAATAGTCCGAATAATAAAAATAGTGTACATAATACCTCATCTCAGAAATATAGACAGATACTGAAAGGCCGAAACGTTGTGATAAATATGGCAACAAAGATGAGGACAATAGTCCGAATAATGTAAATAGTGTACATAATACCTCATCTCAGAAATATAGACAGAAACTAATATTAACATTATCATTTAAAATTTTATCTGGAATACTGTATATATTTACGCATAAGTTGATGTGAATATAAGCTAACCTCCTATTTTGTATCAAAGAAAAAAAATTGAAAAATCCCCAAAAGTATAAGATGTAGATATCAGCACAATATATTTAAATATATTTTTTTTAAGCATTCCACCCCAAGCAAGGTGGGAAGCCACTAGCATGCAAGGGGTTACAGAGAGTTGGAGCGAGAGCAAGGAGGAGTGATAGAGGAAAGGATGAAGAGAAGGTTAGGGGAATGATCAGGGCATCAGGAGACGTTGATTGACATTAAATTTGAATAGCTGGAGATTATAGCTATCAGGGAAACAGGAAAAGGGGAGGGAGTTCCACAGGCGAGAAGTGCTAGACATGAAGCTATTGGAGTAGATGACAGCTACATTTAACAGTTTTGACAGTGAAAGGGTGAGAGCCAGATGCCAGCCTAGTTGAACAAATGGTGTGGTTTTGTAAATTTCCTTGAGTGGAGAATATTTTTCTGAAATTCTTTTTGTGAAATACATTGGTTTGATGCCTTGGCACACCTCATCAGTGATGATTTTAGCCGAGGATCATTAGGGGCTTCAGGTCTTTCAACATCAGAGACCATCTCTCAACAGTGACGCAGCCAATACTGATCAGATATCAACATGTGTGCTGTTCTTTAACTGTTCTCATAATGTGTGCAACACAATACCACTTGTCTGGCATTTTTATAGGCCAAGCACAAACAACTTCCAGTTCACCAGCTTCTGCACTATAAAAAAGGAAGTGAACACAGTGCGGTAACCATTTCACTCTTGCAGGGGAAATATATGGACATTCTTGATTTGAAATGTTTTTTTAAGGGTTATTTGCCATCTAGTTTTTGTTTCACAACTTTGTTGTACAGTGATTTTTAACCATTTCATCCATTTCAAAAGTTTCTAGGCTTATAGTGGTTGATATGTCAGTTAGGTTACCAACCTATTAGTCAACAATATTCTCGATTATTTTATTTTATTTTTTTTCTATAAACACTTGTCATATTTTTGTTGTAGATTTTCTTATTCTTGATAACAATCCCACATCCTTTGTTCAAAGTAGTGATGGGAATTTCCTTCCTTTTTGGTTACATTATTTAATAGATTTATGTGTTGTAGTAGTTGTTGTTGTTTTGTTGTCTGTTCCTAAATTGACAGCGAATGATGCTGTTACTCTATAATACAAGCTCTTATGAAAAAAATAAAATCTATGAACATAAAAATAATTTTTGAGACACAAATAGATTAATTTTTTTTTTTTAATTAACGAGGCAGTCTAAATTTCTAACTCCAAACTCAATTCACACTTCTGAGAAACTGTCCTATAATCTTATACCTTTTTTATAGTTTTATTTTCAACAACTGTGTATATACTGAATTTATTTTTGCAATCTCATATCTATTTAGAAAGTCCTGTGCTCATGACATAGCATCTTCTATGCCTGGAAAATCCTCTACTTCCAGGGTTGTTGGTGGACCATAAATATACCATATTTTATCCATCATTGTTTTTAACATTGGCTTGTTAAACATTATTCTCCATTTTTATATATATATATATATATATATATATATATATATATATATATTCCTATCTACTCTCGCTCCAAATCTTCTGTAACCCCCTTGCCTTGATCGACCCCCCATCTTTCTCTTTCTCCACATCCTCTCCTTTAACACTCCTATCTGCTCTTCCTCCATCCCTTCTGTAACCCCATGCGTGATAGTAGCCTCCAGCCTTGCTTGGGGTGATACGCTTAAAAAAAATATATATATATATATATATATATATATATATATATATATACACACACACACACTTTGGTGGCATGGTGGTGTAATTGATATAGTGGCTCAGGTTGTGAGGAATCAGGGTCGCATTTGAATTTCAATGGAGTTCATTACATGCAAATACCCTTGGGAAAGGTATAACTCGATCTCTTCTCTCTCAGTTATGGGTAAATAGCACTACAGACTGGGTCTTATAGCCTTGGGTGTCAAGTGGTGTAGGAGAAGGACAACTCTGAATTCAGAAAACCTGAGAAGGGTTGCTTGAAGACCTTGTGACACAGTGTGCACCAGTTGTCTGTATTCAGTTCTTCCAAAATGTGTTGTTGGTTGTGCACAGTCTGTCACAACTATAATCAAATCCTGTGTGTGGATGGTCTAGCTTTTCAGTTCTAAGAACTGAACTGCCGGACCCTCAAATCTTGAAAATGATGGAAGAGTCTAGTAATTATATATATATATATATATATATATATATTATATATATAATGATGCAATGTGAATGAAAATAATATATAAATTCTAATGTTCACAGCATTAATTCAAAAGAGGGCTCAATACCAATAGTAGAGCAATAATTATTTATAATTTTTTCATATAGACAAAAGCAGTTTACTCACTACAAAGATGCAACTTTGTTTTGGTGCATTTCAATTGCACCTCGACTAGTGAGAATGAAAAATGGTTATGAACAATTCTGCTTGTAAGCCAGCCGTATGTGAAATGTCACTTGCTTTTTTCCATTTGTTTGATAAAAAAATACATAAAGCAAACATGTGATGAAGTGAATCAATAGTGCTTATTGATAGCAATTTGGTGAAGGATGGGTAAAGATGTTAAAGTGATGGCCAGACTTGAGAAATTCCAACAGTCAAAAGTTTAGGCACAGCATTTATAAGCCTTCCAAGGGTGGGGGAGGAAAGGTGGGAATATGAGATAGTAATACGATGATAGAGGTAGGAGGGATAAATTCAAACGATAGTTATAATATTAATTGGGAATCTTCTTTTTGGTTATTATAAAAAAAAAGATGAGTTAAATCAATGAAAGTGTTTTGTAAATTAAGAAATTTAGAGGGTTTATTTTTCTTCTTGGTATGTTGAATATATAAGTTATCCGGGTTTAAAAAACAAAAACAGTTTTGACTTAGAAATTAAAATATAAGTAGAAAAGTATATAAGAAGTATGGGATATTAATATAACTTTTATAATCTAATTTTGATCTATTGTCAGACAGTATAACGTGTAGAATAAGTATGGGTGTAAAACAATTTATCTGAAAGTATTACTAGTAATATATATGCGCAAAAAAACATTTTAAGAATCATAATCTAAGATAGATTAGTAGAAAGGTATACAAGAGGGTAGGAAGTATATGAAAGGAGGTGAGTTATAATTTTAAACACTTAGGGTTATGGATTTAAGAATTCACACACACACACACACACACATTAAACAAATCATTGTATTGATTTTCTGACAACTGCATCTAATTAGTTCCACAAAAATCATGCCCGTCATAGGCATGCAGGAATAAAGCACCATCAAGCAGTAAGCATCATTCAACTGCGTGAAACCTGAAAGCAGAATAAAACACCTAACAGTGTTCCTGCTGCACTTGCATGCAATACTTTCTCCTGTACTGTTTGTGGTTTTTTGTGCAATTTTCGAGTCGGCTTCTAAAGTCATGCCTGTCATAAGCATGCAGATAATTAGTCGTTGGAAACTCGTAAATCAAACTCAACGGGAGAGTCTATCATATACGTGCGTGCATACATACTTCTGAAATTTAATTGGAAGCTCTAGAAAGTAGAAAATAAATACCTGTCTCTTATTTGTAAACTGTTTAACCAGAACTTCAATTATTCAGTCTTAGGGGTAACAAGCATGATAGCTCAATTTTAAGATGATGTGACCTCCAAGCAGCACCATTGACCTGGGTATAGTAAATTATATCTGGCAGTAAGGCCTCTGATTAGGAGATTGGAAATTTTGAAGAGTATGGAACCAGCTGTTGCTGTTCCCAAGTCCACTCTGATCTGGGGTGGTAGCACCTGTTAGGGTCCCAGCTATGGGCAGATAGTGAACCCCCAAAGCAAAAAAAAAAAAATCAACAGTAAATTTTTATAGCAAAATGAAAAAAGGACAAATACATTTTTATAGTAAAATTACCAGCAATTCTCTTTTCTTTTTTTTTTTTTTTTTAAAGAAAATATCAAGAATTCACTTTATCATCTTCAAACCATATATCTAAACAAATATGTTTACCCTGAATGTATAAAAATATATACAAAATAACTGTAGTTGATGGCATAGAATTGCGTTCAAAATATTTTGATTTCGGTATTAAATAAACCATAGTGTTTGTTATCAGCCAAGCAACCAAATCTAAGTAGCACTTCTCCATTGCAATGAAAGGTTATGGGTTATATTATGATGTCTGGGCTCTTTAAAGGTAAGTGCTGAGTAATTTCTGGACCTCCCATTGTGTATCTGTGGGGTCAGGATTGGGATCTCCACTTTAAAAGCAAGCCACTTGGTAGATCCAGATGTTGTAACTTGAAAATGATCTTATCTCTAAGGTGAATGTTTTTCCTTCATCATTGGTCAAATTAAGGTCAGTTAAGCAATGATTGCCTAATGAAAAGCAGTTTCAAATGTACACTTGAAATTCATATTTATAATAAGTCATTTCCTATAATCAAAAAATTGCCGTTTCTGGTCCAAGATAAGCTTATAATAAAAATGAATTAACTATTATGTACAGGTAATCATATATATTAAAATGTTGTGATGCATGAAATAACGAATTGTACCTCTCAGGAATTTGTTTAAATTTTGTAGTTATTCATATATGATATGTACTTTTTTTCCCCAAAGATATGTCTTCATTTATGAGCACTCTTTTTAACAGCCATGTATGTCACCATAATTGAGACGTCATATCTCTTGTCCAACCTGTGTAATGGTATTTAAATTATTAACCAAATATTGCAATGTGTGTGTGTGTTTTTTTTTTCTTTTTTTTACTGCTTTTTATTTTTATCTTCTCCTAGGGGTGTGTGGGTGGTGTCATGGATAGCAAAATTCAAAATAAGAAGTCGGAGCGCCGTTTTTTGAACTCCAGTTGTTTTACATACCCTTGGGAGAAAAGATATAAAGCCATCTCTTCTCCCCCAGCTATGGGTTTAATAGTAGGTCTTGTATCTGGAAAAAATCATTGATTACTGGAAAAATTGTTAGTGTAATTTTCACTCACAAAAAAAATCATTATTCTTACAATTTAAAATATTTTGGCTTTAAATAACCCAGAAAAGGTTGATAAGCTGTAAAAACAAAAAAAAAAATTCCACATCACTTCAAATAAAAGTTTAGGAAGGAACCCCCCCCCCATTCCCAATAAACACTGGAAAGAGCAAGAACAGCTACTGTACTTGAGAGACCTGCCAAATATTTCCTTATAGGGGGAACAGCTAATATTACCATTACATCCTTGCTGTTTTGTGAATGAGATCTTGGAATTAAAAGTGGGTGAAGATTCACACAGAATTCATAGGAATAGCAAAAAAGCTTTTTCAGAAAACAAATACAATACGAAAGGATAGAGAAAAATTTTATTTACTGTATATACCAGTGTATCATGCGACTTTTTAAGAACTAATTTTGAAGCTAATTTTAAGGGCTTTGCTTCATACATGAGATATAAAATTAGCATATATATTGCTGGCCCTGGCTAAGCTATTGACCAAATTATATATCAATTTAATGCAGTCAGAAATTACAGCTGTATTTAAAATAAACACGATTTTGATAAAACTCATGTTTTACTTAACTGTATCCAATAATAGTACATGTGATATTCATATATTAGTATCGTATTATAAAATACAAACATAGTGAATATGCATTTATTTCCATTGTTTATAAGATGTTTAGCTGTTTCCTGTTTAGTTGTTTATGGCTGTATGTGTTTACACAACAAGTATAGTGTTACTAACAATACTTTTATCATTCTGTTTTACTTTTTTAACTTATTTAACTAGAAGATGAGATAAAGAGATAGAGGAAAAGAAGTTAGTCTATTGTAATTTGGTGTCTCAAAAAAGAAACTCACATGATAAAATCATTTTGAACTTATTTAACTAGAAGATGAGATAAAGAGATAGAGGAAAAGAAGTTAGTCTATTGTAATTTGGTGTCTCAAAAAAAGGAACTTGCATGATACACAAGATACATAATAAAATCATGTTATAAGTGAAGATTTGGTGGTTGCGAGATATATGAGCTTGTGCATTACATGAGTATATATGGTACATTATTTACATCCGTTGTTATCGTAATGTTTCTGTTTAATTGAAATGCTGATTATCAAATTATTTGATATTAAGATTTAATAAAATAATATTGCTAGACATTAATACTAGCAATTAATATACATAAAATTACATAATTTAACATACGGAGTGGTCAGAATGTCTTGTCACCCCCTACCAAAATGTAATGAGAACAATGGAAGAGCAAGTAATACAAAGCACATGTACTGGATTCACTTTATTCATTTTCATTGACTCTGTCACATGTTGAGAAGGTCTGTATGAACACCATTTTTGTGGCACAAAATGATGCAGCACCATGTCCTGTCTGGTATTTTACGAACCTATGCTTTGTTGAATGTTGCAAAGGCTTTCCGAACAGCGTCCTTCAACTGATAGGTATTCTGGTATCGTTCATGTGAAACTCTCTTTTTGATAATACCCCACAGAGCATTGAAATAGAAAATTATAATATGTAGTGGGTGGCATGACTTTTGGACCACCCTGTATATCAAATTAAACAGAATTTCTGCCAGTAAAATCCTCAATTTTTGTTGAGAACAATAATTATTGAAATAGATTGCCTTGATTTAATACCATGCTGAGGGTAAATCTTACTGGATCAAATGGTAGTTTCCTTACAAAGGAGGGTTTAATCTCTATTGGGGAGCACTTTTTTTTTTCTTTACTAAGATTTATTGAATGGAATATACAGGCAGATAGCCATAATACATACTGTTTATTAAATTAAGATGATGCATCTGTTTCAAATACAAAGTATCCACTATAATAACATCTGAAGTAATAAAAATGTTGGATTAATGAATCCATTAATGCAATCGTCCGGCCATGTGCATTGTGTTTTTGCTTGTCTACTTATAAATACAGATCAGTGATGCATTGTGGGTAGTTTATTGCATTGTATTGTCGGTAATCTATTGTATTATTTTAATGGTTATTTTGGGGGGTAATGGTTTTTTCAAATTATTCTAGGGGCTATTGAGCGGGAATAATTGTGGATCTGAATGTAGGTGTTTTGGTATGTATAGTGTTAACTTATTGATTTATTTTTGTTGTTTTCAGATTTTGATTTTTAAGTAACAGTAAAAATTTATTTTCATATCTGTATCTTGGGATGAGTTCTAATCCTTTATTTAGTAGTGTGTGTGTATATATATATATATATATATATATATATATATATATATATATATATATATAATCTTACACATGAATCTCACGATGGTTGATTTGTCAGGAAGGAGACTTCATGATGTTATTGGGCTGTAGAGGGATGATCCCAGCGTACAGCACCTTTTGGAAAGTGCCGTAAAACCATACCACAGGTTGACCCAAGCCTAGTAAGTGAGATTGAGTAGACGGAACACTTGGGGGCCATCGATAGTTGTGCTAGCACGAAGTCACAAGTCCTTGGGACCAAGGGTTTGAGTGTGCTGGCCGTTTTCAAATTGTTGATCCCGCTAGATAACACGCTCTCTCCCAGAAACTGTAACTAAGATCTGCTCAGCATAGTTGCAGTATAAACCACAGGTGGGCTCTGTGGGTGTTGAACAAACACAAATGTGTCTGAGCGAGCATCTGCAATAGGGATTAGCTAGCTGTCTTAGTAGACAGGTATCCTCGAATACAAGTGGCCAGATGTCATTATTATATATATATATATATATATATATATATATATATATATAAAGGTGTGTTTCAGCAGCAAGAATTCTTTTAAAAAAATTCATTCAATAATACTAAGTCTGTCTGTTAAACTTTTTTTCAAACTTCCGATTAAGTTCTTTTAAACTATGATAATACAAAAGAAATGGTCAACATTAAATAAAATCTTTCTCCTTTAAAAAAAAAACACAGATTCAGTTTGATCATTTCAAATGACATCACCTTTAAGTATCTTAAATTTAATTCCAGCAAACTCATAATGCTGGAATTTGCCAAAAACATTTCAATAAACACTCATAACCCACCAAACTTTTTGAACTTTTCATTTTGGCCATTCATTGTGTTCTTCTAAATTAAATTAGTATTTCTAAATTACTTCCCTGTTAGTTTTGGCAAAGCCACATGCAATAATTAAAACACTCTAACAAAATTCCAACGAGTGTTTGCCCACTAGTCTTAAAGTAATTGTCCCTGGAAACAAAAAAGACAGCCTTATCCAGATGCTAAGTGTATTTTCATATAAAAAGAAAACAATGTTTTCTAAGTTTGAAATGTCAGTGTTATTTGACAGATGAAGTTGATTTATGTCCCATTAGTGGAACTGGAAAGAATTCTTTGAGGATTGGCTCAAGATACAGATTACTCTTTGATTAATGAGCGAGAAAATCCTGAAACAACCTAAAGACAGGTGACTTTCACTTTATTGAATCTACCCTGCATTCGTACTAAGGGCTTATCAGTTGGGTAGGTACACTAGTATTTATTTCATTAGGATTGATATTTTTGCCTAAGTATAGAATGGAAAACCCAAGAAACTAAATTATTTACATTGGCAAACTCACTTGAGATGTGTAATAAAGCTTTTTTTTTTTTTTGCTAAACAAATCAAGTTTTACCTTTTTATTTAATGGAGTAAATATTTCAAAGCTGTTATTAATTTGTCATATGAATCCATATTTGCATCAGTCTTGTGCTAAAATTTCAAAATGCTAAACAAAAAAATTGCTTAATTATAAAATTTATTCTAACATTTCAAAGTGCTGTGGGTACGTGTGTTGGTCAGAAACATGAGACTATAACTTTATGGAATTTCGAGACTTGAAACTAGAATTCCTTATTTAGCACCCCAACCTTTTAAAAAGTTCAAAGTTGAACACTTTCTTATTTAAAGCATGTGACAAGAAATGAGTTCCATTCAGACAGCTTCTCAAGAACTACAGCTTTTTGAATCAGACTCCCAACAGGATGCCTTCCCAATCTTGACCTCTTCAAGTCTAGGGTTAACCGTTATCTTTCCTGCAAAACCCCATAAACTTAACTTGTCTTTTCTTAAGCTCATATAACACCACACACTAAGCCTCTACCTTGGGTCTTGCATAGGGTGAAAATAAGGGGGTAAAAACACCTTGTATAACTGCACACTACCTTGGTTTTGACCGGCGGGTCTCGGGCAATAAGTATTTGTAATACCATACTACAATTATTCAGCTATGGCACCGCAAGTTGACAAAGAGAGGCAGTGTAAGCAAAAAAATTAAAAAAAAAAAAATTTATTATTCTTCATCGGTAGTTGTACAGGCTGATAACATTTTTACTTGTATGCCTACATCTGGACATTATCTCTGTTCTATAATTTAACAACACATGGCTGTTCTTATATCTGTTGCTATAGCCAGCTTCTCTTCCTAGCACAACCTACAACTGCTACCACTTGTTCTGCCAGGTTTGACATTTTTCAAGATACTCCACTTCATGTTTGGGCTTTTGCCATGTTCATCCTTTAATTTCCAGACATGGTCTGCCAGTTTCATGTACCTGCATTTTTCCCCACCTGAAACTGGAAGTGTGATTATACCAGTGTTTTTTGATTGGGTCTTCGGAACAACATATATAGATCTGCTTCTGGCTACTGTCTTCACTATATGTCGTTGCGATGGATTGTCTTCTAAATTATGCAAAAATGAAAACAATACTGACATCTCATTTTAACACATATTTATCAAAATTACACAAACATATCTTGAAATACTCAAGAGTGAATTTATTTAATAAAATCGCCATTGGCTCCAACCAGGCCCTTCAGATGACATGGGAATCTCCTACAGCTCTTCTGGTCAGTCTCCTTGTTTAAGTTGGTGAACGCTGTCATGATCCTTGCCTTTATTTCATCTTCGGCAGCCACCCTCTTGACTCAGAGTAGCACTAACTACATCCTCAAGGCACTTGATGTAGGCCTCCATGTTCAGTATGATGCCCTCACCAACAAATTCAGTTCTTTTCTTATCAGAACTATCATAGTAACTTTTCCAAGCCGGCATACCTTTCGTAATTACCATTAGACTCGTACAACACTTCTGAATCCTCTGCACTGTCTTCAGATTGATAGCCAAACATTTTGAAATGTTTGTATTGGAGCTTCTAGCGTGAGTGCCAAGCAATACAGCATACTGTTTTCAAATTTCTGGTGTCATGGTGCACAAACAGTTTCATGGTCTCACAAACAGTGCCCAACTGACCCTACTATACTCTGCAGTCGACAAAATCAAAAATAAACAACACACATGCGAAATTAAAAATATTAAATGGCAACAACTTACCCATCGCACCCTGTGTGTGTGTGTGTGTGTGTATATATATATATATTGTTGAGGGGTCTTCCCCTTTTTACACAAATGGACTCACCCAGGGTATACATATACTACTGCTAGTGGATACCCGAGAGCCAGAGACCGAGAGAGAGGTCGAACATAGTCAAACGTCGAAAGAAACGAGCGTAAAAACATAGCGGGCAAGAGTCACAGTGAGCGAGCACGTAGACTCAGTAAGAAGTCATACAGTGATACATCGATATCAAAGACTATATATATATATATATATATATATATATATATGTCTACTAAACCTCATTCCTGGAACTACTAACCTGTATTACCAGTTTGTATTATTACGTTAATACATTTACTTTCCTATATTCATTCTTGGCGTTTGTTATTTGATACCGGATTTCATCCCGGAATCCACACCAACTTGGCGATGAGGAATTTGAACTCACATGGAAGGAAAACGAAACAAATAAAATTCTCCCCCGTCGCCAAGTTGTTGTCGTTACACGAAAGTGTGTGTGTGTATATATATATATATATATATGTGTGTGTGTATGTGTGTATATGTGTATGTGTGTGTGTATATGTGTATGTGTGTGTGTATATGTGTATGTATGTGTGTATATGTGTGTGTGTGTGTATGTGTGTGTGTATATGTGTGTGTGTGTATATGTGTGTGTGTGTATATGTGTGTGCGTGTGTATATGTATATATATGTGCGTGTGTATATGTATATATATATGTGTGTATATATGTATACATACATACATGTGTGTGTGTATGTATATATATGTGTGTATATGTATACATACATACATACATATATATATATATGTATGTGTGTGTATATATATATATATATATATATATATATATATATTTTGGCGGCAACTTTTTTTTTTTTTTCAAACATCTTTCATTAAATACGGCTGGCAAGGAAAATTCAATTTCTTATTAAGTTTTTCATACATTTTTCTGTTTTGTAGGAGTAAGGGACTACAGGGATTTTACATAATTTTCATGGTTCCAGCTGTTTTCAGACACTTCTTTAGCCATTTTCAAGGGTGTTTTATCTCTGGCGGTCTTCTTTTTTCTTCCTCATATTTTGACTGATGTATTTTTTTGTTTTGAAAAGGAGCATTCATTCTAATATATATATATATATATATATATATAAGATTATTTATCTTTAGATGAAGGGTAGTTTAATGATAGATTTACAGAAATAGAATCAGTGTTTTGAAAAAATCTTGGTGCAACTAAGAAGGTATTCATAAAAACTAAATTTTGGTATTTAGTCAGATTTTAGGAATTGCATTGATTTGGAAACTTTTTAGTAGTTTTTTATCTGTTGATAAGTTGTAGAGAAAATAAATCAAGGGCACTTGGCACAGTGGATAAAGGTGTTAGATCCAGTGACAGGACCCAAAGAATGTGAGTTCAATACCTGCTTATGGTAGTGGAGAACCTGGAGAGGGAAATTAACAGGAGATAACTGATAACTGACATCCATTAGACATGGCATGTAGAACTAGAACAGTCTACTGCAGTGAACGAATTAAAGGGTTCATTTTGACATTTCAACCACCTGAAGATGGTCGGAGTTTACAACGGCCGAAACGTTATAATAAATATGGCGACAAAGATGAGGACAATAGTCAGTGTAAATAGTGTAGAAACTAAATCACTTTTGAAATATATCCTTCAATTGAAATAAAGTATTGAAGCTTATTCTGAAAGTAGGAATTTTCATTTAGATTTAAAATGGATCAAGCCATGTTCTATAAATAATTGTATTATATAAATCTTGACACCTTTACCCCACCCATGGGCTACAAATTGTATGTTAAGGCCCCTGATAGAACAGTAGAGGATATTTATACATTTATTATTTTTTTATTTAATTTTTATTATTATTTTCTAGGAATTTTTTCAATTATCCCATGTATTAATTTGCACTTCTTGACCCTTCAAATGATTTTCAATTTTTATGAAGATGTCCCCACTTATGGTATATTGAGAAAAATTCCAGCCTCCCCAATTATTAAGATCTCCTCTTGTATATAATAAAAAAAGATAAATGGATTAGAAACGAGGAAAAATTTCGGAAATAATCAAATTAATTCTTTAGGAAATGAAAATTTTCAAACTTTAATTCGATTTTTGGTTTACTCTCTCTAATTTCTCCTTTCAGGATCATCGTGAATGTGACTCTCCAAAATTTTTATTTTTTTTTTACTTGTTTATTTATCTATTTTTAACTTGGGTTTAAATGCCAACCTCTGACACTGGTGAGAAATGGAAACCTCCCAAAAACCTTGTTGTCTGGACTTTTGAGCAGAACTTTTTATTTCATCAAGTTGTCTATATTATCCTTATCTGCAGACTTGAAAACTTACCTCTTCCTTTGCACCAATTTACCCCCCTCCAGAAGATAAAATTCCTACTTAAAAAAAAAAAAAAAAAAATACTATTTTCTCTTTTACTTCAGAAAATCCAATCTGTGCTTTACTGTTAATTCACACCCTATCATATACTTCCAGATTCCATGACAAGCAAATATATTATTTCAACTTACATTATCTCCTCTCCCTCTGGTCAAATAATCACGGCTGTCAATTGAGATTAGATTGAATCTTTACAAATTCCAGAGCATATGCCATTTCTTCTTGTATCTGTAAAATTTATGAGTTTATAAATATCCATGTTTAACTCTGAACGGGTCAGATATATTACCACGATACTCATGAAAAGTTGATGCTATCTCTACCTGTGACAGATTGTGCAAATCACACAAGAATTTGTTGCATTGCAGCTCAGACCAGACACCAGGTTCTTTGACAGGGTGCAGTTTCTTGCAGTCAAACGTTTGTGGATTAAAAATTACCCTTCAGTCAGAGTGAAAAAATAAAACAATTTCTAGTAGTAAACCAGATTTTATTCTTTAGGTAGTACATTTTATGGTGGAATGGTCATTTTTATAGACAACAGTTTTCTTTGTCCTGTGATCTCCGTCCCCCCAAAAAACATTCTTCCTTCGTCACTTTCTCTGAGTCTTGCTCTTGTACTTTGGAGTTGACTCCAATTACGGATAAGCTGTTGGTTAAAAGTAAATGTGCCATATTGAGTTAAATTTAACTTGTATTGCCACAAATTTCAGACATTGTGCATTTTTACAGGCTGATGTATCCCTATGATTAGTTTAAGCTGCTGGGGGGATGTGTGCTTCTTTTTTTTCCTTAGTATCTTTATATAGATTGCCAACCAAAGCTGAAAAGCTTCTTTCTACTCATTAGCACACCAAATAGTTTGAATTCAATTGTTCTTCTCTTTGACTGGTTGCCAGCCAAGGATAGAGCCTCTAGTCTGCTCTGCCATTTAATGCATCGCTGAATGGGTTCATATCTTTCCTGAGGGTATTAGTGTAAGAGTGGACATGAAAAACTCAGCTGGAATTTGATTGTGGTTTGACTATTTTTCTTTCTGAACTGCTGTTATGCACTATGTATTTTTTTCTTTGTAATTCTTTGGTACTTTGACTTTATGAATTTAAGTACAGTACTAGATTGGCAGCTAGGTCTCATTTTATAGTTGAAATAGCTAGATGAAGCAAAAAGATTATATTGAATCAATTGATAGGTCTTCTGCTTAGGAAATTTGGTTCATTATGTTGTGCTAGATGTTTTTTCCCACCAGAACCTATCTTACACAATTATAAGTCGGCCATTTGTCCATGCATTGAATATTGCTGCTACATTGGGACTGGTGCTTCTGCTATGCATTTAGGGATTCTGGATGAAATTTTTAAAAAAATCTGCAATGTTATTGGTTCTGACCTGGTATCTCAGTTTCGGTTACTTTCCCACTGTTGTAACATAACTTCCTTGTGCCTTTTCTATAAACATTTTCATGGTAATTGTTCTGATTAGCTTTCCTCTTTGGTACTTCACCTTTGTAAATTTAAGTGCAGTACTAGATTGGCAGCTAGGTCTCATTTTACTGAAATGGTTAGATGAAGCTGTAAGTTTCTTTTGCATTTTTCACTTGTGGAACCCTCTCCAAGTTTCTTATTTTCCAGTCAACTTTGATTTTCAAAAATGTAAATGCAATGTCAATCCTTATCTTCTGTCTTAATTCTTGTTCTTTTATTGTTCTCTCTCCTTAATAGTAGTTTTTTCTCATATTTTCTAACACTCAGTAACCTTTTGCATCTTAGTAGCTTTATTGCCTTTGATCTTCAAAACTTTAAATGCAATGTCAATTGTTATCTTCTGCATTCTTAATTCCTCTTCTGTTTATTATTCTTCTTAATGTTTTTCTTTTTCTCATATTCTTTCACATTCGGTAACTTTTTGTGTCTTAGTGTCTTTATTGCCTTACTTGGAGTGAAATGATAAAAAGAAAAGTAGGAGACAGATATTCTGATCCATGGTAGAAGTACTCTTTCAGATGTAAATAATATTGTATTTTTGTTTCAACATTTTTAATTGATACTATTTGAGATGTCACCCAGAACTTAGAGCCTAAAGTTGCAGACCAACATGCTCGGCCGCCATAGCACACAGGAATCACTATTTCCAGCTATACCAGTGTGACTATTTGACACTGTGATAAATGTAAGCAAGCTCTTGAAGGAGCTAAGTCCATGTTTACTGAGAGAATTAAGCACTGCAGTGTCTCTAAAATCTTTGGCTCTTGTGACTACTGGCATATCTGTAAAAGGGTACTAAACAAGTGCAAGATCTTTATCCCTCCCTCCCTTCAATTGATTTGAGGTGTTATTCTCCTCTGTTGATAAAGTAGAATGCTTTGTATGTAAATTCTTCTTAAACTCAACTCTTGACTCATTTGGAGGATCCCTGCCTGACTTCGCAATTAGAACTGATTCTCTGTTTAGTGATATACTTATAACCACTTCTATGTTTTCTGTTATCATCTCTCACCTTGATACCCACAAAGCATGTGTTAATAATCAGTGCCTTCAGTTCATCTTTGGTGTTACAGGGAGTTTTGCTAGTCTCTTCCTCAGCTGCGTCCAACATCTAATAATCAAGGGGATTACAGTCTGGGGAGTTGTGGCAAGATGTAAGGGGTGATGTGCTTGCAGAGATTGTCTGACAGCTATGATTGGGTTCTCCTGCTTTCATCCCTTCTCAGAAATACCAAATTCCAATCCTCTCTATGGTTCACACCAGCATGCTTGGCCACCATAACAAACAGGAACTACTATTTCCAGCTATACCAGAGTGACAGCTCTCATCATAATAGGTGCCTATTTGCTACTGCTCGTAACAAATGTAAGCAAATCCTGTTTGCTGAGAGAATGATGCACCCCATTGCCTCTAAAACCTTTGGCTCCCGTAACTACTGGCATCTCTGTAATAGAGTACTAAATAAGTGCAAGGTTTTTGTCCCCACCCCCTCTTCAATTGATTTGAGGTGTTATCCTCCTCTGTTGATAAAGCAGAATGCTTTTTATGTAAATTCTCTTTAAACTCTACTCTTGACTCAACTAGAGTATCCCTGCCTGTCTTCCCAATTAGAACTGATTCTCTGTTGAATGATATACATATAACCCCTTTCATACTTTCTGTTATCATCTCTACCATTGATACCCACAAAGCATGTGGACCGATGGTATCCCTGTAATACTCATTAAGAAGTGTACTTCCAAACTAGCTCCTGTTCTTTAAACTGTATAATAAATGCCTCGCTGACTCTTGATTTACTGCCTGCCGGAAGTCATTGTCTGTTGTTCCAGTTTTTAAGAACTCTGGTGAACCTTCCAACCAATCCAACTACCGGCCTATTAGCCTTCTGCCTCTATTTGGGAAACTACTGAAGGCACTAATCAATGTTTAATAAATAATCAATTCCATTTAAACTATAATTGTTTTTAAAATGGTAAATCCAGGAGATCCCTATCTACCTTCCATCTGCATGACTAATGCTGTCTTCCAGCTGAGTGACTCATCAGCGCCTTCTCTGGTTGAAATTTTCGGCTGCTAAGAAAACTGATTCACTTATATATCTATAAATCTACCATTTGCCCAAGCTTAGAATATTCCTGCCACATATGGTCAGGTGCTCCTGCTATATATTTAGAGATTCTTGATAAAATCCAAAGACGAATTGGCAATATTATTGATCCTGATCTGGCATCTTGGCCTCAGTCACTTTCCCACCACTGTAAAGTTGCCCACCTTTGCCTTTGCTATAAATACTTTCATAGTAATTGTTCTGATGAGCTTTTCACTACGATTCCTAGATTTTAAAAATTTAAGTGCAGTACTAGACTGGCGATGAGGTCTCATCAATTTACAGTTGATTTCGCCAGATGTTACCGTAAGTTCTATGCTGACAGTTTCTTTTCTTGCACTTCCCACTTGTGAAACTCCCTTCCGGCTCCATATTTTCCAGTCACCTTTAATCTTTAAAAATTTAAATGCAATTACTCTTCTTTTGTTCTTGCTTCTGTTTTCTAATTCCTCCACACTCTGTAACCACTTGTATCTTAGTGGCTTTACTGCCTTGCATGGGGTTGATCTCAATTTTTAAAAAAATGCATATAACCTCATCAGTGTAAGTTAGAAATCTGTTGTAAGATTTTTGTATGGTGTTTGCCAAAATGCCTCTGTAAAGACCATTTCATCAAAGTCACTAATATTCAGTCAGTCAAGTGCCATACATGATACATGCTTGGGTGATCAAGTATCTTTCAGTATATGACTGATGAGGCAGATTTTTTCCCACAGTAGGTTGCCATTTCTTTCTGCGGTAGACTGGTTGCCAACCAAGGCCAAAGAACTCTGTCCTGCTATTTAACCCATAGATAGGAGGAGAAGAGAGATTCATACCTTCCTAAGGATATTTATGTGTGAGTGAATCTAACGAACTTAACTGGAATTAGTTTGTTAGATTCACTTATTGAGCAGTAAAATTAGTCATATCAAAACTCTGTTTCATGTACTATCACCAAAGTTAAGCAACATCAAACCTGGTCAGTACCTAGATGGGTGACTGCTTGGGAATACCAGGTCCCATTAAGCTTGGATGTGTGGGCAGTGTAATGGATAATGGGTTGGAATTGTTAATTGGAGAGCTGAGTTCCAATTCCCGTTGGGTTTGTTATATTCTCTTACATGCAAATAGACTTGGGAAAGGCATGAATCCACCTCTTCTTTCCCCAGTTTTGGGTTAATTAGTAAAACTGGTATCAGTAAGCCATTATCATAATCTTCACTTCATAAGTTTATATCTCTCACTTCATTCAATAACCCCTCTACCTTGAGTAATTCTTGGGCCTTGTATTAGGTGAACTTTAGTAACAAAGATACTGTAAGAATTTCTCTATGATGGATTTCTTTATTGGGATCATTATTATTTTGGATTGTTTTGCTCCAAAAACATTTGCAATTGTTTTTTATAATCAATCTATTTCTTCAATTTACTAAGCATATAAGGTCATAATAGTATACCAGTTATCAATGATAAACTCTGTACATTTGTAGTGGATGTAGAATTGTATTCGGTTTGTCTTTTATGTATCATGTGTTCATGGCCCTCCACATCTTCCTGTCCCTTGTAGTTCTTAATAAATCTTGTCTTTTTGTTATTTCTCCCAAACCCTATTCTGCCATCCATTTTCTCAAGCACATCAAGAATGTTACAGGCTGCTTTCCTCTGCCCCTCTTTCCCTCAATCTGTCTCATGAGTATCAGATTTTCCAAGCCCTCCTTTCTTATGTGCCCTATAAATTTTAATTGCCTCTTCCAGATAAGTATAAGTTTCCTTTTATTTCCATTCTCTCCAAAACCCCATTGTTAGCAGTTTTCTGTAGAACCAGATTTCTGTTGCTTCAAGTCTCTTCTTCCTCATCTTTGAAGAGATTGTCCAGCATTCACTACCATGCAGGAGGACAGATATCATGTAACAGTTCAGTACTCTCTTTTCTTTGTTTTCAAAAAATCTTTTCTTTCTCTCAATATTCTGCTTAGCTTTTGGAATGCATCCTTGGCCATCTCAATACATCTTCGGATCACAGCGTCGCACGTTAGAACACTTCCCAGATATTTAAATTTCTCTACCTGCTTGATTTTAGTACCTCCGACCAGAAATTTGCATTTTGGGCTCATCCTTTTGCTGATAACCATGCATTCTGTTTTCTTGTAATTTGTGCTTAGTCCTTTCTTCTTGCTTTCTTTCACTACCTTCTGCAGGATGTTTTGTAATTTCCTTTCCATGTCTGCTATTGGCACTGTGTCATCTGCATATTGTATATTAAAATTGTGGCCGCCAATAATGAATCTTGGTAGGACTTCTAATTCTCTCAGAATTGCCTGTATAAGTTGAATAAATCTGGTGAGAAGACACGTCCTTGCTTTATGTCCCCTTTATATTTTTATCTGCTGACTGATATGGCTGAAGATTTTATTTGAAAACTGAACACAACTGATTTATGGAGGTTGTAACTTCAAAAGAAAGTCTGGGCCTGATTAATTAAAAAAAAACAAAACAAAAAAACCCACTAAAGTTGGGGGTAGAGGAAACTCTGTGGGTACACAGAAAAAGAAAAATTACTTTTGCCTCTTATCTATTTACCGATAACTGACATTCCCCACCGAGGAACTTTCCTGGACAGAAATCTTTATTTACTCCATTTGTATGTGTCACGTTCCTTTTTTGTGTTATAAAGTCCATCAGTTACAAATTGAATAGACTGCCTCCATTTCTCCCACTCTGAGCTGGTAGCATTTTTTCACCCCACCCCTACTGATTTTGTGACTGTATGAAGCAAGGAGGGAATATAAACTTTGAAAAATGGGTCACTACTGCATCTGTATTTTGCTAATTGTTACTTTTCTCTGTGACCGTCTGCAGCAGTCAAAAACCAGAAGATGTAAATAGAACACATAGTGGCGACTGTGACATTGATATTTACTTGTTTTCTCGGAATTTACAAGTTGAGAATTAAGAGGAAAGTACTGAAAAACAAAACACGTCAGTAACTTACAGTTTTATGAATGCAATTAGTCAAAAAAATAATTCACTTCCCCCAGAATTTTTATTATATGTTTTGCTACAAGCATTCTCATTTTTGCCATTTATAAAGCAACTAAGATGATAATACTAGTTTGAATAGTAATGAAAATAATTCAATTCAAATATTTAAGATGTGAAAGCAAAACTAAATTATTTAGATCACACACACACACACATATAAATTTCTCAGTGTGTTAACCTGTAGAAAAGACAATATTTATAAATATAAATGACAATAGAAAAACTGTAATAGTTGCCAATTCGTTTGGTCCAATGTGGATTTTCTCAAGGCAAAAAACGAAATGAATTTATTTAAACAAAGCATTCTTTAAATTCTTCCAGTTGCTAAGGACATTTTGTTTTTGTTATTATTAGTTACTTTGTTTAAATAAATTCATTTCGTTTTTTGCCTTGAAAAGTCCACATTGGATGAAATGCGTCTGCAACTATTACAGTTTTCCTATTGTCATATATATATATATATATATATATATATATATATATATATATATATATATATATATTAGAGAGCCAGAGAGAGAGAAAAAAATAGTACCAGAAGTATGTCTAATGACACAGACCTATAACTTGTTTTGTACCAGCTGTGATCATCAGACAATTTTTTTAGGTTGGTCTGTTTTATTATTTACACTTTCCCTTGACCTCTTTTTAACACACATGCACACACACATACGTACGTGTGTGTGTGTGTGTGTTTAGGCAGCACAAATTGATCCAAACAGGTTTTGTTAAATTCAGCTGATAAATTCTATTTAATTTTTTGTATTTTTCCAAATGAAATGAAGAACTTGTCAGTGGTATATAATAAACATTGTTTTGATAGATATAAAAATATATATATATATATATATATATATATATATATAAAATACCCCATGCCAGCAGTAAAATGCTGGGTTTCATGCACAATGCAATCCTCAGGTACTGAGAACTGATCAGTTAATATTTCTGGGTTTCACAGTTTTCTAGTGTTATTTGGATAATTATTACTATTGTTAAATATTAAATTGTACTATAATTTAAATTTGGGTTTAAGTTTAAGTTCAAACTTACACTTAAAATTAAAAATTCAAATTTCAGTTTAAGAAATGATATCTATGTCAGTATTTAATAACGTAATTTATCCAATTCACGCCATGAAACTGAGAGACCCAGAAATATTAACCAGAGCGTCATCTGTTCTCAGTACCTGAGGATTACACAGTGTATGAAACTCTGAGTTGTACTGTCAGTGTAGGGTATTGTATATATTAATATATATTTAATAGCTCTGTTATTTTGCATTGAGCACTGTTTCACTTACAAGAAATGATATATATATATATATATACAAATAAAGAGAGGCACTTTGAGGCGGTGTAATGGTTAGCAAGCTCGTCTTGCTAGCACAATTATGACTGAGTAGTGAGTTTGATCCTCACTGGGTGCCCCATACTTTCGGCCTTGTGCCACATTTGAGCTACACTTGGAAAATCACTATATACAAATAAAGAGAAAGAACAGATTAAGAATTCACCATTGTTAACATTTCCTCTTTTTTTTTTTTTTTTTTTTTTTTTTTTTAAGTGCTCAACACAACGTAGAGCAAAATATAAGAATATTTTAATTTAAAAAATATTTTACATTGCTACATAAAAATTTCTGTGTTTCGGAACTTAAAATTGTTCCATCATCAGACGATGTTAAGTAACTTATGAAAATGATTTATTTGTGAAAACAGTAAACATTTTCATAAGTTACCTAACATCACCCAATGGAACAATTTTAAGTTCTGAGACAGAAATTTTTATGGAGTGATGCAAGATATTTTTTAAATAAAATTATTATAATAATACAGGGTGTCGATAAAGTTTGTGTGCACTTTAAAAAAAATTATAACTTTATTTGTATTTGCGATAGAAATAATTTGTAAAAAGGATTAGAAAGAAGTAAATCTATATTTTTTAAGGTTTTATTGAAATTTTATTTAAGTTTCCACATGTCCTCCATCATTAGCAATACAAAGGGTAATACGATTTTGCAGTTCACGGAAAACATTTGCCAACTGATTTACAGTAATGCCTGAAATCACATTAGTTATTTTAGCGATACTTAAAACTAGGTACATTAAACTTTAGAACATTTTTTACAGATTATTTCTATTGCAAATACAATTGAGTTATAAATATTTTAAAGTGCACATGAACTTTATGGACACACTGTGTGTGTGTGTGTGTGTATATATATATATATATATATATATATATATATATATATATATATATATAATTAATGCAAGTAAAAAGTTTGTCACTTGATCAATGTTACCTTCAGCATAATGACTCCAGGGTTTTATAAATGGACCCCCCAGGAATCACTTTGTCCACTTGTCAGGAGGTATCAGCAATTGAGTGATTTTTTAAATTTTTTGATTTTTGATTTTTTTATATGCGCTATTCATTGGTGCAAGTTTATTTTCTTAGTGTGTGCGCATGCATGCACATGGGAGCATGCATGTGCAGATATCTATAGATGTCATTATTATTTGACCTTTTAGTCATTTTTTTCAATTTACACTCCTTAACATCAACTTTTTTTTTTTTTTTTTTTCAATTGTAGCCATTTTGACTTCCAAAGAATTATATATCAAGAATTAATGGATTTGTTTTTAACTCGATATTTTTATTACTTCAAACGCTATTATAGTGAACACTTCTTATTTGATGTTGATGCTCTATTTTTATTGATTAGACAGTGAATTATGCTTAGCGGCCTATGTATTTGAATAATGTTAGGCAAGATATGTGTTTTCTGACAGGGATTGAACCTGCATTCCTCTTTGTAGGGGAAGAAACTACTGTTTGATCTGGCATGTTTTACTGTTCAGTCATGAATAACTTCACAGTAAGCAAGGCTTAAAACATTGAAAACTTTGAACAGTTCCTCTACAATTTTGATTTAGATGTTTAACATCTTTGAAAATAGGAAAAAATATGAAAACAGACGTTGTTGGTTGAATTTAACAAAACTTGTTTTGATGAATTCTTCTGACGTTAAATGTACATTTTACTCATTCAGATATCATTTTTATACCATACTTTAGATTCTTTGATGTCTGTATAATTTTTTATTTTTATTTCAACTATCAAAAAATCCACCTTGCATTCAAAATTTTATGCTCTGTCTTGCAGATGACCTAAATGGGTCCTCTGACGCTGATATTAGTTAATGGGTATGGCGTATTTAATGCGTTTGGTGGAATATGTATTTAATGATTCATCATTTTATTTTTAAAATAATCAATCAGTAGCTGTTGGAATTTTTTTTTTTAAATACTTGGGAGCGGAGATATTTAAAAAAAAAAAGATTTCAAGTACCCACATTTTCTTTAATGCGGTAGACCTCTCTCCCCACAAAATTCTGGGAAATCTTAAAATCTGAGATACTTAGCAATCCTTTGTGAAATCACCACTTGGAATGCTGGATAGCTGTTGTTGCATGTGCTATCCACGAGGAAAGGAACTCGTTGCACCTTCTTGAGATCACATTCTCTGCTGATATCAAGTGAAAAGACGATATTAAATCCATTGCTACGTCAGCTACTAAGAAACTTGGTTCACTATGTGGGGCAAAACAATTTTCCTCTCCAGAATCTGTCTTACATATCTATAAGTCTACAACATGACCATGCTTAGAATATTGCTGCCACATATGATCCAGTGCCCCAGTTATTTACTTTGAGATGCTGCAATATTATTGGTCCTGTTCTGGTGGCTCAGCTTCAATCCCTTCCCACCACTGTGAGGTTGCCTCTCCGTTACTTTTCTATAAATACTTTCATGCTAATTGTTTGGATGAGCTCTTCACTATGGTACCCAGACTTTTTGAATTTAAGTGCAGTACTATACTGGCGTCGAGATACAATTGAGCTGGCTAGATGTAGCCATAAATTCTATGCTAACGGTTTCTTTTCTTGCACTTCTAGCTTGTAGGATTTCCCTTCCAACTTTAATCTGCAAAAATTTAAATGCAATGTTAATCGCTATCTACGGTCCTGATTACTCTCTTCTCTTTCCTCTCACCATTAATATTTCTGTTCAAAATTCTTCCCCACTGTGTAACCCCTTGTGTTTTAGTGGCATTACTGCCTTGCTTGGGAAGATACCAACTAAAACTTTAAATGCAATGTCAATCGCTATCTACTGTCCACCTGATTACTCTCTTCTCTTTCTGCTCATCGTTAATGTTTCTGTTCCTAATTCTTCTACACCCTGTGACCCCGGTGTGTTTTTGTGGCGTTACTGTCTTGCATGTGAGTGATACTAAAAAAAAAAAAAAAAAATTAATTGGCCATAAACTTATTTATCCCCTTTTTTTATTGAAATAATAGACATGTCAATAACACTGAACTATGTGTTTGTGACAACAGATTTTTTTTTTTTATATGATTAGGGGGAAAAAAGTCATAACTTGTTTTTTGGCTAGGAAAATTTCAGATAGATTTTTATTGGATATTTATTTTAAATCCTTTCACCCTAAACAAGGGTACAATGCCATTAACATGCAAGGGGTTACTGTGGGTGAAAGAGAATGAGAAAACTTTAATGAGGAGAAAGGACAATAAAAGAACAAGATTCAGGTAGATAGACGATTGCGCAATTAATGGATTTAAAATTTGAAGCTTGTAGCTGACAGGGAAGCAAGAAACCAGAAGATTTCCAGAGGCAAGAAGAAGCTATTAGAATAGAATGTGTGGTTATATCTTTTAATTCAACAGTAAAACAATGAGACCTACTTGCCAATCTAGTAGCATGTTTAAATTCATGTGGTTGTGATATGACGGAGGAAAGCTCATTAGAATGATTGCTATGAAAATATTTATAGAAAAGGCAGGGGACACCAGATGATGGTGGTAGGAAAGTGATTCAAGTTGAGGTGCCAGGTCAGGACTGATAGCATTACAGACCCTTCTTTAAATTTTGTCAAGAATCTCAAGATATATAGCCAGAAAACCAGCTCAGATATGGCAGCAATATTTAATACATGAACGAACGGTAGATTTATAAATGTGTAAAATGGATTTTGACAAGAATAATTGTCAGCCTATATTACATCATTTAATAAAAATTGGAATAAGCCAAATATTAAGTTTGAGTATGTGGAGAAGGCCAAACTGCCAAACTCTGTCAAATGCCTTCTGAGATATTTAGAGCTACAGCCAGAGCCTCACTGTTCTTAGCTAAAGCCTGATAGACAAATTTACAAGTAACCATTAACACTTCGGTGGCAGTCTGGCAGACGACATAGACAAACAAAATGTCATATTGTTTATCTGAAAGAATGCCATTCAAAGTTGATTAAGCCTCTAGTACAGTGTTTTGTTTGTTTAGCGGCATATCAAGAGGTGAAGTATGGAAAACTAGTTTTGATTCATGGCTCTCCACACACCCTTTTTTCTTTATTATCTCTGAATTGCCATGACATCTTTGGAAAGAGAGTGGATTGGTCTCCAATTGCCCTCTCCACAGTTTGGAATTCAGTTTTCTCCTTTTCTTTAGGGCTTAGGTGATCATGCTCTCCACAGCATCCATTTTCTTTATTATCTCTGAATTGCCACGACATCTTTGGAAAGATAATTGAGTGGTTCACTCTTGCTTTTTTTATACTTTTGAATAAAGTAGTCTTTCTTCCTTCAGGACAAGGTCATCATGGCTCTCCACAGGTATTTTTTGCTCTATTATCTAGAAATTGTAGTGACTTGCAGAGTGGGTCAAGCAATAATAATGGTTTCCTGTTGTTTTGCTCATCATTTTGAAGTTTTCCTTTTAGACTTGGTTACCACCCAAGATGAAAAAGAGCTCAATCTAGCCTGCTATTTAACCTATAGCTGATGGGAAAAGAAACGGGTTCATGCCTTTTCTTGATGTATTAGTGCAAATAGAACATCACTGGTTAGGACGGAGTTTGAGATTGCCATGCTGATTCCACTTTTCTCACTAATAGCCAAAATAACGACACATCCTGAGTTAGGATAGTAAATGTCATTGAATTATATTTTTATTTTTTTTTTACTCCCCCCCCCCCCCCATCCAATCACTTTTATTGAAAGTGAAAATGCTAGGATTTCAATCCGTGAGCTGTTTAAGTCCATTTTAAGGAAATGCATCCTCCCGCTAATTATTTTTTGAATTTATATTTTCTTTGAAAGAAAAGCTCAACCAGTCATGATTCTCCATGACATGCACATTGTAGCGAATCGTCCTCGTTCTCTTCATATTCCTTTGGTGAGATGTAAGTTCCACGCCTGCAGCAGCTTCACACAATCGACTGCCTTGTGGGACCGACTCCCAAGAGGATGCTTACCTGATCACTGCAATGTTAACATGTTCAAGTCAACTGTTATCTTTCCTAGATATTCACATAAACTGTGCCTCTTACTCTGTAATCCTCTACCTTGATTGGCCCTTAAGCCTTATACAGAGTGAACATCATTGTTTCAAAAAAAAAAAAAGAAAAAAAAAGAAGATATCATTTTCCTTTTTAAAATTGTGAATTTTACAATAGAAAAATTTGTTCCCTAAACCTGATTGTCAAGTTTTAAATGTAAGGTCAGACTTGATTGCTTGCATAGACAGAGTGTTCAGAAAGTCATTATACACTTGTACTTTTTATTAACGGACATTATTATTACCTTTTTGAAATGCATGTTTAAGAAATACACGTTCTTCAGTTGCTAAAATCATATTTGGGTGATATCTGAAATCGATGATTAGGAAAGTGCATAGTAACTTTCCGAACACTCTGCATAAGCAGCGACTCCGTCATGCCTTTTCCTTTTCTATAATCTTTTTCATTAGTTTTTTGTCTGAAAACAATACTTTTATATCTATTTACTTACCATTTGTCTTAGTTACCTACTCTGCTAATTCTATTTATAAATTGTCACAGGATTTTCTCTTGGGTTAGAAACAACAAAATATTTTTTAACTGGTTCTTCTATGGGAGGCAGTAAAATGTTCTTGGGCTTGACCCACTTCTCAAAATCTGAACAAACGTCAGTTTTTTTTTGTTTGTTTTGTTTTCTTTTAATCTCTCTGAGGTTTGACTAAAACTTTATCAGCACCCCTTCAAAAAGAAGATAGAAAACAAATCACAATCTCCTTTTTTCAAGAGTTGTCCTTTGGCAGTCATTTCAACATTGGATCACAAATAGTAGAAAGATATAAAAAAAAAAAGAAGTGTATACTACTTTTTGGTTCATGTGCCTTTCAAATTCCATAAAGTTTTGAGGTTAGTACTGCGATATCCTTCACTTTCTATCAAGAAGACTAAAATCTGCTCCTAAGGATTTGTATATATTTTACAAGTAAAACAATACAAAAGAATATAGATGTACATTGCCATCTTCCTCTGTGTGCTGTTGTAGGGGTTATGTATTTGCAGGTGCCGATATTCAGATAATGTCCTTAATCTAAATAGACACCTTTTTTTTTTCTTTTTCTTTCTTTCTTTTCTTTTTGCTTTTTTTCTTTTCTTCTTTTCTTTTTTTCTTTTTTCTTTTCGTTTTTTTCTTTTCGTTTTTTTCTTTTCGTTTTTTTCTTTTCGTTTTTTTCTTTTCGTTTTTTTCTTTTCGTTTTTTTCTTTTCGTTTTTTTCTTTTCGTTTTTTTCTTTTCGTTTTTTTCTTTTCGTTTTTTTCTTTTCGTTTTTTTCTTTTCGTTTTTTTCTTTTTTTTCTTTTTTTTTTTTCTTTTTTTCTTTTTTTCTTTTTTCTTTTTTTTTTCTTTCTTTTTCTTTTCTTTCTTTCTTTTCTTTTTTTTCTTTTCTTTCTTTCTTTTCTTTTTTTCTTTTCTTTTTTTCTTTTCTTTTTTTTCTTTTCTTTTTTTCTTTTTTTTTCTTTTTTTTTCTTTTTTTTTTTTTTCTTTTTTTTCTTTTTTTTTCTTTTTTCTTTTTTTTCTCTTTTTTTTCTCTTTTTTTTCTCTTTTTTTTCTCTTTTTTTTCTTTTTTTTCTTTTCTTTTTTCTTTTTATTCTTTTCTTTTTTTCTTTTTTTAATCATTTCACCTTTAGCAAGGCAGGAATGCCATTAGTATGCAGGGGATTACAGAGAGTGAAAATGAGAGAAAGGACTGGTTATAGGGGAGATTCAAGAAGATAGAAGATGGTAATTGATGCTGCATTTAAATTTTTGAAGATTGTAGTTTTCAGGGAAGCAAGTAAATGGAAGAAAGTTCCACAGGTGAGACGTGCAAGAAAAACTGTTGGCGTAGAAATGGTGGTTACATTCAACTATTTCAACAGTTAAAGGGTGTGACTTAGATGCCACTCTAGTTGCACATTTAAATTCATATAGTCGGTGCATGAAGTAAAAAAGCTCATCAGAGCAGTTGCCATGTAAATATTTGTAGAAAAGATAGTTAAGCAACATCACATTGGTGAGAAAGTGACTGAAATTGAGATGCCAAGTCAGGATCGATTACATTGCAGATCCTTCTTTGGATTTTGTCAAGAACCTCAAGATGAACAGCAGGGGCACCAGACCAGATATGGCAGCAGTATTCAGTGCACATACATACATACATTTGTAAATGTGCAAGATGGACTCTGACGAGAAAAACCTGCTGGAATAATACAATAGATCAACTTTCCTTGCAGTAGATGCAGCTATTGATTCAATGTAGTTGTTCCACTTCAAGTCAGTTCAAAACATGAGGCCAGGAAGGCGCAGTGAGACTCTCTTCTAGAATTGAGCATCATCCATGTTGATGGCGGGCAGGGAAATTTCTCCATGGTGGTTAAATGAGAGCAGTTTAGATTTAGAGGCATCAAAATTTAAAATCCATTTCCTGCTCCAGTTAACCACTGATTGGAGCTCCTTTTCAAGAGCAGCATCCGGGTTAAGTTTGTCAGTTCTGATGGATTTGCTATTGAGACAGGAGTAAATGGTAGTACCATCAGTATAATGACTACTTGGGAACTGATGACATCAGGAAGATCATTGATGAAGATCAAAAACAGCGTAGGACCCAGTATTGAGCCTTGGGGGAATCTAGTGTTCGTGTGACAGGATCTGGAAGTGAGCCCGTTCAGAACAATCTTCATTTCATGATTTGATACGAATGATTGGATTAAATCAAGCAATCATTCTGTAATATCGTAGCCCTGAAGCTTATGTAGAAGACCAGCATGTCAAACCCTGTCAAATGCCTTTGAGATAACTAAAGCTACAGCATAAGCTTTGCCATTATTATCAAGAGCTAGATATACATATTCAGTGATGGCTGTAAACATATCAGTGGTAGACCGAACAAAATGGAAGCCATATTGTTTGTCAGAGAGTAGGTTGTGAGGGGTAAGTTGCTTAACCACTTCAGCATTGATTAAAGCCTTGAATACCTTGTCAAAAAGCAGTAGGTGATTAATAGAGTGATCGTTAAGGGGTCAGAAGGTTCTCCAGAATTCTTAAAAACAGGAACTACAGATGAGGACTTCCAACAAACTGGAAAGCAGGAAGAAGTGGGGCAATAGTTAGAGAGAACTGGGGATAGTTCGTGGGCACATTTCTTTGGGATGACAGCTGGTATCCCTTCAGCTCCCCTTGTCTTATGGGAGTCTAATTTAGAAATGATGTCCAAGATCAGTGATGGGGGATTATGTGCATATCACTCAGTATAGCCTCGGCTCTAGGGCGGGAAATCAGCTGTGAGTACTCCAGATGAGTCGAGTGTTAAGTTGGAAGAGAATTTCCAAACAAAGCATTCCAGTTTGTCTGCTATAGACATCAGGACTTTGAATTTATTGAATAGGGGAGGTATTGAGGATTTGCTGTTGTTCAGCATATTCTTGCAGAATACCAATAACCTCTGGAACTGAACTCTGCAAGTTTGCTGTATGTTGTTTGATTCTATCAGCAAACAGTAACTTCACTTCACTGATTACAAGCAGAGAGAGAGAGACACATCTTTTGCAATCAGACATGTCACTCTGATATAGCTGGAAGAAGTGATTCCTGTGGGCTATAGCGGCTGAGCATGCAGGTGAGAACCAAGGAGATGAATGTGTTTTAACTTGGTATTTCCTTGCTGGGCTGAAAGCATTGATGTCGACTTTCACCCGGGGGGAGACCTCAGACACATGTTTTTGAACAGGATGATTAAAAACTTCTTTCCATGGGATGTCACAAAGAAAAGGAACAAATTCCAATCCGTTTGTTGATAACAGAAGGATATTCTGTTGGTAGGGGGTTCTTGGCTGATGGTGGGGAGCAGAAGAGGATGTTTCCAGACACTACCACATGATCAGAGTTGCCAAGAGGGCAGAGCTATATAGTATGACAAGAGTCGGGGTAGAGGTAACAAAACAGATTGAGAAGAGAAGCGTTTCTTGCAGGGTTACTGGGGAAATGCGTAGAGAAGTCAACCACTTGCGTGAGAGATTGAATGATTGAAAAGTTAAGGGTTTGGATGTCAGCGAAGTCCATGACAGTGTTTAAGCCACCTTGTATTGTTGGCATTAAAGTCACCGAACCTGACTATGTTTGCAAACAGGTGTAGAGAGATGGCCTTGTCTGTGTTATCAGAAATGCTATCTAGCGTGCAACAGTCTTGAGTGGAAGGGGAATGGTAGAGAAAGAAGAGATAGCTGAGTTAAGTAGAGAAAGATGGAGACACATGTATGAATGGTCTGGAGATTCAAGAGAGAGTTCCCTCACCAGCAGGAGATGTTTGCAAGCATAAACTCCCAAGCCATGCATGTGGACTTTAGAGTCCTTTCTAAGGAGAGGAAGGTAGCCAGGAATCGAGAAATCAGGGAAGGGGATTGAAGAGTTAAGGTTAGTCTTGCAGTAAGCTAGGACGTCCAGAGACTTTTCTGAGGGGGATGGTTCCATACTGTAGAAGTTGGTACGGATACCACGAATGTTTGGGAAGGAAAGGTTAAGGAGTTTAGATGTTTTTTTGTTGAGCTAGTTTTTGGCCTTTTAAAAATGCATGCTAAAATAATTAGTTAAAAGATGTATTTTGCATGTACTGATAAAATTTTATATCTCTTAAAGTAAAATATATAATATTTAGAGAGTTCATAAGTTCATATCAGAAAATTCTTGTGCTGAACATCCCTTAAGTCCTTTAGTATATAAGAGAGAGAGAAAAGAGTCCTTGTAAATGTGTATGTATCTAAGTATCTCGTTGAGGGTAGTAATCCTTTAGACTCTCTGTGGGATTTTTAGTTGTCTAAAAATGTAGGCCTGTCCTGGGTATGATGATAAATTACATCCGCGTCCAGGGTAAGACGATAAACTACATCCAACAGCGAGGCCTCTGATCAGGAGGCTTTCAGGAGTGTGCAACCACCTCTTAATTGCTGGTGTTCCCAGGTCCACCCCGACTGGCAGCACTTGTTAGGGTCTCAGCTATGGGAAAATAGTTAACTCTGAAACTCAGGTAAAAAGCATTAGGTTTTAATACCAGAAATACTTTGTAAAAAAAATTATAACCAGAAATAAATTTTTGAAGAAGAAAAAAAACTATTACCAGCAATACGTTTTTGAAAAAAAAAATATTACCAGAAATAGATTTTTGACAAAATAAAAATATTTCAAGGAAAAAAATGAAAGTTGTCAGCATTAAATGACCCATTGAGGTTGATATTCTGTAAAACAAACAAAACCAAACCGAAAATGTAGGCATTGGAGAACAGATGAAATTATTTTATTGACTATGGATCCTTTGCCCAGTCATTTCTGTTTTTACACTTTTCCAAGGCAAAGGAATTCATTGTTTCTTGATTTTTGATTGGTACACAGACATGTCTTATTTGACCATCCTTTTTTTCTTCACCTACATTTAGGAATGATGACCTTTTGGCCTCTTTTATTTCTTTCTTTATTTTTTCCTTATCTTTTTGTTTTTATTTCTTCATGGCAAATCAAAATGGTTTGCCAACTTTTAGTTTTCTATTTTTTTAATTTTTATTTTTGGAAATAGTGGGCTTTTTGTTTTTCTATCACTCCACTCTGTCCCTTCGTGACATGAGTGATCATAGCTCTCCACAACTTTTGTCTTTAGTTCTGAGTAAGGTTTGTGCTTTTACTCCCCCCCCCTCATGATTTAAATAAACTCTATCCCTCATATTCTACCCATAAATATAGCCCCACCTTAAAACTATATTTGTTTACCTCCTCTAAATGTTATTTTTAGTGGATACTCTTATTTAAGTAGACGTTCTGTTTATTTATTAAACAATATATTTATTTTTTTTTATTTACTGGCCTAAATATTCAAAAAATCTTTAAGAAAAATATGCATTTTCCGGCAGAATTTGAACCCCCATCCCTCTGAGCAAAGGGGAGACTGTCGTTAGATCTGACATGTCATAACCAAATTGGCCACGGAGCAGCTTCTCTCATCAAGTAAAGTTTGAACAGTGCCTTTAAGTGAAAATCTTTTTTGTCACAAATTCCTTGAAATTTTCATATCTACTCAGTTTTGCATCCAAACATAAACAAAGTTTGTGGGCTTGACCCACTTCCCAAAATCTGAACAAACATCAGTTTTTTTTTGTTTTTTATTGTTTTTGTTTTTTTGTATTTTTGCTTTTGTTTTTTTTTGTTTTTTTTCTTTTAATCTCTCTGAGGTCTGACTGAAACTTTATCAGCACCCCTTCATAAAAAAAAAATAAAAACAAATCACAATCTCCTTTTTCCAGAGTTGTCCCCTGGCAGTCATCTCAACATTGGATCACAAATAGTTGATAGAAAAAAAAGCATATACTACTTTTTGGTTCATGTGCCTTTCAAATTCCACAAAGTTTTGCGGGTATTACTGTGACATCTTTCACTTACTCTCGCTCTGAGTAAGGTTTTAGGCTTTTGATATCCCCCCCTCATCCTTATTCTACCAACCGTCTAATATTACGTAGGTTATTCACGACTATCCTCTGTCCTCCTCCATGTCTTGCGAATGTCGATTCTTTAAGACTTCTTTTCTCATTATGTGCCTGAGAAATTTCAACTATCTCTAACAATAAGCGTCTTTTTTGTTTGAATTTTCTCTAAAACTTTGTGACAATAAATATTCGCACTTACCGGAGTCAAAGCGCCCAAGAAGTTTTGCTTGTTGAGCTGCTGTTTTGTAAAAGAAAAATACATTCTCCGACATTTGTTATTTTATGCTGCTTGGCACAATTTTTCTAGTGGTGGTCTGGTCTGCATGCTGATTGGACAAGCTGGGGACTCTGATTGAGAGTGAGGCCAATGGCAATGATTGGTGCGTTGGCCATATTTTCAGTCAAAAACGGTCTGGGACATTGGCTGGCAGTGCGGTCGGGACCGTGGTGACGTGCACTATTATAGAGTTTCGTATTAAGTTACGACTCTGTTTATTTTTGTCTGGACGCTGGACGCTAGCTTCAACCTACCGATAGAGTGAGCTGTATATTTACCAGTGTCTACTGAAACGTGGAACGAACACACGTTTTAGCTGGCGAGAAGTGAAGATTGGACGTGTGACCCCAATTTTGTCGTTTCTACTACAGCTACAAACTTCCTCGTTGCTCACATGTTCACTCCATGATATTTTCAGTATCCTTCTGTAGAACTAGATTTCTTTTACCTCAAGTCTCTTCTTCAGGAGACTTGAGGAGATTGTCTAGCGTTCACTGCTATATTGAAGAATTGATATTACATAACAGTTCAATAATCTTTGTTTTTAATTAAATTTTCCTGTTTTTATTTTTTTTACCATTTCAATTGTTTCATGGTTGCAAAGAATAATTGTTCTGTCAATTTTGGATGCTAAAGTAAAAGTAATTTCTTTTAAATGAAAGCTTAAAAAAAAAACATGATGCTGGAGCTGAGGTTGCTAATCTGTCTATCCAATAACTTTTATTGTTATCATTATTTTTTTTTTGTTGCTCTCTTAGTCAAAAACCTCTACTGGCAGCAAACGGCATACATAAAGAGAAAAAAATGATCTCAGTAGAAATACTAAAATAGAAAGGGGCATAAAACAAGGATGTGTATTCTCACTGGACATTTTCAACAGTGAATCAATTCTGACAGAAATAGAAATCCGAACAGGGTTCATCATTGGTGGCCACAATCTTAACAACTTAAGATACACAGATGACACAATAATGATAGCTGACACGTAAAGGAAACTACAAAATCTCCTACAGAATGTAGTGAAGGAGAGTGAGAAGAAGGGACTAAGCATAAACTACAAGAAGACAGAATGCATGGTCATCAGTAAAAAGATGAGCCCGAAATGCAATTTACAGTTTTGGGGCACTATATCAAGCAGGTACAGAAATTTAAATATCTTGGAATTGTTCTGACAGAGGACCAAAAGTGCGATGTTGAGATCCAAAGACGCATATGTTGTAATGTGGTATTGGTTGAATTTTGGCCTGAATCTTTTTCAAATAATCACAGATTTTTCTGTTTTTTGCTTTTCTATCATTTTTAATTTAAAAAAAAAAAAAAATCGTGTTAACATCTAAAATATAAAAAATGATTTCTGATGAAGAAATTATTTAAAAAAATTTTTTTCTTCTGTGGGTGTGAATAGATAATTCATAGATAATTTAAAAAAAATCTAATTTAAAGGCAAAATTTTGGTTGGGAATTATAGGATAAGTACTATGTATATATAAGCGGATAATCACATACTTACCTACTCACTGCTGTATAGATGTGGCGGAATGGGTAGCAACTCAGAATGATAAATCGGAGGGTTTGTTGTATTCACTTATATATGGATACCCTTGGGAAAGGTATGAATCTATCTCTCCCCCCAACTATGGGTTAAATTTTAGGACTTGTATCTAGAAAAATCATTGTTATTCTAAAAATACAAAATCTTGTTAATGCAGTATTCACTTGCAAAAAAAAAAAAAAAATACTAAATGTTTCTCAATGCAATTAACTCACTAAGGGGGTTGATAAAACTGTAAGCCCCCACCCCCCACAAAAACAAACAAATCAATTAATCAATCACTGCATATGTTTTAACTGACAGTTTTTTTTTTCAAAATATTTTCTTTTTTTTTCTCTTTTCTCTTTTCTCTCTCCCTGGGTCAGTTGTAAGCATTCCTCCTTCGGACACTTACTGCTGGTCAGCCTCAGGTTAAAATCTATCACAATTAACATGAACAGGATAAAGGATTACACCTTTACAGATGTCAGGAAGATATACACCTTTACAGATGTCAGGAAGATATACACCTTTACAGATGTCAGGAAGATATACACCTTTACAGATGTCAGGAAGATATACACCTTTACAGATGTCAGGAAGATATACACCTTTACAGATGTCAGGAAGATATACACCTTTACAGATGTCAGGAAGATATACACCTTTACAGATGTCAGGAAGATATACACCTTTACAGATGTCAGGAAGATATACACCTTTACAGATGTCAGGAAGATATACACCTTTACAGATGTCAGGAAGATATACACCTTTACAGATGTCAGGAAGATATACACCTTTACAGATGTCAGGAAGATATACACCTTTACAGATGTCAGGAAGATATACACCTTTACAGATGTCAGGAAGATATACACCTTTACAGATGTCAGGAAGATATACACCTTTACAGATGTCAGGAAGATATACACCTTTACAGATGTCAGGAAGATATACACCTTTACAGATGTCAGGAAGATATACACCTTTACAGATGTCAGGAAGATATACACCTTTACAGATGTCAGGAAGATATACACCTTTACAGATGTCAGGAAGATATACACCTTTACAGATGTCAGGAAGATATACACCTTTACAGATGTCAGGAAGATATACACCTTTACAGATGTCAGGAAGATATACACCTTTACAGATGTCAGGAAGATATACACCTTTACAGATGTCAGGAAGATATACACCTTTACAGATGTCAGGAAGATATACACCTTTACAGATGTCAGGAAGATATACACCTTTACAGATGTCAGGAAGATATACACCTTTACAGATGTCAGGAAGATATACACCTTTACAGATGTCAGGAAGATATACACCTTTACAGATGTCAGGAAGATATACACCTTTACAGATGTCAGGAAGATATACACCTTTACAGATGTCAGGAAGATATACACCTTTACAGATGTCAGGAAGATATACACCTTTACAGATGTCAGGAAGATATACACCTTTACAGATGTCAGGAAGATATACACCTTTACAGATGTCAGGAAGATATACACCTTTACAGATGTCAGGAAGATATACACCTTTACAGATGTCAGGAAGATATACACCTTTACAGATGTCAGGAAGATATACACCTTTACAGATGTCAGGAAGATATACACCTTTACAGATGTCAGGAAGATATACACCTTTACAGATGTCAGGAAGATATACACCTTTACAGATGTCAGGAAGATATACACCTTTACAGATGTCAGGAAGATATACACCTTTACAGATGTCAGGAAGATATACACCTTTACAGATGTCAGGAAGATATACACCTTTACAGATGTCAGGAAGATATACACCTTTACAGATGTCAGGAAGATATACACCTTTACAGATGTCAGGAAGATATACACCTTTACAGATGTCAGGAAGATATACACCTTTACAGATGTCAGGAAGATATACACCTTTACAGATGTCAGGAAGATATACACCTTTACAGATGTCAGGAAGATATACACCTTTACAGATGTCAGGAAGATATACACCTTTACAGATGTCAGGAAGATATACACCTTTACAGATGTCAGGAAGATATACACCTTTACAGATGTCAGGAAGATATACACCTTTACAGATGTCAGGAAGATATACACCTTTACAGATGTCAGGAAGATATACACCTTTACAGATGTCAGGAAGATATACACCTTTACAGATGTCAGGAAGATATACACCTTTACAGATGTCAGGAAGATATACACCTTTACAGATGTCAGGAAGATATACACCTTTACAGATGTCAGGAAGATATACACCTTTACAGATGTCAGGAAGATATGCAGGCTGTCCATAAAGTTTGTGTGCACTTTAAAACAATTTATAACTTTATTTCTATTTGCGATAGAAATAATTTGTAAAAAGGATTAGAAAGAAGTAAATCTATGTTTTTAAGGTTTTATTAAAATTTTATTTAAGTTTCCACATGTCCTCCATCATTAGCAATACAAAGGGTAATACGATTTTGCAGTTCACGGAAAACATTTGCCAACTGATTTACAGTAATGTCTGAAATCACTATAGTTATTTTAGCTATACTTAAAACTAGGCACATTAAACTTTATAACATTTTTTACAGATTATTCCCATCGCAAATACAAATAAAGTTTTAAATTTTTTAAAGTGCACACAGACTTTATGGACACCCTGTACTTTTTTTTTTCTGTAAATGGTTTGCATCTCACTGAAATTAATCCTTCATTTGAGGAATGGTGTGCTTTACTAAAATCCAAGTCATTGTGCATCTGTCATCCAGAACTGGAGGACTATTTCAGATGTCATCATCTTTAAGAGTCAATAAAGTTATGTTGTTCTGGAGTTGTCATCATTGGTCGACTGAACTTGCTTTGTTTCAATGACTTTTGTTTTGTTATTATTAATTACTTTATACCCATTATTATTAAAAAAAACAAAAACAAAAAAAAACGGCTTCCAAAAAAAAAAAAATTTTTTTTAAATATCAGGTAGCGAATTTTTGCTTTCATATCAGAAAAAAAAACATAGTGGTATTATGATAGGTTAGACAATAATATTTCTTTAATAATTAACAGTTTTTTAATATATTTCCGGGCTTATTTCTTGACTCCTCACTTAATGACTGGTCTTTATTTCAACAACTTGTTCATTAAACAGAATTTATGCCTGGCTGCTATTTTCAGTATACAGCATATGCAATGGATTATGGTCAACGAGCTCAGATAGCTTCAATATTGTTTTTGTACCAATTTTAACATTTTTTTTTTTTAATTGATTTTTAACATACATTTAATCCCTTCTTTTATCTTCAAATAATGGATTTTCTTCTTATTGGTTGGGTATCTACCAATGAAAAGGAGTGTCACAACTCAGGAGCACCAGAGTCAAATACTCAAGGGGCAGGACATTGGATCACAACTAGCAAGGCATGGACAAGACTTCCACACAGGAACATCACATGTAAGAAACAAACATAGCGGAAGCACCGGAAACACAAATGATGATGAATAAATTACAGGCAACGTTGAATAACACGGACAGATATTCTCGGTAATGCATGGCACTCATGTTATACGTTCAGCACAGCCTCTCTATCCACTGCCCTTCCCCGAAAATGTGACTTGTTTTATGAATCCTAAAACATTAGCAATTGCTTAGCAAAAGGAATCATTTGCATAGCTAACACTGCTCAGCTCACTGTCTTGATCATTTCATGGGAAAGCTGGTAGATAGTTTCTTTTTTCATACCCAGATGTCCTAGGGTTCACACTGGCTCTGTTCTGACAGAGCACCTATTTGCTTTCTTTTTACAGAGACAGCATTGTTTCTTTGACTGACAGGGGCTGGTACCATTATCAGTAGTGGTAGGCAGCTCATTTTGCATCTTGTTTCCACTATATAGAACTTTGTATATAGCAGTAAATTAACCATAGTTACTAATCTAAAATCTTTGCTCCCAGTGGAACATGCAGATTTGAGATTGGCCTTCAGAGGTGCACTATGACTTGTCCTTTCGTAAAGAACACCAAAGTTTGAAGTTAATAATTCTTGTTTATTTTCATCTATTTTTAAAGAATTTACTTCTGAGGCAAATTCTTTGCTTGCACATGGAATATAGTTTTATCTATTAACTTGTTTTATAGCCTATATTAAAACAGTGACCTGACAGTTTTTAAAAAATGTCTTAAATTCTTTCTTAATTTCTTACCTTCTATAATTTGTTTTCTCCAAACAAGTTATAGCAAGAAAGCAAATTTAAATGCATTTTTAAATACCATGTCTATCCATGGTGTAGGCAATCATGGTTCTCCACGGATTCCTTTTTATTACTTGTGAATTGCTATGACCTCTTAGGGAAGATAGTGGAGTGGTTTCTTGTTACTTTTTCCATAGTTTTGAATTCAGGGTAGTTTTTTTTTTTAGAGGCTGTTTACTACCCAAAGCTAGAGAGCTCAGGGAGCTTTGTGTTAATCTTCATGTGTTGCTTGCTCCCCTTGGATATTCTCCTTCCTAGGAAGAGACAATCTTTCGCCAGAAATGCCAAGCAGCCATTGTTATAAGGAACGCACGTAGAGAATGAAGTAGCCAGAATAAATCGCTCTCTCAAGCACTTGTTAAAGTTCCTTAATTCAAATTTATACTCTGTGATTTAACCTATCGAAGGCTGAGGGGAGAGAAGAGAAGGTTCTATGCCTTTCCCTAGAGTCTTTTGTGTGAAAGTGAATGCAGCAGAATAAACTGGAATTTGAACTTGGCATAGAGATTCTTCTTTTTGCACAGTTAAATTACTCTATCTGTGCATCCCAATTTTAACTGATGAAAAATTTAAATGAAAGATTTAACCCAATTTGTGCTATTCTAAATTTGTGTGTGTCTCTGTGTCTGTGTCTGTTTGTGTGTGCGTGCACACGTTATTAACAATATGCTTATATGCATTATATTGGTCAAGACCTACTAATGTTATCTTTTTATCATTTCTATTATAATTCTGCTTGACCTCCCTCCTTTGTTACTTAGGCCCTACCATTACCTCATAAAAAAAAATGAACTATTTCATTTTGACCTTGTGAAAACACCTGACGTATTAGAGATGCTACTTGGTTTCAGTGGGGGGAAAAAGAAAGAGAAGGAAGGTAGTTTTTAAAAGCTGTTTCAGTGAAATTAAAGAAGTTATCAATTTCAAATCTTTTCATTTTTTTTATTTTTTTATTTGTTATACAGTAAGATCCACCCTGTACAAGACCCAGGGCCACTTGAGGTAGAGGATTATGTTAAGGGGTAGTTTATATGGATAGGAGAAAGTAATGGTTAACTCTAGACTTGAACAGGTTAAGATTCTAGTGATCAGGGAAACATCCTCTTCGGAGTTCTACACATCAGTTATTTGCAAGGGGAAGAAGCTGTTTGATTGTAACTTACTTCTCACTGATGGAATACAGAGGGAATGTGGGTGATTTACTACTATATAAGTAGCATAAAGGGTCCTAGCCATGAAGGTTAGACCTGGCGGAACCAAGGAATGTAGTTTGAGCATTTTCCATGGAAGTAGCAATAGAGCAGTGAGACACTCACCACATTTTGAAGGATGGAAAATAATTCTTCTGAATCAAAAACTCTGTGACACTTTTGAACTCTATCCAGACCGGAAAGTGAGGACTGGGAAGATCCTGCCTAAATATGGCAACAGTTCTTCAGTTTTGTCCTGATCTGGCACTTCATTTGGATACATTTACTTTTAAATAAATTTATTAATAAATTTATTAATAAAAATGTTTGCAAGACAGGTTTTGGCTTGCAAATTTAAATGTTACTTTGTCATAAAAACATAACATTTGTAGGATTTACGCCATAATAATGGTGATATTAACTGTTTCCTTATAAAGAAGCATTAAGCATTCATTGACTGAAAAGCCAGCACATTTGTTGGTTGAAATTTATAAAATCTTTTTCTTAAAATAATAGGTAAATAGGTTTCCCAAGTCGAGCAAATCTTCCAGTATTTATGGGGGTTTCCTTCCTAATCTTTTGCTTGAAGTAGTGTGCAATGTCAACATCTTGATTAGGTTATTATTTTCTCTCTGAGTTAGATGTGCTATCCATTTTAGTTGTTGCTGCTGCTGAAAGTCCTCTAGTGATGGGATTTCTGTTATCTGGTACCTTCTTTGTGTATTCTGTAGTATCAGTCCATAATGTTCAAAGATGGGTAGTCTTTGCCAAGACCCACAGACTTAAAGCCATTTTTAACCATTCATCTTAGAAGACAGTTGTACACAGCTGGCAGTTTAAATATTTCAAATGAGTTTGGCATACAAATTTTTAAAATGTGTAACGTGTATACACTAAAATTCAGAAGAGTAAAAATCTGGTTAAATTGTTTTAAATATGCTGATTGGACTTTATACTGTTAAAAAAGCATCTTTGGTTCATTCAATTTATAATGACAACATTAAATAAACTACATTCCACAATCCCATTTGTATCTCTAACCTTAAGTTAAACTGCTCTTGTTTATAAGACAATTTTGGTGTTTAGACGTCATATGAAATGAGTTTTTGAATTGAGTATCTAAATAACACAGATTTAGTTTATGGGTAACATTATTATCAAAACAAAGCTGTTGTTATTGGTAATGATAGGGATAATAGGAGGAAACATTTCACAACTAGAAATATAAACTTAAACGGGGAAAGGCAAACAGAAAGGTCTAAAAGGCCATAGACAGAAAAAGAGAACAGCCCAAGGTGTGGGCAACATTCAACATATTAACAGTACAGAAATGTAATTATCTGGAGAGTGCAGGGACAGACGAAAGATACCTTACAGAAAGTAAGCAAATTAAGAGACTTGTTGTGACTATAAAAATTTTACGGGTTTTCCTATTTGAATTTCCTGCTTAATCGTAATTCTTCAATTAATGATTGACTAAGTTTCTTGTGAGTTCCACTATTATAAAATACTTGTTGGATGACTATTGTACTGTTAAATATCTGAACTTATGTTGTGAGGGAGAATATTTCCCTACAAGTTTGGAATCGGCTGTCGGATGAAAGCCATAAAAATACACCTACATCAAGAGGAGGAGCAGTAGTAGCCTCTGATGAAAAACAGTCTCTTCCCTAGTTTTATTCTACATGATGTTTCCCTGTACTAAAAAGTAATTTGTTGTTAAACCAATTCCAGTTTTCTACTTTTGTTTTTGATAACTCAGTTATAATAACTTGACAGTTCTTACGCTTACAGTCATATCATGTTGAGACACTAGTTCCTGTATGGTCACTGAAGTTAAGCAAAGTCAAGCCTGGTCAGTACCTAAATGGGTGACCAGTTGAGAATAACAGTTTCTGCAAGCTTGGATGTGTGGGTGGTGTAATGGATAATGGCTCAAAATTGTTACTTGGAGAGCCAAGTTTCAATTCCAGTTGGGTTTGTTACATTCACTTATGTGCAAATACCCTTGGGAAAGGTATGAATCCACCTCTTCTTCCCCAGATATAGGTTAATTAGTAAAAATTGTATCATTAAAACATTATCTCCAAAATAAAAATTCTTACAACCTAAAAATATTTTCTGGCTTTAAATAACCTGCAAAGGGTCGCTAAACCATAAATAACGATCAATCAATTAAACAAATATTGTAATAACAATCATAAGTATGTATGCAGATCATTAAAGAAGGAAGAGGATACAAATGAAGAGTTTCTGTTTTATGGAAAGAGACACTAAACACATGAGAACATTATCATCTCCTATCTTCCCATTCTTTTTTATTTTTCTCTAAACCTGAGTAGCATCTCTATAATTTTTCTTCCATCTTTCCTTGCAATCAAAATGGGATAGTTCATTATTTATCTGAGTTAATTGCAAGGTGTAATATACGTGCTAACTAAGGAAAATGTGGAATTATAATATAGTAGAAAACTGTCCTTAGAAACCAAAGAAGGTTCCAAACTGCTATCTAACCAATAGCTAATCTCTGATGTGGTGCAGAGGAAGAGACTTGAAGCAGCAGAGATGTAGTTCTGCAGAAGGATGCTGAGAATATCATGTGAGAAATGAGTGAAGGAGATTTGAATTCTTGATGTGCAGTGAACCAATCTTGAAGAATTGTGTGGTGCTAAATTTTGAAATGGTACTTCCAGAACATTGTCAAATCCCTGCCAAAAAATAATTGAGGTAGTTTGAAAGGCAAAACCCAATTCAATCCAAGAATCTAGAAGAGTATACATAATTCATTAATTGGTGAGTGTATATATAGATAAAAACGTAAATTTGAGATATATAGATAGGAATAGACTTGGAAAGGAAGATAGATATGAACAGATTAATAAATATGAGCATACTTATATAACACAAGAGAAAAACGATACTTAGCCAACATGTTTCGTCATCTGACAGACATTATCAGGGCAAATGTGATATTTTCCTCGTCTTTTTTTATTCATTTTCTCTTCTACAGATGCATTTGAGAATATATATATATATATATATATATATATATATATATATATATATATATATATATATATATATAGAGAGAGAGAGAGAGAAAAAAAAATAGTATGACAAATTGTGAAAAAGTTTTTGTGACACATTACATGTTAGGATTTCATCAGACCTAATGGATGAAACGCGTCACAAAAATTTCTTTTACAATTTGGCATACTATTTTTCTCAATATTGTTAGTTGATATATAAAATAATACAAGATGTTATATAATACCAATTTGTAATTGGCAGGGATTATCCTAAACAGGTCTTTAATCCAATGAGAGCTCAATGTAAGTTACAGAGCAAATACATAATGAGAAATTAAGAAAATGCCTTAAAACTCCATATCGGTTATAATTTATTTCATGAATATTGTTATAGTTATCTCTTCAGACCAAATATTTTTAAGAAATGGAATCAATCCATCCAGACAATTATACTGGGATAAAAAGAAGAAAGGGGCAAGGGGGGGGGGAGAGAGAGAGAAATAAGAAAAAATTAAGTGAAAAAAAAAGAAAGAGAATAAAGGAAAAAATAAATGAGCCAATAGTAAAAATAAATTGACCTAGAAAGATTTCCTTAAAAGGGCTTATACTTTGAATATACGCTCTTTAGCGCTAGAGGGCGTCGTCAGTGATGTTCTGAAATGGATCATTGGGCAGTTTCGGGTCTTTCAAACATCATACTGACCTCACCAAGTCGACCCCATCAGAGCTGATCGGACTCTGATACGCCCTTATATAAAGAAGAGAGAACAAGTTAATATACCAGATAAAGGAAGGTAGAGAGATGGGGGGGGGAGGAATAGAAAGTTGCGACAATTTCTAATAAAGTCAATGAAAGTAGCGTCTGTTTAGCCGGCTTCATCATCGCACAATACAATCATCATTTTACACTAAAGAATAATATTAATATACAACATAAATAATATAATAAATTAAATAATTAATTTTTTATTTAATATTATATTTTACTATTATTAACAGTATTATCTTTATTTTTATCAATTTTTTTATATTCCAAATTTGTTTATTATAATTATCTAAATTTATTAGTTTTATTTATTGATTTATTTATTTATTTTATTATTTTATTTATGTTGGATATTATTATTATTTTTCTTATTTTTCTGGTCAAATAAATTCTGAACTTAATCTTAACTTTTTCCTTAGACTTTCTGAAGCAACGAACTAACCCAAACTGAAACTAAAAATGTTTGCTCCGAGTGAAACAAGATTTGAGATAAGCCTCCAGTTCTGGATAAGAAATGCACGACGACTTGGTCTTTAGTGAACACGAAAATCTTGCATAACAATTTGCTATTTCACAACCTACTGTTTTTACATGAGTTTATGGATTTTATCTTCACCTTAGAATACAATCTGCTAAGATCGGAAACTTTGGAGTTAAAAATAATGAAAGAAAAGTTACAAAAAAATACTTGGTTAGAGAAGGAAGAAGTGAAAAAATGACTCAGATTTTCATTTAAGAGGCACTAATATTTCTAATAAAATAGGTTTGTACACCACTTGACATTGAATAAATGGGTTCCTTTGGACAACCAGGTCTCTAAACGAGAAGTTCTACCTGGCTGCTATTTCAACAAAGATACATGTGTAATAGGTTTGTGGTAACGAGCTTCAGATAGCTTAATATTATTTTTGCACTGTCTGTAACATTTCTAATTTATTTTTAAATGTTTATAGAGTACTGTACTTAACAGTAAATATAATTAAATAAATTAAAAAAATCAGCTCTTCATTCCGTAGATTAATTCTGTTTTGATCATGTAAATACAGTAGAATTAAATTTTTACTTTTCACTTTAGATGGGTAAAATGAGGATTAGCAGATGACACACACACACACACACACACACACATATATATATATATATATATATATATATATAAAAAGTGTGAATGTCACTGTCACACTTTTTCAACTTTAAGCCTAGAGGCCATAGCCCAACATATACCATTTTCGAATTAGGCCAACTCCATGGCAAATTAAAATCATAAAATCATTCTGGGTCGGATCTGGACCTGCAATCTCGAAATTTGGGATTTCCAAGTTTTCATTACTGCAAATATTTTTGGCAATTTATTTTTATTTATTTATTTTTTTTAACATGATTTTTTTGTGACAAATTGTTTTGTACAATAACAATTTTTATAACTTTGAAATAAATTTGGGAATAATAGAAATTAATTGTGAAATCCAGTGAAATGAAAATAATTGTTTGTATGGAAAGTAAGGACCTACGTACATCAAATTGTACTGAAATTAAGGTGGCGACAGAAGAATTATCATTGAAGTTTTAAAAGGTGAGCTTAAATATTTATGCAATACTTAAATGCAGCGATCAATTTTGAGTTCTTCTGTAGTTTATTGTTGCCTATCGCATCTACTCCTTCCTACCTATTGTAATTAAGGCCCCATTAAGAGCCCCCCACAAAAGCTACTTTAAATGCTGTCCAATAGGGCAGCTTTTAAGCTAGTATATAATTATATATATATTACTCTCCTCATGTAACAGGTGGAGTCCTTTCCAACAAGCTGGCAGTTAAGTGAGAAGGTGCACCTGGCTGTTATTTCAATCATGCTACACATGTAATGGGTTTGTGTCCGTGAGTTTCAGATTAGCTTTAATATCACTTTTGCCCCATTTTTTAACATTTCTAATTTATATCTAAATGTTTTCACAGTACAGTAGTTTACTGCACAATTAACATAAACAATTTTGAAAATCAGCTCCATATTCTGGACATGACTTTGTTTTGCATTATGTAAATACTATCAGAACAACCAGGGTTGGGATCATAGTCATTATACACTCCACAATCCTTTCATTGGTTTGCACAGTATGTGATTTGGCAGGACTACATATGATTTTGAATTCAGTTGTTCTTTTCATACACTGTTTGTCAAAATGGCTTGAGTGTCCAATGCACCTTACTCTTTAACCCATAGCTGGTTGGGGTAGAGAAGAGTTGGGTTCATATCTTTCCCAAGGGTGTTTGTGGGGAAAGTGAATTTAATGAACTTGACTGGAATTTGATCTTAGTTCTCTGATTTCTCATTTCACACCACTGACCATTACACCACCCACACATCAAATGGCAATTCCGTTTATTGATTTTATTTTTCCTTTTTAAGAAAGAAAGTCACGATCAGTTTTCATATGACATACAATGTCGACTGGTTGGTTTTATTATTTTTATTTTAGATTTTATAACTTCTTGTAAATCTGGTTAACTGGTTATGGCGGGTGGGGGTCATTAAAAAGGTAAGTTGCTAAGTGAGTTGTGGCTGTCATTTGAGTCGGTGCTTCTCGAACTCTCTGATATGGTGGACAGGCACTTTTTTTTTTTTCTCAATGTGTCATGTACCTGTAACATTTTGTGGCAATATTAATTTATACTGGAAACTATATATATATATATATATATATATATATATATATATATATACACACACACACCAGTAAGCAGAAAATTATTTTTCTCCTGACGATGGCCATGTTGGCCGAAACTAGTCGAGGAATCTAAATGAAATAATAGTAAAACGAAGGAATATTAATATACAACCCAGTGTGTCTGAAGATTTTAATTTTTTAATATTTTTTATTGTTCAAAATACATACACACACACATATATATATATATATATATATATATATATATATATATATATATATATATATATAATAGTTGACTATTTTTTTACCTTCATTTATTTTGCAAAAAATAATTCAATATCAAAACATATAAAAAGTAATAAGCAGTTTATTAATGCAAAAAGAAAAATGATATAACTTTAATGTTTACAAATGATTCCTGGGCACTGGCTGCATACTGGTAGCTGATGGTTCGCAGACTGGCCCCTGTCCACGGCCATCAGTTTGATTAGTACTGATTTAAGTTATCTTAATATAAAGTCATAGTGTTCAGATAGTACAATAGTTATTGGTATATAAATTGGAAGCCTGTTCCAGTTTGCCTTGTCTGCTGTGTTAACTTTTGCACTAATGCACTTGGGAACATTGACATATTTTAATATAATAGTTACCATGGAAAATTACCCCCAACTTAAAAAAAATAACAATCCTGTATTAATCAAAAGTAAATCCAGGAAAAACTAACACTAGGAACAATTTTTCCAGACACAAACAACAAAAATTGTAAGGACACAAGAAAAATTAAAAATAAACTTAAAAGATATTCCTTGTTGGTTATTTTTTTTAATGAAGCATGGATGAATGAAGGGTTGTTACCTAAATATATTTAACAAGTTAAAATATTTGTATTAAAAATATTACCTATTTTACCTATTGCCAAGGAGGCACGGTGGATTAATATATAGCGGCTCGGATTGAGGTATTGGTGAGCTGAGTTCGAATTCCAGTCGAATCCATTACATTCATTTACGTACTAATACCCTTGGGAAAGATATGAATCCTCCTCTTCTCCCTCCATCTATAGATAAATAGCAGGATAGACTGGGTTCTATAGCCTTGGATGGCAAATGGTCTACTGCAGAAAGAAATGGCAACTACTGTGGGGGGAAAAAAACATTGCCTCGTTAGTCATGTATCGAAAGATACATGATCACCTAGGTGTGTATTACGCATGGCACATGACTGACGGACTTATTTTTTATGAAAATTATTTATTTTTCTTACCCATTAGTTATAACTTTTCCTACCTTAACACAGTGCAACTTTTAATTTTTCTTTCATATTTTCGTTTCCTACAAACACAAAAATTAACTATTACACAAATCTGTCGAACATTTTTGTAAAATTATTTCAAATATTTCCTCCATACTTTAGAACCAATATGCTTATAGGTCACTGGGGGATGTAGCATATGGTTGATACATTTTAGACATGCAACTGTCTATTGTGAATATATAACCATAACTTGAAACAATGGCCTTGCTCAGTGTAGCATGTCTGAGGTCAAAATGAGAATCATTTGCAAATATTTTACATGGTGTATTACACAGATATTAAGTATACATAGCTGTTTCATTTGTTTAGTTTTTTCCTAAAAAATTATAGATTAAATGAATGACTTATGTGGTGATCACAAAATCTATTCTTTCAATATATCAGTGCAAAATAATTGATAATATTTTATGCATTCAAATATATATATATATATATATATATGTATATTTGAATAATAACCAAGTTATTATACACTGATTTGCAACTGTCCTTGTCTTTCATGTTTTGGCAATTGGCCTTCATCAGATGTCTGTTGCAATTGATAAATTTGGGGGGAAATTTTGAAAAAAAATCCTTTATTGAATTCATGGGGTAAATATTGTTCCACTCTCCATACCATACAATTTAATCCATTTGAGTTAATTTACCATGGTGAAAACCCCGCCACTTACTTTCACATTCCTTTTTGCATTTTGCACCAACTTAAGATTCTACAATTTTTTTTTGTTATTATTCCCTCTGGAAATCTTTTATAAATTTTTATCCCCTGGATCCACTCGAGAGAGAGACTCCTTTAAACATTTTTATCCCCTTGGCCCTACTCCTCTGGAGGACTCCATTATAGAATTTTATCCCCTCAGCCTTGCTCCACCAAGGGGACTCCTTTATATATTTTTGTTATCCCCACTCTTCTTGAATTGTGTGTGTGTGTGTATGTATGTGGTGGTGGTGGGGGGCTTTATAAATTCCACAGGATCTATTTGATTTCCCACGATTCACTCTTAGACTACTTTTAGGATGTGCTTTAGAATAAATCTGTTTGTCTTGTCATCTCATATTCCTGATATTTAACTGAACCATTTTGGTTTCTGTCGAAAATAAATTGGCTTCTTGCTGACGAACAGTTTTAATAAAATGCCAGTACCCAGGCTCTCGTATTCCATATAATTCACATTAATTTGTTGTTTAGCTGCCAGGAAATTATCTGACAAAATGGAATAGTTTTCCTTTCTGACATCATCGATGTGTCCATTTCTTTGTAGTTATCCATTCAGAACTCTTGGATTCTGTCGAGTTCTCTAAAAGTAAAGTGGAGTTCTTTTTGTTTTTTTTACTCTACTTTTTCTTCTTACACATATAAAATTGGTTTAATGTTTCCTTTGTTTAACTATAAACAGATCATATATGGCTATAAATCTTCTATTTGCTAAAGAATGAATGTGACCTGTGTCCAGAATAACAAGTTTCTGTATTCAAATTGAATAATGTCTACAAGAAATACCCGTTGATAAAAACGGCCTATTGTGCATCTTGTGTTAAATACTGATTGCATTGCAATAATCGGTTCTTGTCTGTGGAATGCTATTGCGGTTTGAGTGTCGCCATTCAGGTTTTCATACAAAAGGTGAAGAGTATTTTCTTCATCAGATTGAAGAAACAAAGGAAAAAGGAAAAACTTATAGCCATATTGTAAAGTGACTAGAATATTTAAAAGCAGAAAAAGATTGTCAACCTGAATCCCTACACATGCAAGTGAAATATAATTGGGGCATTTTTCAGTGACAGATTAAGCAGATGTTTTTTACTAAAGGCGACTTGAACATTTTGCTGCAAGATACAAATCAAAAAGTCAATCTTTGCCAAGTGACGCTCAACATGTTCGGGGAAATCCAATCGAGAAATTTAGAAAAAAATGCAGAAATCATGTTTGTTGGCATAAAATCAGCTTTTTGTATTTAGTTGTTTTCTAGGCAATTGAATCTTTTTTTTTTTTTTTTTTTACTCCCACTTCCTCAGCTATGATTTAAATCCCGAAGTAAACTGGCTCTCTTGCCTTGGTTGGCAAATAGTCTAAGACAACTCTGAATTGAAAATCATAGAGAAGGCAATTGTAGCAATGCACATTTTTCAGATATTAAAGGGAAGTGGGAAGAGCCATGATGTCCCATGGGTAGAAAGGACATGTTTCTTACAGAACTAGTTTAAGGAGAAATAACCACATTTGACACACACATACACACACACAAACAAGGAAAAAGAATTAACCTAATACAAGCATTCCAATTGGTGCATAAATTAATTACATCAAACTTAGTATAAAGATAATGAAAAACGAGAAAAATGGCGGTCAGTTACTGAAAACCTCCTGAAGAGTGGACTGAACAATTACAAACAGTTTATCTGGAGTCAAGGAGCTGTGAATATAGCATTAATAAGATCAACTAAGTGATAAATTGTATTTGTATTAATCATATATACATAGAGGCATATCACGCTGAAATACCACTCTGCATTTGATCAGTTAAGTAAAGTCAAGCTTAGTCAGTACCTAGGTGGGTGACTGCTTGGGAATAGCAAGAGCTGGAAGCTTGGATATCTGAGTAGTATAATGGATAACAGCTTGGGATGAGAAATTAGAGAATTGACTTTGAATTCCAGTCAGAATTGTTATATACATTTACGCTCAAATACTTTTGGGAAAGGTATGAACCATCTTTTCCTCCAACTAGGAGTAAATAGCAGGACAGAATAGGTCCTATAGCTTTGGTTGGCAACTTGTCTAGGAGAAGGAAAACTCTGAATTCAAACTACTTTGGAGAGGAATTGCAAAGAGCAGATAAGCTTAGAGTATCTAATGGCCAACATGCAGCTATGAGTTTGTTTTTTTTTAACAGTAAAGTTCGCCCTGTACAAGGCCTGGGGGCCACCTGAGATAAGGAGTTATGTTAAGGGGTAGTTTATACGGATAGCAGAGATATATTAAGGTTAAGACTTTATATTATCATTCATTATCAATTCATTATTTTTTTTTAAATTTTTAAAACTTTTTTATCAGCAGAAATCCAGTTGGGTTCTGGAATCAAAAGTGCCTGAAAATTGGTGTACTGCGTCCTCTTCCCAGAATACACTATTTTATCTACTTGACACTGACATATAAAATGAGACTTTTACTATTATATAGACTTTTAAATATCTTTGAGTTTGGCAAGCAATTAAAAAAAAATAGTATTTAAATAGTATTAAATTCTGCATTAGTTTGATCACGTTATCACTTAATCCAACCGGTTTTATAGGTCTATGCCTTCATGGTCTTGATTCAATTATCTCAGGTTTGAAGAATATCAAATGGTAATGTTCACATCCAAGTAACATGGGTCAACATGTTATTAGAGGTGAAGCTCTGAAATTTGAGGAGAAAAAAAAACACAACATAAGTGACGTTATTTTTTTAATTTTTTTAATTTTTTAGGCAGGTAACTCCCATCACCTCAAAGTTTCTCGATAACTACTGAATGCACACTTGGAGGTTGTAAGCGAATCATAGGGAAAAATTTGTGAGAAAGTTATAAAGTCGGTTGAGTTAGTGGACAGTGCATTCCTCAAATATTTAAAGAAAAAGGTTTGAATTTTATCAGAACAATAATGTTTAGGTATCTTTTTTTTTTTTCTCTTCACAAACTACTTTACATTCCAGTGACTGGAGTTCATTTTTGTGAAAATATTTCCATTGTTGCACACTCAAATACACACACATGTATATAAAAATAAGTATTTCTGCAAGGAAAATATTAAAAAGTTTTCTTTTTGTCATTTCCTCTATCTCAATGCATTTCATTCCTTAAAGAATTTTATCAGATGCAAGTGTAGATATTTATTGAGAAACCTACTTTTTCCCATATATATATATATATATATATATATATATATATATATATATATATGCATGCAGTATGCTATATTTATGGGAGGTGCTCAATATCAGAATAAAGCGTACGTAAATATAAAAGTGAACATTGAAGTCAACACTGTTTCATGCTAAATGCAATCATCAGACTATGTGTATTGTGTCAGTTCTTGACACACATATATATATATATATATATATATATATATATAAAGCGATGCATTGTGGGTAGTCTATTCTAATGGTTATTTTGAAAGGAGTGGTTTGTAAATTTGTTTATTATTTACTTTATTTGGATTAATTTTGTATTTTACTTATTTTTGCTTGTTTATCTTTATTTAATCTTTTCAGTTTTCGATTTTTAAGTTATGTAGTCAACAAATTTTTTTGTCTGCATTTTGAGATGAATTCTGATTGCTTATTTAGTAGTTTGTTTTGGTCTAGGAATGTAATTATAGCTATTTTCCTCCAACCAGAATTTGCAGTTTTTTTGATTGATTGTTGTAGGCTGATGTTCTTTTCCTTATTTTCCATGATATTTTTGGTGTGATTTGCTTTTTGTTTTTAATTTCCCAGATATACTTGGAAAGCATTTTGCTGTTTGCGTATTTACTATTTGTGAAAGATGTTTTGTGTGTATAGTTTCTTTGTTTCCAGAGTACTTCAGTTAATCCTATGTATATTTTTTTTCTTCATTATCTGATGATTTTATTGTGGCTTGGTATTTTGTAAGCAATTGCCTTAAATGGCAATTGCTTACAAAACAATGTAGTATAAAAAAAAACACTCCTGCCAAAATAACCGTTAAAATAGACTACCCATAATGCATTACTGACCCATACATATAAATAGTAAAGAAAAAACAAATGCATGTGATCTGATGATTACATTTAGCATGAAACAGTCTGTCACCTCTGATTGTTGACTTCATTTTTCACTTATAAGTAGTTTTCTCAATATCTATATTTACCATTGAGAAGTCTTCAAGGAACACAACACTCTAACAGGAAAGGATTACCTCTTGTTTCTTTATATATAATTTTTTTTTTTTAACTTTTCACTCTATGCAAGGGGTTACAAAAAGTGGAAGAATAAAGATGTGTGCTAGAGGAAAGGATAAAGAGAAGGACGGAGAATAGATCAAGGCATCTGGAGATGTCGCTTGACATTGCATTTGAATAGTTGAAGATTATAGCTATCAGGGAAGCAAGTAAGAGGAAGGGAGTTCCACAGACAGGAAGCTATTGTAGTAGAAGAAACGGCTACATTAAACCATTTCGATAGTGAAAGAGTGGGACTGAGATGTCGACTTAGTAGCACATTTTATTCATATGTTATAGTGAATACTTTGTATTGAAATAGACTCTTCATTTTTATTGATTAGACAGTGTGTATTACATCTATCAGCCTATACATTTTTTGTGATGTCAAAGAATATTCATTGTAACTTTCGTAATGCTCGTTGTGGTCAAGACTTTGTAATCGTAGATACAACTATAGTAATGTTGTTGAACAATATTGGTGTCAGACGCCTTGGAATAACACTCACCCAATAGTACTTGTGCGATAATACTCATTCGCACAGTAATCTGTATTGTGATCTGAATAGAGAAATAATATAGTGAATAGTGTATAGAATAGCAGTCCGTATAGTAATAGAGGATAGAATAGAGATAGTGATCTGTATAGTATAGAGGATAGACTAGAAATAGCCATCATTTAGATGTCATGTGACTTCCTATATATGTGTTTCCTCTATGGTCACATGATCCACTTAATTCAATAATGGGATCGCCTGTGTTTGCCCACTGGCAATCTTTTTTCAAACTAAAGTGTCAGCAGCAACACTTTATTCCTATATAACAACGTTTGAGAAAATGTATTCCCTGCCAGGGATCAAACATGTGTACTCCTTTGTAGGGGAAACCAGTGTTTGAACCAGTGTGCTTTACTACTCAGCCATGAAGAACGACAAAGCAGATGTGCTATCCTTTTTAAGGATATCACGTCCTCTTCGTTCAGATTATTTCTCATAAGCTGCACATCTGGTCAGTTTTTTATCTGAAATGTCAACAAAGCATTTCAAATAGAAATAAATCCATTTGAAATAATGCTTTAAGTAATAAAAACGTTAGATTAAAATAAATCCATTAATTCTTTAAAAACACATCGTTGCTGAGCGGCTAAAGCAAGCTGGATCATATGGTAGTTTCTCCTGCAAAGGGAAGTCCAGGTTCTAATCCTGTCAGAGGGTGCATTTTTATTCAATTTTCTTGTGTGTGCAGATTGGTAGACAAAATTACATTAGTTACTTTAGCTATACTTAAAACTAGGTACATTAAGCTTTATAACATTTTTTACAGGTTATTTCTATCACAAATACAAATAAAGTTATAAATTTTTTAAAGTGCACACAAACTTTATGGACAGCCTGTATTTTCCTGTGGTTTCCCACCTCAACTGCATGCCCATAAAAATTGATATAAAGTTTCTTCGAGCTGCAAGCAAGTAGATTTATTTTACTAAACTTATCTTTTATTCATATTTTTGAAGATTTTAATAATTGGAAAATTTTCAAGGCTCTCATTTTAAAGATTTTATATTGATTTTTTAAGAGAAAATTGGGCAAGCCTGAATAAATGCACCCTACAATAAGACATTAGGTTAAAAAATGTATTTTCCCATGACGTCACTTTATTTTTCTTTTCTTTTTCCTTTTTTTTTTTTTAAGTACCTTCACGCTTCAACAATGTTTCTTTTAAAAAGTGATGATTAGAATTGTAATAAAACCTGAACATATGAAAGCGAATTTATACATTTCCGTTGTTCTTGAGAATTGACAACAAAAATAATAAACACTATTTATTAGTATGTTTATTTACACAATTTATTTATTAGATTCTTTATTGGAATGGTTGGAAAAACATCAGTTAATTGCCAATTGAATCAAACTTTATAAAATGGTAAACAATAAGGTTTTCCTCATAATTGGTTCACATATTTTAATAATTTAGTAAATGTTTATAAATTTATGAATAAAAAATGTTCATATTTATTTCTTTACAAATTGGTAAATGATAAATATTGCGTTGCATTAGTTCTAAATGTATTAGTTTTTAGAAAATTCAAACATAAAATGAATCTTGTAAATAAATGATCTAATATGTAAATAATGTTTAATATTTTATCGAGAACAAAAAAAAAAATGTATAAATTCTCTTTCATCATACATTTAGGTTTTATTCCAATTCTAATCATCACTTTTTAAAACAATGCCGAAGAGAATTTAAAAAAAAAAAATTGTCATGAGGAAAAATTGTCCTATTGATACTGCGGGCACATTTATCTGTGTTTGCCAAAAATTTGTTTAAATTTTACGGTAAATTTTTTTTTTCTTTAAGGGCATCATGTCAATGTTAATTTGTTTTAATGTATGCTTACTTTCAGATTGTAGATAAAAAAATGGAATTACCGGTATGTAAGATTGTCTCTTTTCAACTAATCTATGACGGGTTCAGTATTTAAAAAAAAAAAAAAAAAAGTTCTTATGAATCCATACATGTTTCCCAATACTTACCCAGTCAGCTTCGATGCTATGCCAATCAATTTCTGCTTTTCTTTTCCTGTCTTTGCAATCATCATCACTGGCACCACAGTACACATAAGATTTCATAAAAGAAGAAAATGACATGTCTTCATCCATCATTCACTTTCTTCAGTATGTTCATTGTATCACATTTCTTTTTCTTGGCAGTCTTGTAGTTTAGCATCCCAAATATGTTAGTGAGAGGGCATTCAATTGTGTAAAAGATATCAAATTTAAAAGCTTTAACAAACTTCATTTCAACCCCCACCCAAGTTTCTAAAAAAAAAAAAAAACAAAAAAAAACACACACACACAAAAGAAAAAAACCTGGCAACTTTCAAAACGCTATGATAAAATAAATGTTTTAGATGAAATAACTGCAGATGTCCATAATTATTTAAAATTTTGTGTGCTTTGACATCATCATTAATTGATTTGATGTTTCGTATTTCATTGTAAATGACAGAACGACACTCACAATAAATCTGATAATTTGGGATGCTAAATAACAAGTTTTTCTTTCTTTTTCTCTTGAAATTTTTTGCATGATCTGTTTTTACAGATTAACTCTCAATAACATGGTTAATATATAAAAAAGGAATCAGGACATGAAGTATCATGTATATTGTAAATTAGGGTGCTGTGCGTTATGACTAGTGTAAATTAGGGCCTTGAGCATTATGCAGGTTGTAAATTAGCATACAACATGTTACACCAGTCATAAATTAGATAATCACTCATTATGTCGGTTGTAAACTAGGGCACTGTGCATTACGCCCGTTGTAAACTAGGGTGCTGTGCATTACGTCCATCGTAAACGAGAGCGCTGTGAGTTACACTTGCTGTCAACTAGGGCACTGTGTGTTACAACCGCCCTAAACAAGGGCGGTGTGCGTTACGCGCACCCTAATCAAGGGCAGTGTGCGTTACGCGCACCCTCAACAAGGGCGGTGTGCGTTACGCGCACCCTCAACAAGGGCGGTGTGCGTTACGCGCACCCTCAACAAGGGCGGTGTGCGTTACGCGCACCCTCAACAAGGGCGGTGTGCGTTACGCGCACCCTCAACAAGGGCGGTGTGCGTTACGCGCACCCTCAACAAGGGCGGTGTGCGTTACGCGCACCCTCAACAAGGGCAGTGTGTATCACGCCCGCCCTAAACAAGGGCTGTAAACGAGGGCGCTGTGAGTTACACTTGCTGTCAACTAGGGCGCTGTGTGTTACAACCGCCCTAAACAAGGGCGGTGTGCGTCACGCCCGCCGTAAAGAAGTGGGGTGTGCATCACGCCCGCCGTAAAGAAAGGCGGTGTGCGTCACGCCCGCCGTAAACAAGTGCGGTGTGCGTTTATGCCTGTCGTAAACTACGGCACTACTCGTTATGGCAGACATAAATTAGCCCACGGAGGATTACGCTTATCATAAATTAGAATATTGTAATCTTTTTTTAATGTCAATATCAGCTTGTCAAATAGCAAATTATACAATTATTCTTAATTGATGTCTTCTATTTTCTAATAAGTCATACATAACCTAAAGGTATTTATGATTTTAAGATAGAAAAAAAAAATATATATATAGTTAGAATATTTGCACAAAATTCTTGCATTCAATATTAATTATGATATTAGCATATATACTGTTAAACGAGTTTTTCTTCAAAATATTTGATTTATTGATAATATCTGGTTAGTTAGGATGATCAGCTAATATTTAAGTTTTGATTCATGGAACACATGCGGCCTTTGTTTTATACTTGCTAATTGCCATCTTATTAACTTGCTTATGGCGACAGAAATTTGCAGGATTTACAAATGAACCATCTGAAAATTTGTCGTAATCCATTGTATATGAGATAACTTTCTTTTCCTCTTATTGTTTAATATACTTGATTTTATAAAGTCTCACATCCACAAATATTTACGTACAGATATTGTTGTTTCGATTCAAGCAGATCATTTAAATCAAAATAGCAACCAGTCTTGTCATAAAGGACAACAGAAATGGATGAAATAGGATTTAAAAAATTTGTAACACAGCTTCACAGGGGGTGGATGAGGTGAGGTACAGTCTGTGTCAGTGCTTCATGGGGAAGGGACAGTCACTGTTAGAGCTTCATAGTGGGAAGTTTGTGTCAGTTTCACAGGGGTGGCAGTCTCTGTCGCAGCTTCACAGGCATGTTGCAGTCTGTATTGGAACTTTATGTGAATGTTAGAGCTTCATGAGGGTGTAGTTTGTGTCAGATATTCACAGTAGGGTGACCAATTTGTGTAGGATATTCATGGGGGGGGGGAAGGCAATTTGTGTCAGAGCTTTAGGGGGACCAGTTTATGTTGGAGCTTCATGCTTGGAAGTTTATATCAGGACTACATAGGGGGCAATTTGTGTCAGAGCTTCACAAGGAGGGCAGTTTGAGTCAGATATTCATGGGGGTGGCAGTTTGTCAGCTTCAGGGGTGTGGTTTGTGTCGGCTTCACTGCAGTTTGAAAAATATTACATTAATATTACTGTATCAGATTTTATGCAAATCAATATTTTCACAATTTTTAACAATGTTAATCAACCAGTGTTGGTAAAATTGTTTAATCATTTCACCCCCAAGCAAGGCAATAAAGCTACTATGCCACAAGGGGTTACATATATTTAAGATGATGTTCAATGGGAATTTCAGCTTAAGTTTTTTTTTTTTGTGGTGTGAGATTTTATAATACAGCTTGAAGTTTCCTCAATATATTTCAGATATTTTATTCTACTAGTTAATATTAGTTAATTTTCAGATGTATAAAGATTACCATCACTTGTAAGAGAAACAAAATATCTTGCTGAATAATACAAACACAATTATTTTTAAATTAAAAAAAAAAATGTTACCCTTAAAGCTTAACCCCCTAAAACCTTAAAAACCCAATTCCCTAAACAATATTTTTTTAAAATAAGGATTGGATATTATACACTGAAACCCACATGATCTACTGCCCAAATAAACATAAGTATAGATTAGATTAAAGTATTGGTTTTTGAATTTGGTGGCATAGTAGTTGTGAGTTCAATCCCTGAGCCAGGTAGTATAGACAAGGATTCTGTGGAAACAGGATTTGCAATGACTGAGCATTACTAAGTAAGGAGCAGATATATTCCAAGGTGTGGATGATAGTGGAATGAGAACGGTCTGACCTATAGATTAAATAAAGACTTCAGTTTGAAATTCCTTGGATGTTACCTTGATAGACACCTGAGGAAGGCCAGAGGGTACAATGACTGAAACCTTGTGACTGTATCAAAGATGAGGATGTTAATCCAAATGTAAATAATGCATAATCAAATCTGGCATAATGCATGTATACAGAAACATGGTGACCTACTGGAAATTGGAAGAAAAAAATATAGTTACGGCTTATTTGAATGATGTTGATTTGTAAAGCATTCTTGGTCTAATTGGTAAGTCAAGCTTTCATGGATAAGACCTGTAAGTTCAAAAATTGTCACTTGCCTTCACCTGAAGAGGCACAACATAGTGCTGAAACATGAAAGCTATTGTGTAGCGATTTCAACATGTTTTTGTTCTAATCTCTTATAATAATAATAATATATGGCTCTACTTTGTATTGAGCACTTTTTAAAAAGTAAATACTACAAATGGCGGAATTTTTCACCATCTGTTCTTTCTCTCGTGTGTGTGTGTGTGTGAGATATATATATATATATATATATATATATATATATATATATTTTAAGGGAAAGAACATTGTTGATGCAACTGCACATGTGCACAAATATAAGACACTGAGAATTTTAAATTTAAAAGAATTTTTTTTGTAAATATGGGTGGGCTATCAAAATGAAATCAACTAGATTATATACCCAAAACGCATTAAAAAACAAAAATTTAAAATCTCACCATCTCTCTTTCACTCGAGTGCATGTGTAGTCTCATTAGTGTAAACTTAGTCCAATGAAGTTCTAAAGAACGACATGTGTCGCACTAATGGAGATAAATAATATAGTGCCATGTCTGTGTGAGTCACCAAATAATTGATGCAAATAATATTTTTGTTGGGTTGACCCAGATAATGGGTGCATTATGTAAGATAGGTTTATTCTCTCAATATAATTTCCCCCATTATGGGCATTATTATAATCCTGGTATAATAACACCTTATTTTACAGACAGAATAGAATAACTTAAAGGAAAAAATAAACATGCTTTGTTCTCAGAAAGAGATTTATAATAAGTCATGCACAAAATTTTATATATGTTCCAAATATAACAAACATGTACACAACAAGCATTGTGAAAAGAGAACAAAAATATATGGTCTTACATATAATGTGGAGATTCTTCTGTATTTATATAAGATTTATAATGCTAAGTCATGCACAAAACTATATATACATTTGTTCTATGCAGAGAAAATATAACTCATGTACACAACAAGCAGTGTGAAAAGAAAATGGTCTTACATATAATATTGTTATGAGGATGTATTTCTATAAAAAGAAAGTCTCAATAAGGTTAAAATTTAAAATTTATTATATCTTTCATGAAGTAGTTGTAAAATATAGAAATTTGAAATAGAACATTTGGAAGATTCTAGATCATTCCAGTATATTTGAGAAGAATCTAGATGATTCGAGAAACATCTAGAAATATGCAAATTAGGTGTTAGCCCCTATAAAATAGGTTTTTGGTAAAGGGTTGTCAGTTGGGTGTAAAAGGAATTGCTGCCAGTATCAACTCCGGCTTTTGATTCAAGGATTATTATATCCAGCCGAAAGAATCTCTATAAAAAGTTGCCGACCAACAAAACCCAAAAAGAGAATTTCATGGAACAAATCTGGTAAATAGAATTTTGACTATTTTAATTGACCAAACTAGGAATTTATCTTTATTTACACACATTTGTGGATTTCCAGTAATAGCAAATAGATTACTTCGCTAGTCTTAATGCAGTAAAGACACTTGTCTCTCCTCCCTTCTCACTCGTAATACTTCGCCAGTAACTCTGTGTTGTTAGTTTTGTATAGCCAATTGTATATCTTGTACATATTTTATTTTGTGTTTTTTCAGTAAATTAAATATTGTTTGTGATTTAGCTCTGCGTTTTGGCAAATCATTCTTTTTCCTTTGTTACAATTATCAACATGTAACAATCTGTAGATTCTGTGTTTTTGAAGAAGCTATATTTAGGATTCCAGATTTGAGTGGGCTGGATTTATCTGCTATGTCAATATTGAGAACATATTCTGGAAACAGTGAGTCCTGGGTTTTCCCCAAATCAAGGATTGCAAGCTGGAGATATATTTTTATATATAGGGAAGATATATTCTGAAAGGAAAATAGTGCCATAGGTTTGTAAGCTGCCTCACATGGCAGCTGGTTGCTTCGGACAGAAGCCCATGTGAGACAACTTCTCTAGTTGACTCCTGAAAGCGGAAAACTTTCATCACTGTATGAAGTGACATCACTAATCTCCTTTTGTATTTTTTTTTTCTTCTGATATAATTTTTTTTTAATATGATTTTGTCATTAAAGAATCTGATTTAAATATTTGAGAGAAAATTTAATTTTAAAATAATAAAATTCTTCTACATGGCAAACATATCCTGGGCATAACAACAAAATTGTTAGATTAAGCTTTTAACCATTGTATCTTAAAAATGATTAAAGATATCTTACTGGAATTCTCCAATGTTTTTATAATACTAATGGACTCTACTTTGAGCAATAAGAATGTATAATTACTCTCCAAGCTTAACAGAAGAATCATGATGAAATTGATCATAAATAAAAATGACATGTTCATCATTAATTAATCACAGCTAAGGATTGGAAGCTCATGAAAGACTGAAATTGAGTTCAAATATATATATATATATATATATATATATAAATAAGTTTTTTGTGGTACAGAATTTAATAATAATTAGGAAAAGTCAAAATTGATATGGCATTTTTTATAAAAGAAAAAGCTAAAAAAAACAAAACAAAAAACAACCGGTTTCGGCCCAGGACTTATCAAGTTTATTTTTCTGGGAATAGAGAATTTATAAAAGCGTATAAATTAAATTAACAAATGGGAATGGAAGAGTGGGAAAAACACACACACACACACACACACACATATATATATTCCAGGATTATTTTCCAACTTATTCAAGATGATCTTCGCCCTCTCTAACGTAACTTTCTGTCCTGGAGTAACAAGGTGCCTCACAGGTTTCACGTACAGTTTCATTTTCAAGTTTTTTTTTCACTGCTCTTTGGACTGTCATAGCTGAAACTCCTCTCTCATGTGCTAAACGTCTCATGGATTGAGTTGGATCTTTTCTAATTGATCTCTTTAGATCTAAGTTGAAATGATGATCCCTGTTCATGTTGTGACCTCCTGATCACGTTTTCCTCTCTATAGTTCCCTCTTTTTTAAACTTATTCACCATTCTCTTGATGGTTCTTGAATGGAATTTGAAGATGGAAGCCAGAGTATGATGTTGGTACCATTACTGAAGTCCTGAATGATCTTTTTCCTCTCACCATTGCTCATTTGGGAAGACTGTGGGCTGACACAAAATGATTTTAACCTATTCTCTTTCCAGCTGAATATCTCAAAGGATTTCTCAGTGATTCTTATGACAAATGGTGTCAAAATGGCTAAACGTTTTATCTAAAAATGTGGGGGAAAAGTTTAGTGCTTTTGTAGATATTAAACATTTTTCATTTTTTTTTTTTTTTTTTTTT
>OZ038500.1:4090804-4153304 GCA_964036315.1 Acanthosepion esculentum | reverse complement strand
CATCTTAAGTTTTTCAATTTCTGAAGTGTGTGTATGTGTGTGTGTGTGTGTGTGTGTAATCTTATATTTTGTATGTTCTAAAGTGTTATATAATATGCACACTCTAGAAATTAACAAGTAGACATTTTAGAAATTTTTTATTTTTTTAAAGCCACGCTCGTCTAGTAATGTTTTTTTAACATATATATATATATATATATATATATACACACACACACACACACACAACTGTCCTGTTATTAGTGAAATGTGCCTCCTTTTAGCTTTCTGGAATATAACCTGGTAATTACCAATTACTGGTCTTGTGAGGATGCCAGGCTCTCTCTCTGTTCATGTGTATGTGTGTGCGTGTGTATATATATATATATATATATATATATATATATATATATATATATATTAGTTGGAGCCACCTACCCACAGGATGCTAGTTCCATTGCAAACAGGATATGCTTCATATTCCAATCCCCTCCCCCGCTCTAAACTGAATGGTTCTCTCTTTCTTGCCACACTCCCTCAGCTTTTCAAGTGATACCAGTGTCAGTGGGATCATTGGAATCTAAGCAACTGACAAGGACCTAAAAAAAAAAAGAAAGAAAAAAGTGACCCTGTTTAAATAAGACGTTACTTGATTCTCTTCCAAGATACCCTCACCTTTTTTTAGTTTTACAAATTCAATTATGTAAATGCAGCGTTGAAGAAGTGGATTAATTTCTAATCATCAATCTAAAATTGATTCAGGATTTCCCTCTAGTGTTTGGGTGACACAAAACCATGTTTGGGCCTGCCCAGACACTGAAAGGTGCTAAAATTTAACATTCAACCCAATAAATATGTCAAATTCTGGTATTTAACCATGAAAAGTACTACTGTGCACTTGAGATAAAAAAGTAATGTGTGGCAGGAAAAAAAAAAACAACAGTTTTATAAAAGCCAATGTTGTTACGTTTGTGCTCGCAAGAAAGATTGAAACTCCTTTTAATGTCTGTTCGATTTTTAATGTTTGAACATAAAGTTTTAAGAAAAATAGGAACAAAAATTTATAATCAGAAAGAGATACTTGAAATTTCTGGGAAATGCAGTAAGGAAAGAAAGCTTTGAAAATTTGACACTCACAGGGCACACTGAAAGCAAGTGAAGCTGAGGGAAGCAGCAAATAAACTACTTGATCTACTTGTGTAAATGTATGTGGGACTGGGATATATAATTTGGACAAAAATTGCTACAAAGAGCTACAAAGGATAGGATGTTGTGGTGAGCCATGTCCTGAAGTTGATCATTTGTACAAGTAGTTCTCATTTTTGTCTATATTCTCTTAAACTTATTCTATCTTTTTGTATTAAATTATATAAAATTAGGTTGTCTTTTTTTAATTAACCAGCAAGGCTAGAAAATCACTAAGTAAAAGTGTGTGTGTAAAAAAAAAAATATGAAAAAAACCATTAAGGAGAAGGGACAATAAAAGAACGGGTATTAAAAAAGAGAAAATAATGATCGACATGCTACAAACTAGATGAGACCTAGCTGCCAATCTAGTAGCACCCTTAAATTTGTAATGTCTAGTTATCAAAGAGGAAAGCTTATCAGAACAGTTACCATACCCTGAAAATATTTATGGAAAACGCACAGGGAAGCTAGAGTACGGTGGTGGGAAGGTGACTGAAGGCTAGATGTCATGCAATAATATTGCAGATTCCTTTTGGGATTTTGTCAACATCCATAGCAGATGCACTGGACCAGATGAAGCAATATTCAATGCCCGGATGAATGGTAAAAGTGTAAGATAGTTTTAAAAGAAAAATCAAGTTTTAATTGTACTTACGAAATAATTGATATCATTAGCAATTAATTCGTTTGAGGGAACTTGACAATAAAAAAAAAAAGAAAAACATGGAGTTAGATAGTAGTAATATCTACTAATTCTAGTAACAAAATATCCATAAGGTAAGTTGTTTTATTTACTGCTGACATATGCTGTGGCTAAACCAGCACTTTTCATGGTTGCTTATATAGCATTTGACTAAATCATATATTATGATGAACACCTGTTATAGATTCTTACCTGCAACTACCTTACATTGGTTTATTGGTTGTCACAATTGCTTTTAATGTTTTCTCTTGTATTTCAATTTATATTGCCCCAGAATTTTTTTTTTTTTTTTGGTAACTCCATAATTAGCCCCCATTTTATTTTCCCTGTGGGTTAGGGAAGATATCTTTTTGCTTTGCCTTAATCATGAATTCAGATGAGTTTGCACATATGTCACTAAAAGAGAAAGTGATTCTCTGTGAGCCATCTATATTTTGAGATGACACAATTTTGTTTTAATCAAAGAAAGGTAGGAATTAGTTTTCCGTTTTCAGGTTTAGTTGTGTCCTGATGAGGTGTTGGCCTTGTCTGAATGTTATTTATTTATTATATACAAAAAAAAAACTTATTCAACACATTTCATCCTCAGGGACTTCATCTTGGCAAATGTAAGGATTTTATATCGTAACCATTATTTATATACAATAGCAAAAATGTTATTGGTTTTTCAACATTTTTTAGTTAGCCAAAAAGTCATGACAAAATATGGCAGATGTCATATTTATGAGCATACTTAAATATAAAAATTTTGAAGTTTGAATTAATCACCTTCTGTATCCCACAATCCTTTGTAGTCCTTATAGGGTTACATTTTCACCCAGCTCTTTCTATTCTTCCAGTGAGAAACTATATTTAAAAAAGAAAATTAATTTTAGTGACTAATAGACTTGTGGTTTTCAATTAGAAAGGAATCCATTTCCATTGGGAGAGAATTTAAGGCTTTCAGTTAAGGTTGCACCAATTAATCAGCTGATGACCTGTAACTGGTCATGTAAGCATTTTCCAAATAATCTGTTTTTATACAGGTCAGTGCCAATAAAGCCCAATGTCGCTTAAGCCGCCCAGGCACGATGGGCCCCCAAATTTTTTGTCATGTTCATAATAGAATCCTAATCATGAGTGGATCCCAATTTGAAACAAATTCAAACTTGATTCTGACACTTTTTGAAATCTGATTTTTTTTTCCTGTATAATCTTTTATTTTAATAAATTCATTAAATTGAGTTTTAATACCTTCAGTATATCCATATTTTCCCAGGCATTTATTATTGTTTAGGCTTTGGTGTTTCACACTCACCATTGTGTTGTTGATTAATTAATTTTGTATTAATTTAGTAAAATTTGTATTGTATCATTACATTACATAGAAACCTGTGCTTGTCCGTAGATGTTACTATATTGTATATTATTTTTATTAATATATTACAATACAATGTATTTCATTAATATATTACAATACAATGTATTTCATTAATATATTACAATACAATGTATTTCATTAATATATTACAATACAATGTATTTCATTAATATATTTCGTCCTGGGTATGACGATAAACTACATCCAACAGTAAGGCCTCTTTTTGGGAGGTTTTGAGGAGTGTGGAATGGCCTCTTAATTGCTGTTATTCCTGGGTCCACCCTGACCCGGGGTGGTAGCACCCATTAGGGTCCCAGCTATGGGTAAATAGCTTCCCCCCTCCCTCGAACCAGAGTAGGATAAATGGGAAAGAATAAGAATGAGTCTTGGTAACAATTATAATGCCAGCAATACCAACTGTAATATTTATAAACCTCATTCAAAAAAAAAAAAAAAAAAAAAAAAAAAAGGATGTTCAAAAACTAAAATTCCTCTCAATGGGGCCACCCGTTTGCCGTAGGTGGCAACCCGTGATGCCTGGGGACGGAGTCCTGGTGACTGAGTGGCTCCTGATCTGGTATAAGATGATCAGGAGTTTTCACAACACGTCACTTTGGTCCCTACCTGGGATAGACGGGCGGATGGAATAGCCCAATCCATTTCAATCGGCTAGTCAATTAGTGGCAAGGGCTAGTTGGGATGAGAGATAATGGATCCGACATGGCTGCGATACCTAACATCTTTCTATACTTGGGTAGATATGATGGGGGTGTGCGGGTGCTTGTATCCCCTCTCATCCCTGCTATACTGTCTGTGTAGCCCTGGCGGATCAGGGCGAATGGGATTAGTCCCCCCTGATAGCGTCCCTTAAGAAGGAACTCCGAGGTGGGTGGGGAGCACAGACAGCGAATTCAAAAAGAAAAAATAAATGGCTAATTCTCACAAACGAACCAAGAGACAAATGGAGTCCTCAGAAACGGAAAATGAAAGAGAAAATAACCTTTTTCCAACATTTATTGTCATAGAAGCAGTAGAGGAAGACATAACAAAGGTATCTCCTTTTATGTTACAAAAGGTGATTTCAGAATTGATAAATCCTCAATCCGTTAAAAAAATAAGAAAAAACAAGACACTATTAATACAAGTGAAAACTAAAAAAGATGCTGAAAGACTACTAAAAGTCAAACAAATTAACAACATAAAGGTAAAAGCTTACCTCCATCAATTTCTGAATTCAGCTAGGGGTGTAATAAAAAGCCCAGAACTATCACTTTGTACTCTAACAGAAATTGAAAACGATGTCTCACTAAAAAATCAAGGAATAACAAATGTGAAAAGAATTCAAATAAATAAAAACAATAAAGTAATAAATACAAATACATACATTCTAACATTCAACAAACCAATTCTGCCAAAAGAGATAAAAATAGGATACTCAATAGCCAAGGTAGAGCCTTACATCCCAAACCCTCGGAGATGCCATAATTGTCAAAAGTTTGGCCATCTTCAAAATAGTTGTAATAGAACATCAGTCTGTAGAAGATGTGGGGAAACCGAGACCGAACATGAGTCACCTTGTGTAAGACCTCTTTCATGTCCAAACTGTAATGAAAGACACACAGCAGACTCCAAAGAGTGTAACATTTGGAAAAAAGAAAAAGAAATAATTAAAAGGAAATGCACACTAAACATCTCATTTATAGAAGCCAGAAGACAGGTAGAATCAAATTCACACCAAATGTCTTATGCTAATATTGCAAAAATGACCAGTCAACAAAAAGTCATCCCAGAAGACAATACATTAAGAAACCAAGATCTGATAACTCTTATCAGTGAACTAAAGTGTTTAATCGAACTTCTAAAAGGTACTTTATCAGGCATAAAGCTATCTACCATAGATAATACAAATCCTACTCCATCAACCACAAACAAAAACGACTCTACATATACAAATCTATTAAAACTGAAGTATCCAAAGGAAAGAGAAACAATCCAAGAAATCGAAACATTGAAGCCTTCTCAAGAGAAGGAAAATATAAAAAATAACTCAACGGTTGTCAAAGACACAAGGAAAATGGACATAGAGGAACAAAACTCTAGCTCATTACAAACAAGAGAAAGGTCATCATCTAGACAAAGCTCTTTAAAAGAACCGAATGAAAAAACTAAGGGAGCAAAATCAAACAAGAAAGTAGAAACAAAAGAAGTTCAAAGAACTAAACATAAAAAGAAACAAAATGCCAATAGTCTGGAGAGTATAGAAATTATGGATACTTCACCCACATAAAAAAAAAAAAAAAAAAAAAAAAAAAAATACACAATTTATAATACATAATCAAGATGCAAAACATTATTCAATGGAATTGTAGAGGATTAAAGGCTAACTTAAACGATCTACTCTTACTTATAACAAATTGTACAGTCAAACACATCCTAATAAATTGTCATTATCTCCGACAAATCCGTAGTAAACACTACAAATCTGATAACCTAAAAGATCTTTTTGAAAATAATAACCCAAGTAAGATCATCAATTTCATTAAAGAAATTGGGATCTTCAGAAAAATTAAAAAAAAAAAAAAAGTTTACTAAATTGGTTTCCTTACCTGAACTAGTAAACTAAATTGAAAGGAATAAGTTTCTCCAACTTCTGATCTTGGTAGAAAGCGATTATCAACAACATTTAGCTATCATTAAAGCCCCTCTTTGTAGGACAAACCGATGAAAACTGCTCTGCAAAATGATTACTAATAATGAAGATTTACTCTCTTCATATGAATCTCTCAGAAAAACTTGTAGGCATTAAATAACCTTTGTGGGTTGATATGCCGTTAATTTCTAATAATAATAATAATAATAATAACATTAATATATTACAATACAATGTATTTCATTAATATATTACAATACAATGTATTTCATTAATATATTACAATACAATGTATTGTAATGTTTTTATTTAAAATCTTAATAAAACTATAAAAAAAATTTTTTTTTCTTGTTAAAATGTTAGAATCTTGTTCATACAAGATTTCCGCCATCTTTTGCTGTCATCAATGATGGATCTATTGACATGGTGTTTTATTACTGGAATCATTTTAGGCTGTCGTCTTCCAAATTTATTCACATTGGTGCAGATTTTTATGTGAAATTAAAGGATAGTTTTAATTTTTTTCAAAATTGCCAACCTTCAACTATTAGTATTGAATATGCATTTTGCATGCTTAGCCACCGTGTTACCCATTTTTGCAGATAACTCCATGGACTTGACAAGCTTTGTTTTGGTGGTCTAAGCTGGCAATCCTCACATTGTGGCTCACTTTCAATCTAAACTGTGGACCATCTAAACCATGGATAGAAGTTTTGGACCCTAACTACTGCAGTTTATCAGCGCCAACCTGTATTTGTTTATTGAATCCTGTAAATTTTATCCCTTGTTTAAGAATCATACCTTTCCTGTGACATTAGGTTTAACTTTCTCTAAATTATTAAAATGTCTAATCTGTCGATATTCGACAGCTTTTTAACTTGTAAATGATATCATGGATTTACGTATAAAACTTGATATTCCATTCATTTAATATTCCTGTACATGAGGTACTAAACAACATTTCTTTTCACCATTTCTCTCCAAGCAAGGCAATAAAGCCACTAAGATGCAGGAGGTTACAGGGAGTGAAAGAGAATAAGAAGACTTTAGTAAAGAGAAGTGAGGAAAGGAGAAAAGAACAGGATTCGGGAAGACAGAAGATGGCGATTGACACTGTGTTTAAATGTCTGAAGATTGTGGGTGGGAGGGAAGCAAGAAGTTGGAAGGGAGTTCTATCAGCATGAAGTCTAATAGAACAGGATAGAACTTATCTGTATAAATGCTTAGAATATTACGATAGCAGAAAAAATAGGTGCAAGATCCAAGAATCCCAAGTTAGAGCAGAATCAGCTAGCACATTATATGTGGTCATCAGTACCGATTTCTCCTTTGAATTCTGTCCTCAGGCCGCTTAAAATCAGGAACTTATGTATGCTTCGGGCGCCCATGATTGTCAAATAAAAATTTGCCCAAGTTACCAGTCTCTTCTTGAAAAGGTGCCAGAAACCAGGTTCAGTTTTCCAACCATTTTCAGGAGAGAATTCCTGCAACATTCGGGCATTTCAGCCAGCAAAATTTAACTAATTTCTTTGCAACAATAACTCAAATTAAAACTTTTCTGGTCTAGATTGTGTTAAAATTATCCCATCTTCCCCAGATTGGTTATTTGAACATCACTCCTGCTCCAACCGTCCTGGGTATGACGATAAACTACGTCCAACAGCAAGGCCTCTGATCAGGAGGTTTTGAGCAGCGTGGAACCACCTCTTAATTGCTGGTGTTCCCAGGTCCATCCTGACCTGGGGTGGTAGTACCTGTTAGGGTCCCAGCTATGGGCAAATAGTTAACCCTGAAACTGGGGTCAAAACACTATGAAAGTGTAAAAATAGATTTTAATACCAGAAATACTTCTTTAAAAAAAATTATTGCCAGCAATACATTTTTGAAGAAAAAAATATTACCAAAAATAGATTTATGAAGGAAAAAATATTACCGGCAACAAAAATTTTGTTGGCATTAAATAACCCTTTGAGGTTGATATGCCGTAAACCGAACCAAAGCAAACCAAACCTCCTCCTCCAAAAGCAGCCTCAAGAAGGTGTTTAACTGAAGACTATTAATTTAGGGAAAATTAAGAAGACAAAAGCCATTTAGTTTATTGATAATGTTAAAGATATTGCCCATTTAAATAAATGTACAACACTCTTTTGGCATTCTTTTAAGAAAAAGGTAAGGTTTTATGCCTTAAAACTCTGTTATTGTTGTAACCAATGAAGAATGATGGCTTGGAACATGGTTTTCAGTCATAGATTCTATTGTATGTTGATTTTAAATCTTCTTCTTCATAGGTTACTTTAATATCTGACTCTCAAACCAAATCTCGGGTGAAGATGTCAAAGTTTATTTTTAATATAAAAGTTACCTTGAAGCTACATTGTATTATACTGACTAAATGATCCTTACAAATTTACAGTTATATAAGTGTTTTAGGCAAATGAATGACAAAGTGGAAAAAAATTCTGTGTAATGCGTTTTGTCCCCTAGAATGACTTCATCAGACTAAAGTAAGGTTTTGTTAACGGAATTATGTATGTGTAGGAGGAGAGGGGGGAGATATAAAAATGCAAGCATTGGTTATAATTATGCACCAACAGGAAACACTGAAGATGTTGTAATGCTGAAATTTTAAATTTAATTCTTATTTTTCTTTTTTTTTTGTTCAGATGGGTCTATGCATGTAGTCGAGCCAATTTTATCCAGTTTCCTTATGCTTTTGTTGTTTTATAATCACTTTTTTATTATTAAGAAGATATTGTGATAATAGATTTGCCTTTTTTTTCTTTTCTTGCGTGTTCCATCTATGGTATTCTCAGAATCCTCCTGTAGAATCACATTCTACTTAACCTTTTCACGTAATTGATTTAGACAGCAAAAATTATTATTGTTCATTCCAGAAGACATATTTAAATGACTTAGAGAAATAATATTATTGAATGTATTATTATAAAGGTAGCAATGGGACACTGTCCGCTTTATCACATATCAATGTGTTTTGGGGACAATTATGTCCCGCAGGACGTGTAGAAAACATCTGTGGGACACATATGTTACAGTGAACTCGAAAGTGTTTTAAATGAAGACACTAAAAGTGTATTTTCTGAGTAAGCCTACATCCCTGTATAATCCTATAATATGGGAATCTGTCTTAAAAATGTATTTCAACTCGGATTCACCGTTTACATTGGCATTTAACCCTTTCAAGTTCGCATTCACGTAATTGATTTAGACAGCAAAAATGATTATTGTTCATTTCAGTAGACATATTTAAATGACTTATAAAAATAATATTATTGAATGTATTATTATAAATGTAGCAATGGGACACTGTCCGCTTTATCACATATCAATGTGTTTTGGGGACAATTATGTCCCGCAGGATGTGTAGAAAACATCTGTGGGACATGTATGCCTCAGGGGACTCAAAAGGGTTAAATTTTATTGATAATTTGAGCATTTTAAAATTTTTACTTTTTCTGTCTCTGCATATGTATATATTTTTTTTTTCTAAGACAAATGTTATTAAAGACAACAGACATTTTGTGTCATTTAATTTTATTGATCAACTTTTCCAAATCATGAACAATCATTCTCAGATAAGGAAGAAATTCTGTCAGAAATTGTCTAAAGTTAATTTTGAAAAAAATATGATCCAAGTTTTTGAAATTTTGCATCATCATCACGGTAGGTAGAGATAAAAGATAAGTTTTGTAGAACTGGTGAGTATAGTGACTTGTTCAAAGAGTGTTGTGACGTAGGCAAGGTGTGATGCGCGTGGAAAAAAAATAAACACTCGTTGTGCGCACACGTGCATTTTTTATTGTTTAGAATTGTTAATCAGAGCTGAGTTCCAATTTTCATTGGGTTTCTTATATTCACTTGTGTGCAAATATCCTTGGGAAAGGTAAGAATCCACCTTCTCTCCCCAGCTATGGGTTAATTAGTAAGACATGTATCACTAAAACCATTATCCAAAAAAAAAAAAAATTGCATCCAAAATATTTAGATTTTGGCTTAGCAGCATATCAACCTCTCAGAGTTATTTAAACTCTCAGAGGTTGATATGCTGCTAAACAAAATTGACCATACTAAACATTTCTAGCAGTAAGAGGTAAAAAAACAAACAAAAAAAACTGTGACTATTGCAATTTTTAAGCTTAAAACTTTTGGCAGTTTGCATTAAAAATCAAGAAAAACAGATTGTTTGTGGTCAGCAAGTGTTACTGACATGACAGGGCTATTATGTATAATTTACTTTTATTGTCTCTTTTGTCAATTGTATGTTAGACATGCAAAAACAGTGGTTAGGCAACAAAGGAATATACTTTAGCTATCTAATAATTACTGTCATTAGTCAAATAATATAAATGATGGTCATAAAATTAAGCTTAATTTCCAAAGGCTGTAAACATATTTTCTGTTATCTTGTCTACTTGGGAGCTGTGTGTTTATTTTCTAATTAAACTACTCATGTACTGACCCTGGCTTTTATTTTCAATGTAAGTACATCTGACTAATGACACTGTCCAGAAATAATTGGGGGAAAAAACACGATCTTTTAGGTATTTATTTTGGTTGTATATACATATTTTTTTCCTATTGACAAAAGAAAACGCTAAGGAAACAATGAGCACATGTTGGGATTAATTGGATAATTTCAAAATAGATTCTAATTTACCAGTTTTCATCAGAGCAGGCATGGCTCAAGCAATATTGATGATGAGGAGGAGGAGAGGTTAAATATGCAAGCAGGTTAAATTGCCTTCATTATAAAGCTTGCTAATGTTTAAAATCATCAGGTTCATTTTTTTTCTAAGTCAGGGATGAAGATTTCTATTTACATTCAATCTTAGATATATAATTTTTTTTTTATTGTGAAAAAGATAAAGGTAGTTTAAATTGTCTTAAGTGGCCAGATTTTTTATCAATCCTTTCGAAGTGTCATCCTTTCAAAGTGTTATCTTACATTTTTTTAAAGTTTTATTTCCTTTTGTTTTGTTTTTACATACATTTTTAACATGTCTGCAATTCTTCTGCATTATTTAAGGGTTGTGTCATTCAGAAATCATTTAATTTTGTCTTCGCTTTTGCTTCTCACAGAGATAGGCTAGTAAAACTACACTTTCCAATTTGTCTTTTTATGAAGAAAACGACGACAGTATCCAAAGTCCTTTTAAAGATTTTTTTTTTTTTTAATAGATTTTTGGGTGATTTAAAATAGAAGATATAAGTGACTTTTCAGCCTTTTACCATGTTTGGGGAGCAAAAAAAAACAATTTTTTTTTTTTTTCAATTTTTAAAACCTTCAAAGTTGTAGTTTTAGAACTAGGACACATATTTGCACAGTGTTTTTTTTTGTTTTTTTTTTTTTGTTTTTTTTTTAAAATATAAGCAGTAGTTTTTCATCTACCAGCCTGCACCTTCAAGAAAACTTAAGTGTTTAAAATAAAACAAAGCATTTACTCAAATACGTGTATCTGCTAAAAATAATGTTTAAAGTAATATCAATGTTGTATTAAAAAATAAAAACCATTAATTTTTTAGAAATTGCTTTGTTTACATTTCAGTTTAAAGGCAAATAGAACGTTGCTTGATTGTGAAACTTCATGGTTTATATAATTACAGTTATTTTTTTAAAAATATGATTCCTTCGCTACATAAGAGTTCTCATGTTTCATAAACAAGAGCCAAAAACTTCAATATAATTATTAAAATTATATTGAATTAAAGTATCAAATTTCGCTTGAGGATGAAACAGGGCTTGATACTTTAATTCAATATAATTTTTTAAAATTATATTGAAGTTTTGGCTCTTGTTTTTGAAACATGAGAACTCTTATGTATCGAAGGAATCATATTTTTAAAAAAATAATTATAATTTAGGCTCTATTTTTGTATTGAGTACTGTTTTTTTAAAAATAAAATAAAAAAAATACTAAAGAACTCCGGATTATTTACCTAACGTGTTCTTTCCTATTTTTCTATATATTTACACACACACACACACACAAATTTCATTGAATAATATAGACATATTGTGCCTACTTATTTTTATACTAATCTTTTCCAGTTGTCTAACCTATTATATATATATATATATATATATATATATATATATATATATATAATTATTGACCTGAACCACTTAAAAAAATCTAATTAAATAATCAAACTAGTTTTTTTCTTATTTCTAAGGGCTTCTTCATTCTGTTGCACCCTGTGGTGGTGTCTACACAGATGTGTGTGCATATGCACACATGGCAGCTCTTTTTTATATTTGTAATCATAAAACATTATTTTTAATGTAAAGTAAAATATTTTTCTTCATGTTAATGTTTTATGGTCTCAAGGCAGCTTGTTGTATTTGTTAAAGCTGCCATTTGTTTTAGGCAATTGTATAGTCATAAAAATTTGTCAAAACTCCGGTACCCGGCCCTTCTTTTTTTTCTACTGAAGAATACCCAAGACATTTATTTACCCAAACATGGTGGAAAATGTTCTCTTTTTTTTTAAATGTCATGTTCCTTCAGGATGTTGGCAATCATGTCTCTCTGCAGCATCTGTTACTTGAAATTCTAGTTAATATTTGCACTTTGATGTTGACTTAACGGCTCACAGATCAGCCGAGGTTCAACCAATCCGCGTATTCCATGTGGGAACTTTGTGCAGGCAGTTTGAACAAACTGCATCTTTAGCACATGTGTGTAGTTTTGAAAATATTGTATTTTTTAACAAAATGCCCTTTTCTCTTCAAAAGTCCAAGAAGACACAGTTGAATAACATCTGCTTTTTATTACCCTTGACTGAATTGGAGTTGTCTTTTCTTGTCCAGCCTCATATTCCTAGGTGGCGCCACATAAAACCAATTCTTTGTTACCTAGATATTCATCTTTGTAATTAAGCTAAATTTGCAAATACACGTTTATTTCTCCCTCTTTTCTATCTAAATTTTGTATTTTTCATCTTCATTTCATCTGTGTCATCTTATTTCATTACTTCTATTAAAATATTTAAATGTTAATAATTGTTACCTTTTCTTCAAACACCTCCTTCATTTACTTAAGACTTGCAGTTACTTTGCTTTGGTGATTTGGTTATATCACACCTTACAATTATCTTATACCTTTGTTTTTTTTTTGTTATCATTTAATCTCCAAACAAAGCAATAAAGCTACTAACATGCAAATGGTTACCGAGTGAGGGAATATGAGAAAAAAAACATTTTTAATGGGAGAGAACAATAAAAGAACAGGAATTAAAAAAACACAAGATTTATAATTGACATTGCATTAAAAGTTTTGAAGATCAAAGGTAATAAAGCCACTAGGATGCAAGGGGTTACTGAGTGTTAGAGATTATGAGAAAAACTACTATTAAGGAGAGAGGACAATAAAAGAATAAGAATTAAGAATACAGAAGATAATGATTGATATTGCATTTAAATTTTTTAAATATCAAAGGCAATAAAGCCACTAGGATGCAAGGGGTTATTGAGTGTTAGAGAATATGAGAAAAACTACTATTAAGAATAGAGGGCAATAAAATAACTAGAATTAAGAAGCCAAAAGATAACAATTGACATTGCATTTAAAGTTTTGAAGATAAAAGTTGACTGGAAAGCTCAAAGCCAGAATTGAGTTCTACAAGTGAGAAGTAAGAGAGAAGAAACGGTTAGCATAAAACTTATGTTTTGATCTAGCCATTTTTTTTAATACCTTTGTTTTTTTTTTAATCATTCCTACCCCCCCAGCAAGAGAATAAAGCCACTAAGATGCAAGGTGTTACTGAGTGTTAAAGAATAGAAGAAAAAAATATTAAGGAGAAAGATCAATAACAGGAATTATGATAGAAGATAATGACTGACTTAAATTTTTGAAGATTAAATTTGACTTGAAAGCAACAAGTCAAAAGAGAGTTCCTAAAGTGAGAACTTTCTTTCGTATGTGTGTGCACTCCCTATTACCAAAGCAGTCAATCCAGCCAAACTGGTCTTGGCTTTATCTATTACACATTTAGGTTAGTTTAGCCTATATTTCATTCAAGTCTATTTAATTTGCCAAACTGTAATAAGCATATTTGTTTTTATTTTCCCTCCCACCTTTTCTCTTTTAAACTCCACTGAGGAGTATGGGACCGTATTCCCAACTAGTATTGTATCACAATGTTGACAAGTAGTTCCCCACATAAGTACTGATAGGGATTAACACTGCTTAACTTTGGTGATCATATAAGAACTGGTCTTTTAGTGTGATTTGCCTATAAGCCACCTTCTTGATGTGCCATGCCCTCTCAGGATGTAGGTGATCATGGCTCTCCACAACTTCCAGTCCCTTGTAGCTCTTAATAAACCTTATCCTTCTGCTATTTCTTCCAAGCCCTGTTCCGCCATCTATTTACTCAAGCTCATCAAATACGTTGTGTGTTGTTTTCCTCTGTCCCTCTTGCTCTGTATCTGTCCTGTGAGTATCAGATTCTCCAAGCCCTCCTTCCTCATTATGTGCCCTAGAAACCTCAACTGTCTCTTTCTCGTGTTAAGTATTAGTTTCTGTTTTGTTTCCATTTTCTCCAAAACTTTGTCATTACTCACATGATCTGTCCATGGTATCCCCAGCATCCTTCTGTAGAACCACATTTCTGTTGCTTCAAGTTTCCTTTTCATTTTTGAGATCGTCCAGTCCTTTTAATTAAACTAGATTCATCAGTTAAAGCATATTCGCTGCAACTTCGGATATTCGAAACATATAGAATAAACAAAATGAGCCATGTTCTCTACCCCAGTTTGAAATTGAATTGGGTGCATTGCCACCATAGCCATTCATGTTGCACGAAATAAAGCTGTAGAATGGCTGCACATACATCAAGGTGTATATGTGCATAATGTGGCAGTAAATATGTAAGCGAATCGCTTAACCAGTTATGCTATAGCATCTCTTCCTGCCAGACTTCAAAGTATGCAATGTTGATGACATTTGCTTCAAATGTTTTACTTACTCCAAACTGTAATTGAAGAGAGAAAATGACCTTTAATCACTCCCTCCAAAATGCGGTGTATATGTTGTACATGAAATTTTTGTCAGAATACAGCACATTTGTTTTGTCTGTACTTTGTCTTGATTTCGAGATTTAAAATATATTTCTCTGATTATAAATTTGAGCAAATTTAAGTCTTGTTTTTTAATCATCAGAATATGTGTAAATCTTTATGCAAAGACATATGCACACACATCTGTGTAGACACCACCACAGGGTGCAACAGAATGAAGAAGCCCTTAGAAATAAGAAAAGAAACGTGTCTAAATTATAGATTGAAAAAAAAAATGGCTTATTATTGCAAGCTAACATTTTTATATGTTGGATATTTTCTTGAGAAAAATTTTTGATTTTCAATGTGTAGCAAAAAAAGGTACGACTGTCTGGAGTACCAGTTATACTGTCTCTCGTTTTCAGTCACAATCAATGAGACTACTGTGAAACTGCACACACAAAGCACACAAACCATCGACCTCTGCTGCTTGTCTCATGTTCTCTCGCTTATACTCATTTTATCAAGTGGCTGATGCTAGGAAATTTGCATAATCTACAAATTCATCTTGCAAATGAGCTCTGAGATTAAGTTGTTCTTAAATTGTAGCTTTTGGATTAGCCATATTTTCTTTCAAGTCTTTTTGCCCACAACACACATATGAGCGCATTTTGTTCCAGGAGGTAAGCCATTTTGCCTTCTATACAATGTCTGCTGAAATATGAAAGAAAAAAAAAATTAATACCGGATACATCTTTGTTTTTTCATTCCTTATTCCTCCAACCTCTGTCTTTACAAGAGTCAGATCAAACCAAAAATGGCATATTGATGGCATATCTGGGCTGGAGCTGTCCAATCCTCACTTTTTAGCCTTGACAGCATTCAAAAGCATTTACACGGCCTTGTGGGTGGTGAATTATTTTTCATCTTACAACCACTTTCCAACAGACAAAATGTCACACGCATCTTGCTACTCTATTGCTATTTCTAGACATGCTACATTCTTTAGTTCCACCAGTTCAGACCTTCACAGCCTGGACCTGCCATGCCTCGTACACCAGGTTGAATCATCCTCGTGCTCTTCATATTCCTTTGAGAAGAAAGCTACCTTGAGATATTCCCTATTATTACAGTCCTAACCTCTTCATGTCTACGGTCAAATGTTATCTGCCTTATATATTCTCATAATCTTCACTTACTTTGTTTTATAGACATAAGAGGATAATCTAAGGCAGTAACCTTCTAACTTGAGTGGCTCTTGGGTCTTGTATTAGGTGAACATTTAGTAAAAAAAAATTTTTAAATTAGGTAGTGTGTTGATTTTTTTTTTTCCCCTGTGAATTGAAAAGTTTTTAAATAAAAGTCTGCTTTGAATAAATTATAAGAAAATCAAGGGACTTCTTTAGATACATTTTGATTTTCCTTGTGTCTTTTAAGAGTTAATATATTTATGAAAATTATCCTGAAATAGTCAAATTTGTAGATAAAAACAAAATAAATTCAATAAAATAATTTATTAATTCAATATTTTTAAGCATTTATTTCAAGAAACTTTTTAATTTAAACTTAACCCCACCTCCTTTTTTTTTATTTTTAGAATATTTAGTATTGCTGTTGGGTAGCTAGTTTTCAGATTTCTTTGTACATGGGCCCAGTTTCGTAAGCGTTTAGTGGGCCCAGTTTCGCAAGCGTTTAGTGGGCCCAGTTTCGCAAGCGTTTCGTGGGCCCAGTTTCGCAAGCGTTTCGTGGGCCCAGTTTCGTGGGCCCAGTTTCGTAAGCGTTTCGTGGGCCCAGTTTCGTAAGCGTTTCGTGGGCCCAGTTTCGTAAGCGTTTCGTGGGCCCAGTTTCGTAAGCGTTTCATGGGCCTAATTTTTATATCAATTGTAATTTCAGGTTTTGAATGACATGTTTTTTAATATATCAAGAATGGATGGAAATTTATCTTCTAAAATAGAAGGACAGCAATTGTACAACTGTCATGTTTTAGGACATGCAAACATAACCTATTAATAAGTGCTGCCAGTAATCTAAAGAAGACTATGCAAATGCAACAACTATTATGAAACAGGCAGTAGATAGCATCTTTTACCGAATCGGATTGGAAAGAAGAAAAAGGAAATTGGAGGTTTTTAATCAACTCTAATCTCCTGGTACTATTTTTTCTTCAGTCATTTCATCCCGAGAAAGGCAATAAAGCCACTAAGACACAAGGGGGGGGTAACTGAGTGTGAAAGAATAAGATAAAAAGAAAAGTATCATATATTCAAGTTGTACTGTGTATATTTCTCAGTGTGGCGTATGACATGACTAATCGTAATCCAGAGCAATTAAACATTTCATATTTACACAAGCATCTATTTTTTGACTTGGGAGGAAAAATGGAGCAGCAGCCAGTGTTAGATTTATCAGTCGTCGTTAGTTGCTAAACTGGTCTGAAATTCTTTTATGTTTCTTTGACATTTTAGTTTTATTTTAAACTAGTTTACCAATGATGCTCCTTCCTCAAAATGGCAGTAATACAGGTTGTTTCAAAAGTCAGTGTCATATTGTGACACTATATCTTAATAATTATTGAGGATATCAAAAGGCAATTGATGTTTCCTGAAAGCTAATATTTCTACGTTTCTATGCAGATTTTTACAAGTGTTCAAGGCCTCTGATCAGGAGGCTTTGAGGAGTGTGGAACCATCTCTTAATTGCTGGTGTTCCCACCTGTTAGGGTCCCAGCTATGGGCAAATAGTTAAACCCAAAACCGAGGCAAAAACATTATGAAAGTGTAAAAAATAGGTTTTAATATCAGAAATACTTTGTAAAAAATTATTACCAGAAATAAATTTTTGAATAAAAAAAATTATTACCAGAAATAAATTTTTGAATAAAAAAAATTATTACCAGAAATAAATTTTTGAATAAAAAAAATTATTACCAGAAATAAATTTTTGAATAAAAAAAATTATTACCAGAAATAAATTTTTGAATAAAAAAATTATTACCAGCTATACAATTTTTTTGAAAAAAAAATATTACCAGAAATAGGTTTTCAACAAAACAAAAATATTACCAGGAAAAAAAAAAGTTGTTGGCATTAAATGACCCATTGAGGTTGATATGCCGTAAAACAAACAGGTGTTCAATGTGAGGTTACATGAGATGCATTCAAACAATAATCCAATTCTTCTAAAACATTCTAAAATGTGACCAAGCGTAGTATTCACATTTTCAGATAATCCATGTCTCTGGAAAGGAGAGGTATATACAGGAGACATTTCATATACCCCCAGAGGAAGAAATCACATGGTGTGAGGCCTGGAGACTTGGGTGGCCATTGCAGGAACACACTATCAGTCTGTCTGGAACATCCAACCAATCTGTCAGGTCGAGTGGTGTTCAGATACTGTCTCACTTTAAGACTCCAGTGAAGTGGTATCCCCATCCTGTTGGGAAATGAAGTTTCTAGACACCACTTCATGCAATATTTTTATATCATCCAGTTTTGCAGCATCATAAGGTACACTTCACCACTGACAGTTCCTTCTACAAAAAGAATGGTCCACACACGTTTCTTTGACATGGCACAGAACACATTTACCTTAGGGAATCTTGCAGATGGTCAAAAGTTACATGAGGGTTCTTATTTCCCCATATATGTGTGTGTTATGCTTCTTAACTTTACCACTTAATCAACTCCGTCTTCATCCAACCTATCGAGCATTTCTATGCCAAATTCATGGTGAGGGTTAATTTAATTAAAATGAAATCGACAAGAGAAAACCTGACACTTTTAGCTTTTAAATGGTACCAGTTCAATCATGATACCATTTGTAGTTCATGATATAAGAGATCTTAGAATGTGACGTAGACTTTTTGAAACACCCCGTATCGTACTTTCTCAAGCTCATTGTACTCAGGGGAGAAAACAATGTTTATAGTGCATTTTATTTATGATTCTTTGTAAATATTAAAGTTAAATTTAATCGTCTGCTTTGTCTCTTTGCTTTAAATGACATCCAGTTTTAATATAGATAGATTTATTGAATCAGAAATTATCTGATTAGAGAAAAATATGTGCTTCCCGACATGTTTTTCTAAAATAAGATTTCTCAAATATTCAGACCAGTAGAGGAAGATAAATAAGTGATAAAAATCTGTTGGTTTGCTAAGTAAATTCATTACCTTAGAAAAAAAAAAAAAAAAATTATATATATATATATATATATATATATATATGAAAAATCCCTTATAAGGTATGCTATATTAAAGTGGTTAAAGTGCTTAATATCAGGGATAGAGCGTATGTAAATATATAAGTTGAGATTGAAGTCGACACCAGAGGTGACAGCCTGTTTCTTGCTAAACGCAATTGTCAGGCTTGAACAGCAACAGTAACTACCAAAACAGTACAGAGACTAGGTCAAAATCATTTCACATAAAGCAATCATCAACCAACAAATATATATATATATAGGAATGGGTAGGATGAAAAATGTAGAGACATGCACAAATACTTGCATGTACCGAAGTATATTTATTCTTCAGGTGTTATAAATAGAGTGCTCAATGTTATGAAACAGAGCTATAAGTAGATATTAGTGAATATACATAATTCAGAGTAGTCTTCTAGGCATTGGATATTATGTATATTCCCTAAAATATATTTGACTCTCCTGTCGTATTTGACGTATGAAGGTCAAGCAGCTCAGTTGCTAGGAACCAACAGCCCGACACCAGCACATGTGATCTGATTCTAGTAGTGAAGGTTTTATGCAGAACCATCCACAGTTTTTGAAGGGCTGAATGCAGAGACCTGCTGCACTACGTGTCACAGGGTCCTCAAACGACCTCTGCAGGTTTTGAAGTCAAAGTTGTCTTTCTCCTAGACCAGTTGCCATCCAAGGCTATAGAACCCAGTCTGTCCTGCTCTTTACCCATAGCTGGAGGGAGAATAGGAGGATTCATACATTTCCCAAGGGGATTAGCATGTAACTGAATGTAATGGACTCGGCTCTCCGATTCCTCAATCTAAGCCATTATCCATTATTCCACTATGCCTCCTCATTCATATATATATATATATATAATAAATTAATTGATTTAAAATGTTTTTTTTCGCTACACAGTGATAACCATGTTTCAAAAATGAAAGCTAAAGCCTTTGAATTTAATTTTGTTATTAAATTAAAGACATTAGTTCCATTTCCTCGTCAAGCGAATTTATATATATATATCATAAAGAAAGATAGTCCGTATGCTTCTTATATGTAGAATTTAATAGGCCAGTTAATGAAATTTAAAGAATAATGACAACAAAATAACAATATTGGCAATAAAATTGATATTTATTATATCTTAGTAGGGCTTTTGACTAAATTGAAACACAACTTGAAAATCTTTCTCTTCATGGTTCTAAATCTATTCACACACATACAATATCAAAATCCAATGCAATTAGAGTAAAAATAAAGTGTTATGGAGTCTGTATTGGTGGTTAGCTAATCCCTATTGCAAACACTTAGGCATTTTTTTTGTTTCTACTGCATCCCTGGAGCCTCCCTGCTGTTTGCACTGCAGCTATACTGAGCAAACCATACAGTTTCTAGGAGAGAATGTATAATCTGGTATATTCAGTCATTTCAAACCCTTCGTCACAATAACTATTGACCTCATGCTAGTATGACCATCAACGTTTCCTGAACAGTTTCATCTGCTCAATTTCATTTGTAAGATTTCAGCCAAACTGAGGGTTAGGGTTTTCATGCACTTCTCGACAGTGCTACATGCTGGGATTATCAAGAAGTCACCTTCCCCACTGCCAAATTGATGATGGTGATGATGAGACCTGAACATGGTCATCATGAATTTAGCTCAGCCACATGCTCACATGTTGATATAGATAATCAAAATTCATACTTTCCTTATATATTTTAATATCATGGTCTATTTTCTTATTACTGTCTCATTAACCATTCCTGTAAATCAATGGTTCTCAACCTTTTTTTACCCATGGAGCACTTTTAGTCTTAATTTTAGTGGTGAACACCCCCATAACCATTCGATGGAGGAAAAAAAAAAAAGCAACTTATTTTATTTCTTACTAATAGATAAGTTTAGTAATTGTATTATAGAAATAGTAAATGTATATGCTTTATTTTGAAGTAAAACTAATTTAATGAATAAACTTGTATTTAGCAACTAAATTCTATGGTACATTTATGTACACTAGTAAAATAATGCATAATAAACAATTTTAAAATATGTAATTAATTAATAAATTTTTAAAAAGTGCAGATTTATTCAATGAGATTCCTGTGGTTGATGCTGCTCTGGGAGATGTTTTTTTTTTTTTTTTTTTAATATTTGCCCCCATTGATGTCAATGATAACTGAAGATACTCCCCCCCCTTATTCACAATGTCGAGTCTATTACTATATTAATTTATATTAATATTTTATTTTAGTAATGTTTAAAATAATTTTATTTATTATTAATATATTAAATTAATTCATATAATAAATTATAAACATTTATATAATTTTCCTTGTGTGTGTGTGTATGTATATATATATACTGTCCTGGGTATGATGATAAACTACGTCCAACAGCTAGGCCTCTGATCCGGTTTTGAGGAGCGTGGAACCACCTCTTAATTGCTGGTGTTTCCAGGTGGAAGTACCTGTTAGGGTCCCAGCTATGGGCAAATTATTGACCCCACAACCTGACTCAAAACACTATGAAAGTGTAAAAATAGATTTTAATACTGGAAATACTTTTAAAAAAACTTAGTATCAGCAATAAATATTTGAAAAAAAGAATATATTACCAGAAATAAAAATCTTGTCAGCATTAAATAACCCATTATGGTTAATATGCCACAAAACGAAACAAACCAAACTATACATTTTTTTAAAAAATATTACCAGCTATACAATTTTTAAAAAATTACCAGCTATACATTTTTGAAAAAAAAAAAAAGAAATTTTGTCAGCATCAAATAACACATTGTGGTTATATGGTGTAAAACAAAAACCAAACCAAACTGTGTTGTAGCATACCTATGGATGATAATCGGTATGTCCCTATTTGCATAAATACAGTAGTAAATACTGTATGTTGGTCTACAGTTGGAGATTCTTCATGGAATTCACTTCTAGCAGTTGACTACTTCTTCTATATGCTGCTGGCAAATCTTATATGTGTTGTTCGTGCCCTAAGTATTATCCTTCATTACAAACTTTCATTTGATTATTCTATTCAGTAACCTTCCCTAGGTTACAACAATATATAAACCTTCTTTTACATATCCTTCTTGGTTTTTATTCAACTTTTACAATCAAACATCTGGTAAAGTAAAAGTGACATTCGCTTACATCACTTGATCTTGGTTCTGGCTAGTTTTACGGTTGTTTTTCTATATTTAGTATTTAAATATGGCGTAGATTCCCAGTATCATTTATAACAACTGTTCTGTGGTGAAATTGCTGTATTGGCCACTAAAATATTACTGTGGACTTCCCTAGGTTACAAAATATATATTCTTTCTTTTACATAAGCTTCTTGGTGTTTCTTCAAATTTTACAATCAAACATCTGGTAAAGTAAAACAGACATTCACTTACATCACTTGATCTTGGTTCTGGCTAGTTTTACGGTTGTTTTTCTATATTTAGTATTTTAATATGGCGTAGATTCCAATTCTCACTTGTAACAACTCTTTGGAGGTGAAATTGCTCTATGGGACACTAAAATATTACTGTGGACTGCCAGTTTGCTTCTTTTTTTTTTTTTTTTTGTATGTGTGTGAACCCAGTAATGTTACATGGACCCCTGTTGTAAATGGAGCTGAGTAGGAAGGTTGCAGATTTTCTCCTTTTTTTTTTTTAAAAAAAAAAAAAACAAAAACAAAAAGGGTACAGCCTGACAATTGTCTAAGAAAATTTAAGCAAAATCATCAAGCATGTAAATAATGAAGAAAAGCATTGCTCTTTGAAAGCATTTTTTTTTTTTTTTAAACATATGCAGGAGTGTCTGGTGTATTGGGGATAATATTTGAAGTGTTTGAGGATGGTACCATTACTTATTGGGGTAGGGTGGGGAAGTTCAGTTACCTCTGTATTGTCAGTTTTTTTTTTCCCCCTCTGCAGCATCCCTACTCTTCAATTTCTGGTCACTGGTACTTCACATTTGAGAACAGTAGGTGAGTGTGGCCTGACATTTTAAAGATTCTCAAACAAGATGAATTTGTCCCCTTCTTCCCCACTTCTGCTTCAAGTTATCTGAACCCCAAGTAAATCCCCTGAAACTGTCATCTTCCTTTCCTTTTTCTTTTCTTCTTCTACATTCTCTTGAGAATGGCCCAGCACCAAACGTTGCATTATAGAAAAAATGATGTTGATGGATTCATTACATTAAGGTCACAGCTCACCAGGTTGTCTATAAAACTTTTGTAGTGTTCTGGTCCTCCTGCTGTATATTGAAAGATCTTTGATAAAATCCAAAGAAGAATCTGCCATGTTATTGGTCCTGACCTGGCATCTCAACTTCAGTCACTTTCCTACCACTGTAATGTAGCTTCCCTCTGCCTTTTTTTATATAAATACTTTTATGGTAATTGTTTGGCTGAACTGTTTACTATGGTACCTAGACTCTATTTATTTTAGTACTGTGCTAGATTGGTGGCAAGATCTCATCATTTTATGTTTGAAATGGTTAGATTTAATTCTAAGTTCTATGTTAAGTTACTTTTCTTGCGTTTCTTGCTTGTGGAACCCTCTTCCGGCTTCTCTCTTTTCAGTCAAGTTTGGTGTTCAAAAATTTAAATGCAATGTCAATCTATCTTCTGTCTTCTTAATTTCTCTTCTTTTATTGTTCTTGATCATTTTTTTTTTAAATATACTTCCACTTTCTGTAACCCCCTGCATCTTAGTGACTTTATTGCCTTGTTTGGGGCAAATGATTTTTTTAAAAAAGTCGTTTTAGAGTCGGTGAGAATTCATATTCTCTTTGTAGATGTCTAAAATTCATTTCATACTTGGATTAAAATGATTTTTTTAAAATTTTAATCATACGAGTGACAGATCAGTTTGTCTAACAGCCAATATAAAGTAATTAGATAAACTTTGATATTAAATTTTCATTGTATATTTGATTAATATTCATTACGGAATTATTTAGAAAAATGCACATTCTTTTTAAAAATGAACTTATTGATATGCCTATGTATTTGATGAGGTATCAATTTCAGTTGGGAAAGGTATGAGTTCATCTCTTCTCCTCAACTAAGTGTTAAATAGTAGGGCAGACTTGGCTCTTCAACATTGGTTAGCAACCAATCTAGGAGAATTCATTCATTTTCTACAGTGTGTCAACTCCTTGCAGGTTATTTAAAGCCAGAAAATATTTGAAGAATTGTTTTTTTTTTCATTTGTGATAATAAATTTAGGGATACAAGTCTTACTAATTAACCCATAGCTGGGGAAGAAAGAGGTGGATTCATACTTTTCCCAAGAGTATTTGCGCATAAGTGAATAGAATGAAACCAACGGGAATTGGAACTCGGCTCTCCAATTAACAATTCCGAGCCATTATCCATTACACCACCTGCACATCCAAGCTTACAACAACTGGTATTCCTAAGTGGTCACTCATTTAGGTACTGACCCGGTTTAATGTTGCTTAATTTTGTTGGTCATGCAGAAACTGGTGTTTCAACATGGTGTGGCCATAAGTCTAGTTTAGGAGAAAGACAATTCTGAATTGAAAACCGTATATAACCCTGGTGAAGCACATACTATGCATTTGACGAAAGGATCATTGCATCTACAATGACTCTGATTCCGATTGTCGTTGTTTAATTCAATCATTTTAAAGTCAGTCAATTGGTGAAATGCTGTGTATGTGGATATCAATTATAAGTTTGTTTGTTTGTTTTTTCTCTTTCTTTTTTTCCCACTTTTTGTACCAAATGCAAGTGTCATTTGGAATAGTCATTCCAGTGGGAATTTTTCAACTCTGTAAATAAGCAGGGAATTTTTGATTTCTGGAAGAAAATAATCGTTCCATGGAGAAAAGTACTTGGAAAATAAAAATCATGCTATACCAAAATGAGAAAATTGAAGGAAATAATTTGACGATGCAGATATAGCCTTTCAGAAAATGTCCTCGGTCAGATTTTAGGTTCAGACATTTTGGTAGTAATCAATATAACTTTTAGTAGGATAATAACTCATAATAAACACTTCCCAGACTCTGCTGAATTTCGGTAAACATATTAATCCTGACTCAGCAACTTCATTGAGTATGAGAAGTCTGATAGGGAAAATTCAGTTGTACTGAATTTAGTTTGGTTTGTTTTTTTTTTTACGGCATATCAACCTCAATGGGTTATTTAATGCCGACAAAATTTTTATTACTGGTAATATTTATTTTCTTCAAAAATGTATTGCTGGTAATAATTTTTCTTCAAAAAATTTATTGCTGGTACTAAAACCTATTTTTACACTTAATGTTTTGACCTCAGTTTGGGGGTTAACTATTTCAGGGTGGACCTGAGAACACCAGGAATTAAGAGGTGATTTCACACTCCTCAAAACCTCCCAATCAGAGGACTTGCTGATATAGTTTATCCTCTTACCCAGGACGCAGACATTTTTGTTATAAACAATGTAACTTTTAGTAGAATAGTAACTAATAGAATAAGCACTTCCTAGACTCTGCTGAATTTTGGTAAACATACTAATTCTGATTTCATTGAGTATGAGAAGTTGGGTAGGGAAAATTCAGTTGTACTGAATTTAATCTTGTTACATGAAGTAATTCTTAGGGTGATCAGTTTATTACTTAATAAGTATCTAAAATGGATCCCTCACTTTATGTCCAGCATAATCCTATAAATTCTTTGAGAAGTTGAATAGTTCTTGGCCTGACCCACTTCTCAGAATCTGAACAAACATCAGGATTTTGTTTTGGATTGGTGTCTTGGTCAGGCTGACATTGTTACATATTGTAATTTTTGGGGTGATCAGTTTATTACTTTGTAATAATACAAAATCGATCCCTTATTTTATGTCCAGGATTATTCTATAAATATTAAGTGCCAAATAGTTCTTGGTCTATTAGGTCTCAATTAAAATTTAATTTCATTGTTTAAAATAGCCAGGATGCCAACTGATAATCCATTTATGTAAATATGTGTATAAAAAAATAATTTATCTTGAATTTTTACTTTTTCTAAAAGTTATTTTTTATTTTTATTTCCAAAGACTTCTCAAAACTTGTAAGCTCTTATATTTACAAGGACCTGATGCCATATTGAAATTTGTGCTTTTCTCTCTCAAATGAAAACATATCCTGTTTCATTTGTTTTTCTTTTAATAGCAGCCTATGAATCATTTTTCTCTGAAGAATTATAAACTGCAGGCAATTCTGGAAATGTGGGATAAAAATGACTCATAAAATTCTAAACTGGCGACCAATTCAAGAACCACTACATGAACTGATAAATTTTCTTCTTCCTTATTAATTCTAAAAATCCAACCTCCTGTTTTGATTAAATTTGGATGTTCTCAGACACACTTTCTGCAAATATTAAATGTATTCATTTCTCTTAACATTCTTTGGTTTAAAGATCCAGTGTAAAAGTTAAAACCAGACATTGACAATGTTGAAAACTCGCTTCCATTAAAAACAAAACAAAAACTTTCATTGTATTGTAGTGATGACAAAAACAAGAAGATCCAAATAAGTTTCAGCATTTCTAAAAATAGATGCAATTCAGAATCCCTGGACAATGGAGCCATACCTCCATGAACCGATTGTAAATGTTTCCAAGAAGGATACAACATCATGGACCTCTGATCTAATCAGACAAGATCTAATCTTGATCAGATATGATGTCATGGCCTCACAAACCAACTTTTATCAGGATACATTTATAAAGAGGTATTCAGTTAGATGAATTCTCCAATGGGGCTGTCCTCATAAAATACACACGGCCAAAATACTGCTCATTTGTGCAACCCTCACATTCCTGCATAGACACACATACATATACATACTACATTTAACAACTGACTCGGACATTTTTTATGCTGATGACACAACTATTTACTCCTGTCAATTGGTCAAATTGGTAGCTGATCTCAAAAATAACCTACAATTGGTTGTTAACTGGGGCAATGAATGGCTTGTTAATTTTAATGCCTCCAAAACAAACTATATATATATGTGTGTGTGTATGTGTGTGTGAAAAAACAGACACGTTATAAGAATGATAATAACAGAGCATTTCAAAAATGTTTATATTATTTGAGATGGAAATATCTGAGTAACTTCATAGTCTCGGCAAATTAAATTAAGCAGGCTTATTGTGGAGAAATTCAAATGTATGTGAATACACAAGTGCACCACGCAACCATCTCTTCCAATACTGGTGGTCGTTCAGATACTTTTCACCAGCACAGCCTTCCTCTGATCTTTTAGTGCTATGTCCAAATCTGTTTTTCCAGTTAGTACATTTTTAGTGAATTCTCTCACAAATGCACGCTGCACAGTCTTGTTCGACTTTGTTCGAGCAGACTGTAACAGAAAAAAAACACTTTTTCTTTTCCAGTCAATGACATCTTTATATTTGAAAAGGAAAAAACAAAGCATAGAAATTTGAGATCATTTGAACGAGAAGTAGTGAAATTATTAGATCAAGTTTTTTAAACACCCTCTACAACTAGAAAAAAAAACAAAAAATTAAAATAATCAAAATTTAACATTTTTTTCGATAGATGACTAGAATTATAATGATGTCACACATTATGAAATGGATAAAGTCCGACAATTATTTTTTAAGACATTTTTTATGTTTATACGTTCTTTTTATAGATACAAATATTTAAGTAACTGCTCTGTTTATAATAAACAGTATTAACGACATTTACCGGCCTGAATATCTGAGAAATTTTCATAGAAAATATGCGTCCTCTGACAGGAATCGAACCTGTATCCTATACAGAACCATCATATATAAACATAAAAAATGTCTTAAAAAATAATTGTCGGACTTTGTCCATTTCATAATGTGTGACGTCATTTGTTTACATTTGGATATGCATTGAGCAGATATGAATGTATGAGAGAAAATCATGGAGAATTGTTTAAAAGCAGTATAATCGACCTTGCTAACCGAACGCTCCTCTGTGGCCCAATCGGTTAAATCACGTCAGGCTATATGACGGTTCTGTATAGGATACAGGTTCGATTCCTGTCGGAGGATGCATATTTTCTATGAAAATTTCTCAGACATTCAGGCCGGTAAATGTTAATACGGTTTAAACAAAAAAACGTCTTAAAAAATAGAATTATAATATTCTAAAAATGTGACGGTGGACATTAATGGATCAGATGCAGAAAAACGTATAATTAATACTGGATAATTTTCTTCTTCTTTTGAGGCCTATAATTAACAATGGATTTTTATTTTACTATTTTTTTAGTTAATACCATATTTTATGGTGGCACTAATGAGTTCATTTCATGTACAAATTTCTTTTAATTGATGATAAATACCGATTTAAAATTTTCTCAGGCAACTGCACCAACCTATTATATCTGTTCACCTGTAATCAAAGGTGATCAGTGCCATTTTCTTTTCTTACCTTTATTAATATCTTTCACTCTTTATACATTTGGACATAACTGTGCTTAAATAAAGGGAGTGTACATGACAGAAACAAGAGACAGAAATCCCTGCCCCACATAAAGCATTGATTAAAGATAAGGTTAAGCTCTCAAACAAAAAATGAATCTATTAAGGAAAACCTCCTCCTGCCAGTGTTTATATTAGCTTTTCAATGGTTTAAAGTAAAAAAGAAAAAGTGATAAAATGTTTGTTTTATTTTGTTTTATGGCATATCAACCTCAATGGGTTTTTTCATGCTGACAAGATTTTTATTGCTGGTAATATTTTTTTTCTTCAAAAATATATTGCTGACAATAATTTTATCTTCAAAAATTCATTGCTGGTAATAACGTTTTTCAAAAATGTATTGCTAATATTAAAACCTATTTTTTACACTTTCATAGTTCCAGTCCGTGGCAGCAATTATTTGCCCATAGCTGGGACCCTAACAGGTGCTACCACCCCAGGTCAGGGTGGACCTGGGAACACCATCAATTAAGAGGTGGTTCCATGCTTCTCAAAATCTCCTGATCACAGGCCTTGGTGTTGGATGTAGTTTATCATCTTACCCAGGATGCTGATGAAAGGTGTAAACAAAAATTCAAAATCAATCTTGTAATTAGATAAGGAGTGATGAAAGGTGTAAAAATAAAATAGAAGAAAAATAACTAGAGCTGATAAATTGTTAGTTTTTTGCAAAGGCATTGAAATGTTTAGTGAGCTTTTGTTTAGTCGTAATTCTCACTCGGCTTACCGTAATTCCCCATGTATAATATGCCTTCATCCGTAATATGCACCCCCCCCTAAAATTGTGCTGAAAGCGTGCGAAAATGTTTCCATTCACGCATAATATGCACCCCCCTTGTTTGGTAATCAAACCTTATAAATTGCACCTCTCCAATTTCTTTACAGCCAGTGTTTCCTACAATTACTAAAAAAAAAAATGGTTTTATACATAGAATAATATTATTCTAATTTAGTTTTATGATAAGTATTTATTTGTAAGTATTGTTAGGTACATATGATTGTATTTGACATCTTTATGGGGTCACAATCGATGAATGTTAGTGTCAAATTGTCATATGTTTGTGGTGAGTAGTCATTTCGCAACTGAAATTGACCTATGAAACGGCAGTTTTTTTTTTTAAAGATTTTTTTTTTTTTTGTAGCTGTGCGCATTACACACCTCTATTTTGCTTATTATACATGGAAAATTACGGTATTCAACCTGTACAGTGAAGCAATTCTGAAAGAATTCCTACCAGGATTTATTATTAACAGCCACAATCTTAATAAAAGATATGCAGATGACACGATGTTGATAGCCAACATAGGAAAATACAAGACCTCCTATGGAAGGTAGTAAAATAAGTGAGAAGAATTAAGCATCAATTATAAGACTGAATGCTTGGTTGTCAGCAAAAAGGAACAGCCCAAGATGCAAATTACAAATTGGGGATACCAAAATTAAACAAGTACAACAATTTAAATATCTGGGAAGAGTTTTAGTAGAGGACAGAAAGTTTGACACTGAAATCCAAAGGCGCATTGAGATAATGAAAGTGGCCTTTCAAAAGCTAAGCAAAGTATTAAGAAACCAGAAAACTTCATTAGAAACAAAGAAAAAAATACTGAGCTGTTATGTAATATTGGTCCTCCTATATGGCACTATTTATTCATTAAATTGTTTATTTGCAAGAATAATGTTATATCTACAACATTCTAAAAACTTACACAATTGTATTAAAACTAATGTAATGCAGTAGTTATAAAGAAATATGAAATTTTTTTATTTATAAACATTTTATTAAATGACAAAATATGTGAACGAGCTATAAGGAAATCCTTATTTACCATTTTATAAAGTTGAAATCAATTGGCATTTAGCTTATGTTTTACCAACCATATTATATAAACAATATAATAAATAATAATAAATAACGAATCTAATAAATAGTTTATTATTTTTGTTGACAATTCTTGAGAACAAAGGACATGTACAAATTCACTTTGCTATATTTGGGTTTTATTAAAATTCTAATCTTCATTTTTTAAAGCAAATATTGGTGAAGAGTGAAGGTAGTTAAAATAATAGCAATGTCAAGGGAAAAACCCTGTCTTTTTGACACTCTGTTTTTTGCTGGCATGAAGGTCCAAGATTGCCTTATTTTCTTTGTCCTTACTCATAAACTGAATATATGACATATTTCTTCTCTCACCATAATGAACTTATCCCTTTTTGTAAATCAACAAATCCTACCTCCAGTGTTATAAGTTACACCCACAGCTATTGAGCTGCATTATGGCAGGTATAAAAATTTACTCATTTCATTAAATATTTGATATGTTCAAGCCTTACGTTGGTTCTGATAGTTGTCCTTTATAAACAGGGTTTAAACTCTTTGACACTTAAGTATTTTCTGTAGTTGAGTTCAAATCTTAATTTTTGTTTTATTTGAATCTTTGGTTTCATTGGCGTTTACAGATAACTCACCCAAGTAGCAGCCACCACCAATGGTTAATATATCACCTGAACTTGACCCTTGACTGAGTCAGGATCATGGTGTCAGAGTGTGTACAGAATTAGCCTGGATGAATTAGCAGAACGACTTTGAAACTTGATCCATTTCCCCATTTTGTTTTATCAAAAGGCATAGCTGTATTGCCACTTTCCAGATATTCTTCCCCACTCTCTTTTGTTTTTGGAATCGGATGAAGTTCAAGGTATTTCACATTGGCATTTACAAACATAAAGGACTAAGTCCATAAATAATATGTTCTCAGGAATTTGGATTTTGCAGGTGAGTTATTTTTAGCTATGAGGTTAGCAGTTCTAAATTTTTTTATGGTAGATAATTTAATTTTCTTGTTTTTGTTAACTGAAGTTGTATATTTCTTTATGATGTTTCTAAGTGAAGATCCTACTTGCTTATATATATATATATATATATATATATTAAAGAGAGTAGAAGCCACAAACGTTTTTGGTTATAATGTGTATTTTTTTATATATTATACTTTATTTTCTATATTTTTTCTACATACGTTTTGGTTCTTGTGACCGTCATCAGTCAAAGAATAGTTATTCCCATATATTACTTAAAGGAGTTAATTTTTTTTTTCTTATGGTGCATCTTTTAACTATTATCTTTTGTGTGTAGTAGTAATCCAAATGTATCTTGAATTGGCAGAAGAATCTTTATATATATATATATATATATATATATATATATATATATATATATATATATATATATATATTGGCCGAAACTAGTCGAGGAATCTAAATGAAATAATAATAATAAAAGTAAAAGAATATTAATCTACAACCCAATGTGTCTGAAGATTTTAATTTTTTTAAGAATTTTTATTGTTCAAAATATATATATATAAAATATATAGACAACACTTATCTATATTATTTAATGAAACATGTATGAAAATATATATATATATATATATATATATATATATATATATGCACACACACACACATATTTCCGGCATTTCCAGGTATTTATAAACATCAAACCGACCTAAAAGGTAACTGCTCAGCACTTTAATCCTTTACCTTGATTTTCCAACTAATTAAGTCATTATTTATCTTCAGGTAAAATAATTAGAAGCTAATGGAGATCCAACACCTTATTAGTTAATAAATAAATGTTTAAGCTGTGTTCACATTATTTCATCTTATATAAAAAAAAACTCATAATCATCATCATCCCCTTGACTTGTAATTGTAGGGTGGATCTGAATACAGAAGCCACACTCTTTTCCACGACGGTCTATTAACAGCAGCCATCAGCAATTCTGATACAGTCATGCAATTTGTACAGTCTGTACTTATATATATAAAATGCTGTGTGTATTATGTTCACATTATTTTGTCTAACCCCTGATTATATTGAAGCTTTAGGTTTTAACTTGTACCAAACAACCTTTTGATTTTCATAAAGTTTAATGAGTTTATGTATGCCGTAAAACATTTTGAATCCAATCCTCTTATTAGCTTTTTGCATGTGAGGCTTTAAATGCTTTTTCTCACTTATTATACACGGCTTTATCGCAGTCACTTTCTTTTTTTCCTTTCTTTCTCTTTCAGCTGCATACACAAATAAACAGGTTGGTTTGAATAAAAGGTGTGGCTGGAACTTTTTTTTACACACACACACACACACAATATAATTTTTAGTAATGAAACAATTTTTTTTCGAGAATGCTAACCTGAATATTGTCAAGAACATAGATATTTTATTTGCTACATTCTAAGATTGTTTATTAGCTTCAAATTACATCATGTGTAAAATGCTTCCACAGAATTCCAATTCTACAACATCATTGCTTCCAGATAACGCCCCCTCACCCCCAAAAGATCCGTCTCCATCCTGTCCTGTTGACATTTACTTTGATATCTACATTCATACAAAATATAATCGAGACTTTCTATTGGCACCTTGTCAAAACAACAATTTTGCAGCTCATTTCCAAATGTCTTCAATTGAAGAAGAAAAAAATTCTCTCTTTAACTGGTTGACAAAATAACTTGTCAAACAAGATTTTGAACAAGTCAGAGAGTCTGCTGACTTTTCTAGTTGTTTCACGTGTTATTTGCACGGCCTATACACATCAAAACCATGCCCAATGAACAATAACTATCTAGTAAAATCTATCTGCTTAATTATGTTTTTCTTTTGCCATCTCGAATTTCTTCTTTACAATGAGTGAATCTTTTTGAAACGACTTTTTACACTTCAGTGACATTCTCTGTTTCTTTGTATCACTTCTGGATAAACTTCTTGTTGGCTTACAGCCACATCATTGTTGAAACATTAGTCCCTGACGATCATAAAGTTAAGCAACATCAAGCCGGGTCAGTAGTTAGATGGGTGACCACTTGGGAATACCAGGTTCTGTAAGCTTGAATGTGTGGGTGGTGTAATAGACAATGGCTTGGAATTGTTAACCAGAGAGTTGAGTTCCAACTTCCATTGGGGTCATTATATTCACTTACATACAAATACCCGTGGGAAAGAGGAGTTCAGCTCTTTTCTCCATGGCTATGGATTAATTAGTAAGACCCCTCCCAAAAAAATATTCTTACAATCTAAAAATATTTTTGGGCTATAAATAACTTGTAATGGGTTGATAAGCCATAAAAAACAAATCGCTCATAATCTTTTTTTTTTATTGTACCTTAAAACAGATCGACAGTTATTGATTTATTAGTTCTTTTGAGTATACAATTTTGTGTGTGTGTGTGTGTATATATATATATATATATATACACACACACACACACACAGGGGTTAGACAAAATAATGTGAACATCTTGCAAAAATAGCAATTTTTTCAATTCTGGTATTTCCAGGTATTTGTAAACATCAAACCGACCTAAAAGGTAACTCAGAGTAAAGATCGACATATACAGATCAGTCATTCCCTCAACCCTTCTCTATGGTGCTGAAACGTGGACCCTGTGCCACAAGTACATGAATCAATTTTACGCCTTTACATGCGCTGTCTTCGTGCCAGATGTGATATAAAATGGGATGACATGTTCAAGAATAGTGCAATACTGAAGAAATGTCATGGCATCACAGGCATTGAAGCCAGCCTAACAAAGATACAACTTAGGTGTGCTCGTCATGTTGTGAGAATGGATGAGCATAGGCTTCCAGAAAAGTGCTGTATGGACAACTACCAAACTCCAAGCATTCAGTTGGACGTCCACTCAAGCTACAAAGATGAATTGAAAGACAACTTGAAAAGTCTCAACTTTGATCTGAAAACCTGGGAAATCCAAGCCTCAAACTGAAAGGAGTGGTGTAAGATATGTTTCATTAAGTTAAAGGGATTTGAAGACAGTTGACTGAAGAACCGTGATCAGCTTCGTCAAGCTCTGAAGCAGAGATGCCATCAAAATTGTTTCAAGAAATTTCATCTGTCAGTATGGCTTTGTCACCTGGGCTATTATCACACTTAAGAAAGCACAAATGAAATATGTCTTTCCCTTACCTGATTTTCTCCACAATACCCCCTGCTAGCATGCATAAGTGTAAAACGAAAGCCACCATCCACTGTTGACCCTCATAGTTATTATTCATGATAGGAGAATCCATTTTATATATATATATATATACACTCACATATATATTTTATAGTAAAAAAAGAACAGTAAGTAAATAAGATTTCTCTGTATCCTTGGAAACAAAAATTATGTATGTTTGTGCTTTTAAAACTCAGTAAATTTTAAAACAAGTTATTCAAAAATTCGCTTGAAGATGAAATAGAACTAATGCTTTTAATTTAATATAATTGAATTTGAAGATTTTGGTTTCTGTTTTTGAAACGTGGTAATTCCTGTGTAGCGATGAAACCCTATTTTTAAATCAGTTAATTTATAATATATATATATATATATATAGTGCACCCACCAATTGTCAACAAAGTATAATGTAAAGAAAAACATATTCAGTAAAAAGAAAAAAAAAAAGCAGTATATTTTCAAAAATATTTGTATGAATATTCAACTTTGGAAATTGGGGGCACTGTTAGAAGCAATTGCATACTTAGAGCATGTGGTGAAGTGCTTTAAAAAAACAAAACAGTTATGTGTTTCTTAAAAAGGTATTAAAATTAATCCGTTAACTACAGCAGGAGCAGCTCAGTTGTTCGAAATGCATATGGTGAATCATTTTCAGAGCAATTAGGGAAACATTTTCTTTTTTTTCTTTTCTTTTTTTAATAAAAAACAATTATCTTGCAGGAGGAAATGCTTTAAAGTAAAAGTAAAAAGTATCTACATAGAAAAAAATCTCCAAACTATCAGAATTGTTTTCCTTTATTTTGACATCCAACGTTCTCACAAAAGTAAAAAAAAATATTCCTTTTGCTTTTGATTAGTGAACACTATTAGTGAAGTGTTTGGTGTATTTGTTCATTATCTAATAAATCATAAATTGTGGTATCATTATTAAATTCTTAACTGTCAGATGATAAACCTATTCTTCGTTTTCATAATGATATTTACAAAAGTTCTTCATTGAGCCAGTTCATCATTTTGAAGCAGGAGAACAAATTTGAAATTCTGCAGTAAATGGATTCCTGGGTAGTGATTGGTTGGAAGAAGTTATGCCTATTTGATGCTCTTAGATAGAACTAAATTTCCATTAAACATAATCAAACAGAAGTTTTTGTCATTTGCATTGTGTTATAGTTAGATATGTGTGACTGATGGAAATTTGTCATTCCTACTTGAACCATAAAAACAACAATGATTGAATTTTCTATCATCTGTAGTTAAGAGGTTTAAGATGTTAGGCTTAAACTTGGCAAAAAAAAAAAAATGAGAATTACTTTCAATAAGAAAATAATTATTTGGTTTGAAATTGTTTTGTTAATGTCAAATCTCAAGATCAGGTCATATTGAATTGTTCAGTTATGCCCAAGTTGGCACTAGTTTAATTGTTTGGTCCGCTCATTAAGAGAAAAAAATAGGGAAATGGTTTTACTTGAACTGATTAGCCCTGTCGTTAAAAAATATTTTTGTAGATTGGTGTTCACTAGATTAGACCTTTTTCAAGCTATAACATTTGTCAGAATTGGAAAATTATTGATTTTTTTTTTTTTCAAGAAGGGAAGAGAAAAAGGTAGAAAGAGAAAATTTAAAAAAATGAAGATAAAGAGGTAGAGAGACTTTAAAAAGATGAAAATGAGATAGAGAATGAGAGACTTTAAAAAGATGAAGATAAAAAGGTAGAGAGAGAGAGAGTGAAGGAAAGAAAGAGTGAAAATAAAAAAATGATCGGCAAAAGAGAAAAAAATAATTTTAGAAAGAATTGATTTGACACTGTATTTATTTTATGAACAGGACTCCCACTTGTAAATTGATTTAAATAAATAAAATAATATACTGTGATTTAAGGAAACTCTATTGAATGACTGCCAATCTTCAGAAAAGTTCCCCCCCCACACACACACAAAATTTCTACTATATCATTTTTTTTATTTTGTTTACAAGTGGACCACTAAATTTAAGTAGTTCCCTTACGTTTATCACTCAGGATCCAACTTGGTTCCGTAGTAATATTATGAGTCTAGCTTATTCACCATGATAACAAATCAAACACACCAAATACTTAGCCTTTTTCTGGTACAAGGCTAAAAAAATAGGGCCAGAGATACTCACTCAGTACAATCATTGTTGATCTATAAGAAAGCTTGGATGTGACGGTGGCATAGTGGTTATCAACATTAAAGACAGGAAGGGTGAGGGTGTTTGAAATTGTTGTTTCCTTTTGCATGAAGGGTATGCATCAACGTCTTTCTCCCCATCTATCCTAATGCAGGTTCCATAGCCAAAGTTGGCTGACTAATCTAGAAGGAGGAAAACTTTACATTTAAAACTAAAAGGCAATGAAAAACCAATCCACTACTTTCTCCAAAAAACAATCATAGCAATTAACCATTTGTTGATGTGATTCTAAAAGATCATAAGTTGACATATGCTTCATATTTTTTTTTTATTCTTCATATTTTGCCATTTTTGGAATGAGAAAATTGATCTCAATAAGAAAACATGGATAATATTTTGATAGATTTTTGTGACACTAGGCCCCGCAATAATTTTAGAAATAAATTCATCTTGGGTCGTTTTTATTCTGAATTTTTATCTTGTAAAGTGTTTTTTTTTTTTTCTCTCTATTACACAAAATGTGAACTTACACCCTTTAGCATTTCACCAAATTTATTGATGTTAAAGAAAAAGTTGTGGAGAGCTATGGCTGTCCGATTCATAAACTTGGTCAATGCCTATATTTGCAGCGTTTACAAAGAATTGCAGACTTTCTTTTTTCTGTAATTTCCAAGAGTTCTACCATACAAAGACTTTTTTCTGTTTTTAATCTTATCAGCTAGGATATAGTTACAAGATGCCACCTGACAGTTCTCATCCCAACCCGCTTCCTAAAATCTAACTGGCCAAGCATCAGAATCCCCCACTTTATGTCCAGTATAATCATATAAATGCTCCAAGGAATTGCTGTATAGTTCTCGGCCCAACCCACTGAATTTTTTGGCTGGGCTTCTTGGACAGGTTGATAGTGTTACATATAGTAATTCTTGGGGTGATCAGTTTATTACTTAATAACAACAGAAAACTGACCCCCCAATTTGCGTTCACTATAATCCTATAAATATTCTGAGGTGTTGAATAGTTCTCGGCCCGAATCACTTCCCAATATTTGATGGCACTTCAAAATTGATTTTGGAGTCCCTTTGTTGGGACAAGAACATTTCAGCACCCACTCTACATAATCTATAAATAAAACTAGTGTATGTCGATATTGAAATAACAGATGTAAAAGTTAACATGTTCGTAAATATCTAGTGTATGTGATTAAAGGAAGAAGAGGAAGAGATTGCTTGATAGTGTTTAATACATTGTGACTAATTGTTGGCTTAATTACTCACTTGGCTGGATTTAGCTAACTGGATGTTAATTAAATGAATATGGGCCGAGCTTGTCAATTATAATCAGCCTCTCTGATCCGTTTTTAGGATTCATCGTAATCAATAAACACATTAGAAAAAAAACGTCAGAATTTAGTCATATTCTGCCTGACCACCTGATTTTGTAAATCCTTCTCTCTTTCCGTGTCCCTCTCTCTCTCTCCGTGTCCCTCTCTCTCTCTCTCTCCGTGTCCCTCTCTCTCTCTCTCTCCGTGTCCCTCTCTCTCTCTCTCTCTCCGTGTCCCTCTCTCTCTCTCTCCGTGTCCCTCTCTCTCTCTCTCCGTGTCCCTCTCTCTCTCTCTCTCCGTGTCCCTCTCTCTCTCTCTCTCCGTGTCCCTCTCTCTCTCTCTCTCCGTGTCCCTCTCTCTCTCTCTCTCTCCGTGTCCCTCTCTCTCTCTCTCTCTCCGTGTCCCTCTCTCTCTCCGTGTCCCTCTCTCTCTCTCTCCGTGTCCCTCTCTCTCTCTCTCCGTGTCCCTCTCTCTCTCTCTCCGTGTCCCTCTCTCTCTCTCTCCGTGTCCCTCTCTCTCTCTCTCCGTGTCCCTCTCTCTCTCTCTCTCTCCGTGTCCCTCTCTCTCTCTCTCCGTGTCCCTCTCTCTCTCTCTCTCCGTGTCCCTCTCTCTCTCTCTCTCCGTGTCCCTCTCTCTCTCTCTCTCCGTGTCCCTCTCTCTCTCTCTCTCCGTGTCCCTCTCTCTCTCTCTCTCTCCGTGTCCCTCTCTCTCTCTCTCTCTCCGTGTCCCTCTCTCTCTCTCTCCGTGTCCCTCTCTCTCTCTCTCCGTGTCCCTCTCTCTCTCTCTCCGTGTCCCTCTCTCTCTCTCTCCGTGTCCCTCTCTCTCTCTCTCCGTGTCCCTCTCTCTCTCTCTCTCTCCGTGTCCCTCTCTCTCTCTCTCCGTGTCCCTCTCTCTCTCTCTCTCTCCGTGTCCCTCTCTCTCTCTCTCTCCGTGTCCCTCTCTCTCTCTCTCCGTGTCCCTCTCTCTCTCTCTCCGTGTCCCTCTCTCTCTCTCTCCGTGTCCCTCTCTCTCTCTCTCTCTCCGTGTCCCTCTCTCTCTCTCTCTCTCTCCGTGTCCCTCTCTCTCTCTCTCTCTCCGTGTCCCTCTCTCTCTCTCTCTCTCTCCGTGTCCCTCTCTCTCTCTCTCTCCGTGTCCCGCTCGCTCTCTCCACTCCTTTTTTGCAGAAAGCTTAAATAGTTTTTGAACCCAATAAAAGATAGTTTCGAACTGTATTTATTGAATAGTAGATTATTTGAAATAATCACCCACCATCATGGACTCTTGGGTAACGTCTTGAAAAACACCTTCCAAAACTGACTTTACAGTGCAACTCAAAAGTCTTTGCACCTATAACATTTCTAGAACATACAAATCTAAACAATTGTAATGGCTTGTGCAAACATTAGAATAAACATATTTAATTTAAAATGACACGTCCAACGTAACATAAAGGTTTTAATTGACGAAAGTCTCCCTATTATTATTTATTTAAGGATTTCTATATATTTCATGTAAATCAAAAGTGTTTGCAGAAAAAATAAATTTTAAAATAATGGCTCGTGGGAAGATGCTTACTGCTGATGAAAAAGCCAAAATCTCAAAATAACTCTCAAATGATAAAACCGCACTGGAAATAGCAAAAATAATTAAACAATATCATCACTCAGTGAAGCAATATGTCAATTATGGTAAAGTTGAGCACAAGAAGCACAAGGGTGGTCGCCCACGTGCCGTTAACAAGAGCGATTTAAGAAAAATTAAAAGAGTGCTCAAACAGAACTCTCACAGCACCAGCAAAGAGGCTTTTAAGCAAGATGGCATTGAAGAAGTATCGAAAGCAACACGAAATCGCCTCCTCCATAGTATGGCGAAATAACCTTCTCCAATTTCATGCCCTCTATTGAGCGAAATGAATCACCTGAAGAGGTTAGAATAGGCGAACAATTACTTAAAAATTGATTTCCAAAGAGTAATTTGGACAGATGAAACCCAAGCTACATTAGACGGCTCTGATGGTTGGAAATGAGGTTGGGTCATACATGGTGGAACTCCTCGCTTGCATTTTAAATGCCAACAAGGTGGTGATGGAGTGATGTTCTGGGCTGGAATTTGTGGCTCGACATTAATCGGACCATTTCTTGTGCCAGAAGGACTCAAATTGAATTCAGCTAATTATTGCCAATTTTTAAAAGGAAATTTCATACCCTGGTTGAATTTACAAAATGATGAGTTCCATAGTAATCTTGCTTATCAGCAAAATAATGCCTCTAGTCATGCAGCCTGTTTCACCAAAGTGTGGTTGGCAAATGAAGGTTTTACAGGGGACAAAATTATGGTATGGCCACTACAGTGTCCTGATTTAAACCCTATTGAGAACTTTTGGGCCATGGTAAAGCATTGAGTTTATGAAAATGGATGGCAATTTTCTAACAAGGACCCCCAGTGGAAGTGCATTTTGGATGTTTGTTCTAAAATTACAGTCAGTGAAGATAGGAAACTCACTTCATCAGTCAATAATCGTCTTATTGAGCTTCTTAAGAATGATGGTTAAAAAATTAAATATTAATGTCCTCCTTGTGTTTCCATACATTGATATATAAACAAAGCCATACCAGCTTTCATTCGTATATAATACATAAAACACCTTTTCATTATTTTGTAAAATTGATTTGAACAGGACTAATTGTTTGCCTTGATATTAAAGTTTGCAAAAACTTTTGAAGTTGGTATCTTAATAAAAAAAATCACGAATAAAGCTAATTTTGATAATTTATTCTAAGATGTAATGTTTGCGTATTGGGTGAGCAGTAAGGAATTAAAATATTCAACTATTATCCATAAAAGCATATTTTAGTAGAGAAAATGTAAAATATTAGTATTTGCAAACTCTTTTGAGTTTCACTGTAAATTTATCACTCCTATATTTTGAATTCAACAATAAACACTGGAATAATACTAGGTATTGCCAAAATAATGCATTATCTAGGGTTTAAAATATATTTTTTAAAAAGTAGCCTTCCTTGAAGTTTTTATTTTAGTTCTAATTCCAAGCTAATAGAATAAATTTAATATTTCCAATAAGCAAAATACTTTGTTGTATTTCATTTGAAACATGACTGCAATTGTGTAGCGATTTTGACATGTTTTCTGTGTAATATCCTAAAATAAATAATATTGCTCTGCTTTGTATTGAGCTCTCTTTTAAATGTTACAAATGAACATTGGAATTGTACTCTTTGTTCTCATCTTACCTGGATATATATATTTATTTATTTATTTTTTTTAAAAGCATTTCACCCCAAGCAAGCAAGCGGTTACAGAGAGTTGGAGCGAGAGCAAGGAGGAGTGATAGAGGAAAGGATGAAGAGAAGGATAAGGGACAGATCAAGGCATCTGGAGACATTGATTGACATTACATTTGAATAGTTGGAGATTAATATATATATATAATATGACCAAGATTTAAAGTCTAATTTCATTCATTTGTGAATAAGTCCTGAAAGTTTCATTAAAATACACCAATTATTTGATTTTTAGAAGAATTTACAAATCAGTGCTCCCCCCCCCCCACCAAAAAAAAAACAAAAAAGAAAACTCTAATTTCCTGTACAAATTTATGGTCCCATTTTAATGCTAGAAAAACAAGATTTTTAACCCAAATTTCAGAGATTCTAAGGATTTAAAAAGTACATAAAAAAATCCTTTGATCTTTTCTGTTAATAACACGAAGACTTTGTTTTGATTAAGTTTAGGGCATTTTGTCACCATATGTGCTTCATTCATTAGCAAATCTTTGGAAATACTTACCTCTGAATTTATGAATACTTACATGTGCCCCTGGAGGCTATTGTACTACTAGAATATGTAAATATAACAAAATTATTTTTGTAAGGCTTAATTCCCTGGTGACCAGAAACATCATAATGTTCTGGGATTGGTGGAATGCTTATAACTTCGGTCTATGGCTTGAAAGTTTTCAGTTAAAGCAAACCAAGTAGGTTCAATTTTGGCAACCTGAGTGACACAGAATGAGGATTTTGTTTTGCATTGTACTTTCATTTTTGGAATTTTCAAGAACCAACTTGCAAAAAAAATGAGCGTTTATAACTAAAGAAAATATGGTGGCTGTACTGGACAATCATGGCTCTCCACAACTTCCTACCTCTTGTTTCAGTAAGCAATGTTTAACTCTTTACCATTCTTCTTTGCCTCCATTGTGCCATTCATTCACTTCTTCTTTTATGTGACTTATCCTTTCGGGACATGGACAATCATGGCTCTCCACAACTTCCTGCTTCTTGTTGCATTAGGCCAGGTTCCTAATCTTTTTTGCATCCTCACCCACATTCACTTTCAATTTTCCACTGCCCACATCTATATTAAATATTCAAAATCATATCAAAATTGTTTGGTAAAAACATGTTACTGGTTCATAAACTAACTTTATAATGTAGTAAAAAGTTAGCAAAGGGAGGTAACAAATAATGCCAACTTGTGCAGCTGCTACTGCTACCATGTTATAAAACAGACCAAAACCAACTTGACCATTGAAAGCATATATATAATCATAAATGAGAGAGAGACCAGATGGAGTAAGAATCCACAGTTTTTAGCATTTACTTTTTAAAATTACATGAATTAATAACTCGCCCTCTGATCTTATTTTTCATTTTTCTGTTTTAGCTTACATTTGACTTTTAATTGGTTAATCCAGACATGCCCACAAGTATATTTTTTTAAATTCTGACCTCAGGCCTTCCCCCACCCTTTTTAACTTTCAAAATAGGTAATGATTTGTTTCCAAACTTCCTAAATAAACCATTTTTATTATGTTATCTACCATAGCCCAAAGAGGAACCATTATAATTCTGAAACATGAAAGCTTTTTGTGTAGCAATGTAAAATATTTTTATTGTAATCTGTTATAATAAATATACATATACCTATGTTTGGTGTGCGACTCAAGTTTTGTTGGTTACCCAACTCATCTGGCACAAGATATAGCCTATTGTTTATCTAAAAAAGTATACAGATGCTCATGGAATGGGCACTCATTCATAGTTCAAAATTAAAATAGCACAAAAATAGTACTAAAGCAATAATGGGGTTTAAGTGCAGGAAATCAGGTGTAGGTATGCGTCAATAAGAGAAAAAAAAGGGGAATAGAAGTACGCTTAAAATTTGGACAATGGACGCTGTTCGTAAAAACAGCTTGACTCGTTAAAGGGAGGTTATCGGTGCATGACTTGAAATAAGAGTGGGTGGAAAATTAAAATTTGAAATTAAATTTAGATGAAAAGTGGGTCATCCAGGATTACAGTATTTTAAAAGAAACGTTTTTCTATGCATACAACTAGACACAAGCTCATTCCACTTATTTAGTAGATTTGAATTATTAATATTTTTTAGGGTGAATAATTTTTTGTGTAAACATAGATTGCACTTGTTCCCTGTGCCTGGGAATGGATTGATTTTAGCGACCAATTCCCAATTCACTGCAGGTGTGTGGCTATCTGTTTTGATACCCCAATGAAACATAGATAGTGCTGTGGCATTTGTGTATTTTTTGTTGTTAAGGGTCCCTTTATGAATTTGAAAAGGATTTATTCTCTGTAATTGATAAAATTAAATATGTTACCAAACACAACAACCTACAGAAGAGTTTGATGAAAGACATTTTGCCAAAATACGTAATACTGATAAAATCATCATCAAATCAAATAAAACTCTGAATCTGTATGATTATAATGTTACCAACCATCATAAATCTATCTGCAAGGAAATTAATAAAGTATATAAGAAAGAACACCCCCCCCCCCTGGAGTGAGGAAAATGTTATCAACAATGATGCACGAACCACAGCCACTAAACTTAAAATCAATGATAGGTTGCATAAGCTTCACAAACAACAGGCTTTTATTACTGTTAAGGACCACAAGAATAATTTCTCCAGTAACCCACAGTTCCAATTAATAAACCCCTCTAAAAATAATATGGGCAAAATTAGAAAGTTTATACTTGAACGAGCCTGTAATTACACAGGGAATGCCACAGAGGTCAATCAATGGAAAAATACCAAAGATGCTATCAATTGGTTCACTAATATAAAAAATAAGAACGAGTGCACCTTTATACAATTCGACATCTCCAACGTTTACCCATTGATCACTGAAGATTTATTAACAGCCTCTATAACCCTGGCCAAGAATTATTGCACCATCTTGGACAAGGATATCCGCATCGTTATGCAAGCCCAAAAACCCATCCTTTACCACGATGGTTCTTTATAGATCAAAAAAGACGACCCAAACTTCTCTAGTGATAGGAGCGTTAGACTCCGGAAGCGTGTGAATTAGTCGACACTACTGTTATGGAGGCTCAGGTACACTTTCGACAGTGAGAGTACTGGCCTGTACAGAGATGATGGGGTTATACTTCTACATAGCACCAATCCACAGGAAAAGGACCAGCTCAGGAAACAACTAATCAAACTCCTTAAGGATCACAAACTTAGTATCACCACTATTACCAATGCCAAGGTGATCAACTTTCTTTCAGTCTATCCAGAGGAGTGCACATGCCTTATAATAAGGAACTTTATAACCATATATACATTAATAAGGAATCTAGCCTCCCACCAGGTATCCTTAATAACCTGCACCTATCCCTCCAACATACTCTCTTCTACCTCCAGTAATACACCTTTGAATAAAGTCTGTATTGCTACAACGTCACTTGTACGAATCAAGATACCGCTCGTTCAATTTGCCGTTCTTGCTTTCTGAACATGTCACAACGTATATCCATCTTTTTTTCTGCCCTTTTCACTTCCTCGGCCCTCTTTTATCAGGCCAACGCTGCGGTCGACCAACCAATCGGCGTTCTTCACTTTTATTCTCAGTCACCCAGGTAAATATCCTCCTCCAGTTCAACCAATCAGCACACGACTTGCTATTGGTGGAAGCATGCCAAACTGTACAAAAACCCTCGTTACTGCATATACTGCTAGAATCGCTAGACGGGAGAGTAATGCCATTTTCACGGAGCAAACTTGCCGATATCACGTGGCGCCTGTTAAGGTAAGACCCTTATTTTCCTATGCACCAGATACAAGCCACTCTGGCTTGCTTGCTTCTACGGGGCGGGGTTCACCACAAATTCAAAACCAAATATGTTGATGCTGAAAATAAAAGAAAGGAAGAACAATATTAAACTAGTGTACGTCCCAAACACTTGCGTGAATACCAATAGTAAACATAGGAATAGAAAGTGCAACGTAATTTGGTTCAACTCACCTTTCAATAGTAACGTCGGGACTAACATCGGCAGAATCTCCCTTAAATTAGTGCACAAACACTTTAACCATAACACTTTTCTCAAAAAAATCTTCAACAAGAACAACATTAAGGTTAGGTACAGCTGCTCTAGAAACGTTGACCAATATATAGCCCAACATAATAGTGTAACTCTTAATAAATACTTAAGCAAAAATAATTTCAACAGTAGCTATGATGATCAAGAATGTAATTGCTGAAAAGAGAACATCTGTCCTTTGAATGGCAAATGTATGCATAAAGGAGTTATTTATAAGGCCAGCATCAAGCATAATGACCAAATTAAATTTTATTTTGGGTCAACTGCTAATAATTTGAAAAAACGTTTTTATCACCATAAAGTAACCCTGAACAACAAAAAATACACAAATGCCACAGCACTCTCTACATTTTATTGGGGTACCAAAAAAGATAGCTACACATCCGCAGTGAATTGAGAATTGGTCTCTAAAAATCAACCCATTCCCAGACAGGGAGGACAGGTGCAATCTATGTTTACATGAAAAATTATTCATCCTAAAAAATATTAATAATTCAAGTCTAATAAATAAGCGGGATGAGCTTATGTCTAGTTGTATGCGTAGAAAAATGTTTCTCTTAAAATATTGTAATCCTGTATAACCCACTTTTCGTCTAAATTTAGTTTCAAATTTTAACTTTCCTCCCACTCTTATTTTTAGTCATACACCAGTTACCTCCCTTTAACCAGTCAATCATAGCTCTCTACAATTTCCTGTTGTTTGTTGCTCTAAGCAATATTTGACCCGATACTATTCTGCTTTGTCCTTGTTTTGCCATCCAAATATACTGAAGGGAAGATGAGCAGAGTAACGTATCTGATACTCTGTCCATCTTCCCTTTTGTATGTCCTGTGAATGTTAAATTATCCAAGCACACTTTCCAAACATCACAGGAATTTTGTCTCTTTCTGATTTTCAGTCTGTGTGTCCTTGTAGCTCCCACTTTTAGTGCTTCCTCATTGGTAACATGTTTTGTCTATGTTATTCACAGCATTGCTCTGTAGAATCACATCTTTGTCAATTTGAGTCTCTTCAATGGTAAGTAAACTGATAGACAAAAAAGATAGTTGTCAAATTATAATTAAAAGCTGTGGCTGTTCTTTCTAACGTATTTCTTCACTTGTTCATGACACTTTGGAGCAACTCTTTTCTCTCTGGAGCAACTCTTTTCTCTTTGGAGCAACTCTTTTCTCTTTGGAGCAACTCTTTTCTCTTTGGAGCAACCATTGCATATATTTCTTTAACATGTTAAATATAGTTAACCTTAGAACTTGATTATGTTTCATTTTTTTTTTTGTCTTCAAGAGACAACTTGACGCCTTGCTGTGTCGTCTCATCACTATTTACTGATGTTCCCCCCCCCCACCTCTTGTACGCCCTTAACCTACCTTGACATATTTTGAGATTTGAGGGCTTTTTTTTTTTTTCATTTTTAAGTGTAAAGTGATGTAAATATGAAAAGTTATCTGAGGATAACAAGCTGCCTCTTGAGAGAAAAACAATAAAAAAAAAAAGTTTATTTTGTTTGAAGTCTTTGCATTCCTTGCCTTTTTCAGTAGACAGACTCTCATATAAAGTCTGGTGATAAGATTTTCCACTTATCTTTTCTATTTGTTTTTTTCAGGGAGTTGTGGGGGGGTCTTATTTTTTCTGTGTTTTTATATATATATATATATATATATATATATATATATACACACATACACATGAAATAAAAAGACAACCCCACCACCACAAAAAAAAACATGGAAATATATATATATATATATATATATAATTTTTTTTTGTTTTTATTTCCATGTTTTTTTTTTGTGGTGGTGGGGTTGTCTTTTTATTTCATGTTTTTGCTGTATATTTTGTTTTATTTCTTGGGGAGGGATTCCTGTTTTTGTTTTTTTCGTGTTTATGATTAAGTCTTACCTGTTCCATCATCAGATTTATGATGCTAAAGTTCTGTTTGCAATTTTCACCCAGTCTTGAACTATTATTATGAATATGTAAAATCTCAAATACACAAACATGATGAAAATCTCTTGTATAAAAAAAGATTAAAATACACATACAAAAAAATCCAGTTTGACTGTTTAAATGGCATCACCTTGAGTAACTTGAAATTGGTTTCAGTAAACAATGGAAAGTCAGAATTAACCAAAAAACAATTACAATCATGTACAAAACAATCCTTGAAAACAAATGTAGCAACATTTGAAAGTACTCACTTGGTGTGGAAAATATATATATATATATATATGCAGAAATATAGTCTTAAAGTGTGCTATATTTATGGGGTAAAGTGCTCAATATCAGAGATAGAGCGTGTGTAAATATAAAAGTGGACATGGAAGTCAGCACTTAGAGGCGACAGTCTGTTTCATGCTAGTGCAATCGTCAGGCGACTAGTGCTGTTATTTTTCTCGGCTATTTATATAAGGGTCAGTGGTGCATTATGGGTAGTCTATTTTGGCGGTTACTTTTACCGGAAGTGGCTTATTTGTTTATTTATTTATGTCAAATTGTTTTGCTTGTTTTTTGTTTGTTTTTTTATTTTTATTTTTATTTTTATTTTATTTTTTTTTTTTTTTTTTTTTTTTTTTTAAATAAAAATAAAAAAAACAAACAAAAAACAAGCAAAACAATTTGACATAAATAAATAAACAAATAAGCCACTTCCGGTAAAAGTAACCGCCAAAATAGACTACCCATAATGCACCACTGACCCTTATATAAATAGCCGAGAAAAATAACAGCACTAGTCGCCTGACGATTGCACTAGCATGAAACAGACTGTCGCCTCTAAGTGCTGACTTCCATGTCCACTTTTATATTTATATATATATATATATATATATATATATATATATATATATATATAATGACCACTTTCTATTTACACATGCTCTCTCCCTGATATTTGATCCATAAATGTAACATACCTTAAAACTATTTTTTTTATCATATATATAAATGGGTTAGGGTCAAAGTTGAATCAGACCAGGAAACAGTAATATTAAAAAGTGCTCAATGCACGTGTGAAAAATAAAAGTGAAAATAACATGTAGAGATTTAACTTTAAAATCAGGAGATCAGTTGAATCCGCTATCTTTGTTTCAACCTTATAGTATCCTCAGGCGATCACCTGAGGATATCATAACATTGCATGTTGAAACTAAAGTAGCGGATTCAACTGATCTCCTGATTTTTAAAGTGTGTGTGTGTGTGTGTGTATGTATGTATGTATGTATGTATGTATATATATATATGATAGACTCTCCCATCGTTTTCAATGTATGTATGTATGTATGTATATATATATATGATAGACTCTCCCATCGTTTTCAATGTATGTATGTATGTATGTATATATATATATATGATAGACTCTCCCATCGTTTTCAATGTATGTATGTATGTATATATATATATGATAGACTCTCCCATCGTTTTCAATGTATGAGTGTCTTTCAGTTTTTAATCCTGTAACTGTCCTCGCCATCTTAACTCTCTTGCCAGTGGACTTGTTGCTCAGGTGGAATAGCAAAGAAGGAACAGAGAACTGAACTGCAGACTATCCACACAAAAGATTTGATTAGAATGGTGAAGGCTTGTGTAGAACCAGCCACACTTATTGGAAGTGCTGTTAACAAGGGGTTGGTGCAAATATTTGCCACGAACACAATGAACAACACCCCTCGGGTTTTATTATCACGGACTTGTTCCTCTCCGGTACTCCCATTGCACAGAAGAGTGCAGAACCTTTCGAAGGTAATTTCACATGATTTAGCCCACCTGCTGAAGCGGTCTACAGGGCTTGATGCAGGGAGATTTAAGGGATATGTGAAGACCAGTGTTGCCCGTTCATCTTAATAATAAAAGCAGCAGCCGAGTAACAAAGGTACTACTTCTACCCACTGACACCTACATGCATAGAACATACACTGGATGTCCGAGTAAACAGTTCGTCATCAATGTGCAATATATTGCTACAAAGTATAAATTATTATAAAGTATAAGAGAAAATTTTATTATATATATATATATATGTATATATAATGTGTGTGTGTTATTTTTAGTGGTTACCTGTACTTCAAGAAATGCTGTTTATTTTAAACAGTATTTATTTTATCTAACAGCCTGCATACTCGAGAAAACTAAAAGAAAATGTACTCTCTGGTGTGTGTGTGTGTGTGTACCCCCCCCACACACACACACAATGTGGAAATAGTCTCCTATCAGTTTTGATTCCTTAATGTTATCTTAAAACCAAGTCCGAAGATCACATTAAGTCATGAAATTGACAGTCATCATGTCGTACTGCCTGTATCTGTAAAGCCTCTCTTGGACACTGATCACTATTCATCCAGTAAATATACCAAATTCTGAATTATATGAGCTGCTATCTAGGTTCAGAGTATAGTCAACACTTGACATTGCACTGTCTTACACTTTCCAAAGTGTACAGCATAAACATGGCCTTCAAGTCCAGCCAGACACCTATGCTCTTTGTCATATTGTTATCAACTTACATGCAACCAACATGTGTCCTAAAGTAGCAATTACATTTGCATTCATACTAAATGTGAATATGTTGGTGGTGTACTAGATTGAATAGCAGATTCAAAATCAGAGAGCCAAGTTCAAACTTTAGTTGAATTCATTACATTCACTTATGCACAAAGACCCATGGAAAGCATAAATCCACCTCTTCATTTATTAATTAAATAGTAGGGAAGACTGGGATATTAGCCTTGGTTGGCAACCATTCTAGAAGGATAACTTTAAAACCTGAGAACTGTTTGGCAACCTTGTAGCACACTGTGCATGAGATCTCTGTACTTTCGCTGGTTCCCAGACTGCATGAATTTAAGCGAGCTACCAGGCTGGCATCTTGGTCCCATCCTTTCACTGTCAAAATGGTTAAAAGTGTAACCGTCTCTTCTACTCAAACAGCTTCTTCTCCTGCACTTTCTGTCTGTGGAACTCCCTTCCGCTTACTTGCTTCCCTGATGACTATAATCTTTGAATATTCAAGTGTAATGTCAATCGACATCTGACACCCTGAGCTTGACCAACTGCCCTTCTCCATATCCTTTCCCCAAACATGCCTCTTTACTCTTGTTCTCAATCCTCTGTAACCCTTTGCGTGCTAGTGGCACTCCTGCTTTGCTTGGGGTAAATTACTTTAAAAAAAAAACAAAAAAAACATCAGTTCTTCTGAAAAGTGTAAATGGTTTCTGCATAAGCATTCACCATTATAATCTAATCATATTATATGCAGGGTAGTTTAATTCTTCAGTTCTTGGACCTGAATTATTGGATCCTCATACCATGTGTCCATACAGTGAGTATTGCTGCCACATCTAGTTTGGTGCTATGCTATATATTTACAAATTCTTGATAAAAATCCAAAGAATCTGCGGTATTATTGGATCTGACCTGGCATCTCAGCTTCAATCACTTTCCCAACATGCTTGTTCTTTAAGTACTTTTATGGTAATTGTCCTGATGAACATTTCTCTATAATTTCATTTTTAAATGTTGTTATTTTTATTCTCTGCCTCCTGCAGACAAATAGTCCATATGGAAACTAGTTAGGACGACGTAGAGACTCTGAGGTATTATGGTGGCTGTAGTAAGAGTGGTAAGTAAGAATGTATTGTTTTGGTGTCAAAAATACTGTGCTATGTCTGGGTCAGTAATCGTGGCTAGCTAAGTTTAAGATAAGACAGATTGAAGACCAGCCTTGCCCTTCACCCCCTTCTGGCCTTGTGCCACATTTTTGCCTGTTTCAAAATATATATTTCTTTCCTCTATGCTATCAAGACTATGAATTTAAGCACATTATTAGATTAGCAGCAAGGTCCCCTCCTTACAGTTGAAATAGCTTGATGTAACTGTAAGTTCTATGTTAACAGTTTCTTCTCTCTCATTTCTCTCTCTTCCAGCTTTTTGCTTTCCAGTTAACTTTGATTTTCAAAAATTTAAATCCAATATCAATCGTCATCTTCTGTCTTAATTCCAGTTCTCTTATTGTCCTCTCTCATTAATAGTAGTTTTTCTCATATTCTCTAACACTCACTAACCCCCTTGCGTCCTAGTGGCTTTATTGCCTTTGATCTTCAAGAATTTAAATGCAATATCAATCATCATCTTCTGTCTTAATTCCTATTCTTTTATTGTTTTCTCTCCTTAACCTTAAGCACTCTGTATTATTAATATTACTTCCCTTTCTACGACCCATCCTGAGTATGACGGTAAACTACATCCGCATCCTGGGTAAGACAATAAACTATGTTCAACAACAAGGCCTCTGATCAAGAGGTTTTGAGGAGTGTGGGACCACCTCTTAATTGTTGGTGTTCCCAGGTTCACCCTGACCTGGGGTGGTAGCACCTGTCAGGGTCCCAGTTATGGGCAAATAGCTAACCCCCAAACTGGGGTCAAAACTATGAAAGTGTAAAAATAAGTTTTAATAACAGAAATAATTTTTTGTAAAAAAAAATTATTACCAGCTATACTTTTTTGAAAAAGAATATTACCAGCAATACATTATTTTGAAAAATCTTGTCGGCATTAAATGACCCATTGATGTTGATATGCTGTAAACCAAACCAAACCAAACCTTTCTACTGCATTCTTTTTCAAGACCTCAATTGCAGTGTCCTTATTGATAATTGTACTCAAAGTTATTTTCTGTTGCCATAGCAGGATAAGACAACACAACTATGAAATTCAAACACTTTGTTCAGGGATCAGTCACTTGCAGGATAAACTTTTTGTACAGCAAATGTAGTCACATACAGATTGATAAATGTTAATAATGTTTTTATTTTTCTCATATTCTTTCATACTCTGTAACCCCTTGCATCTTAGTGGCTTTATTTTCTTGCCTGAGATGAAATCATTTAAAAAAAATACATTGAAGATGATAGGAGAGTCCATTGCACTAAATGTGACATCACTTTGTATGGCATTAGTTTTATATTCTTACTCTTTGTTCAAAATAACAGTTAAATTTTAATCCACATTCCATGCATCGAGTGGAACAATTATTGTGGAAATGAGGTCGTAAATTTATTATTTGAAATCTTATCAAATCTACATTGATATGTTTTTGAAATATTTTCTGTTTCAAATTGAGACGAGCAGGAAATCACAACTTAGACAGGATTCTTGTTCCACTCTGGATAACATCTTGGCTTGGATTGGAAGCAGGAAATCCAGTTGCCATATGAAGTGTCTTGTCTCCATTGCACAATAGACATTTATTCATGATGTAGCCAGAACATTCACAAACTGCAATACAAAAAGAAACCAGTCGAAAATATTTGTCTTTTGTTCACATTGATAAAAAAAATTTTTCCTAACGTCTACTGACATCTTTGTAAAAAAAAAAAAAAAAAAAATTGAAAAGAATTTTATTTGCTTTATCTGAATTTTCTTCTCTTTTCTTGTTTTAATTTTACTTTCTCTCTCTCTCTCTCTCACGTTCTCTCCCTCTCAATCTCACGTTCTCTCTCTCTCACGTTCTCTCTCTCTCTCTCACGTTCTCTCTCTCTCTCTCACGTTCTCTCTCTCTCTCTCACGTTCTCTCTCTCTCTCTCACGTTCTCTCTCTCTCTCTCACGTTCTCTCTCTCTATCTCACGTTCTCTCTCTCTATCTCACGTTCTCTCTCTCTCTCTCTATCTCACTCACGTTCTCTCTCTCTCTCTCTATCTCTCTCACGTTCTCTCTCTCTCTCTCTATCTCTCTCACGTTCTCTCTCTCTCTCTATCTCTCTCACGTTCTCTCTCTCTCTCTCTATCTCTCTCACGTTCTCTCTCTCTCTCTCTATCTCTCTCACGTTCTCTCTCTCTCTCTCTATCTCTCTCACGTTCTCTCTCTCTCTCTATCTCTCTCACGTTCTCTCTCTCTCTCTATCTCTCTCACGTTCTCTCTCTCTCTCTATCTCTCTCACGTTCTCTATCTCTCTCACGTTCTCTCTCTCTCTCTCTATCTCTCTCACGTTCTCTCTCTCTCTCTCTATCTCTCTCACGTTCTCTCTCTCTCTCTCTATCTCTCTCACGTTCTCTCTCTCTCTCTCTATCTCTCTCACGTTCTCTCTCTCTCTCTATCTCTCTCACGTTCTCTCTCTCTCTCTCTATCTCTCTCACGTTCTCTCTCTCTCTCTATCTCTCTCACGTTCTCTCTCTCTCTCTCTATCTCTCTCACGTTCTCTCTCTCTCTCTCTATCTCTCTCACGTTCTCTCTCTCTCTCTCTATCTCTCTCACGTTCTCTCTCTATCTCTCTCACGTTCTCTCTCTATCTCTCTCACGTTCTCTCTCTCTCTCTCTCACGTTCTCTCTCTCTCTCTCTATCTCTCTCACGTTCTCTCTCTCTCTCTCTATCTCTCTCTCTCTCTCTATCTCTCTCACGTTCTCTCTCTCTCTCTATCTCTCTCACGTTCTCTCTCTCTCTCTATCTCTCTCACGTTCTCTCTCTCTCTCTATCTCTCTCACGTTCTCTCTCTCTCTCTATCTCTCTCACGTTCTCTCTCTCTCTCTATCTCTCTCACGTTCTCTCTCTCTCTCTATCTCTCTCACGTTCTCTCTCTCTCTCTATCTCTCTCACGTTCTCTCTCTCTCTCTCTCTATCTCTCTCACGTTCTCTCTCTCTCTCTCTATCTCTCTCACGTTCTCTCTCTCTCTCTATCTCTCTCACGTTCTCTCTCTCTCTCTATCTCTCTCACGTTCTCTCTCTCTCTCTATCTCTCTCACGTTCTCTCTCTCTCTCTCTCTCTCACGTTCTCTCTCTCTCTCACGTTCTCTCTCTCTCTCTCTCTCTCTCTCACGTTCTCTCTCTCTCTCTCACGTTCTCTCTCTATCTCTCTCACGTTCTCTCTCTATCTCTCTCACGTTCTCTCTCTATCTCTCTCACGTTCTCTCTCTCTCTCTCGTTCTCTCTCTCACGTTCTCTCTCTCAATCTCACGTTCTCTCTCTCAATCTCACATTCTCTCTCTCAATCTCACATTCTCTCTTTCTTTCTATCTATCTCTCTTTTGATCCCATGTAAAGCCAGTAAGATCCAAGGGGTTATTGAGTCTCAAAGAATAATAGAAAAACAGAAACATTATTATGGAGCGAGGACATTAGAAGAGTAATCAAGAAGACAGTAGATAACGATTGACATTGCATTTTAAATTTTTAAAGATCAAAGTTGACTAAAGAGAGTTCCACAAGCGAGAAGTGCAAGAAAAGATACTGTTAGCATAGAACCTGCAGTTACATCTAGCCAATTCAACTGTAAATTGTTGACGCCTTGTTGTTAATCTTGTACTGCGCTTAAATCTTAAAGTCTAGGAACCATAGCAGTAAGTTCATGTGAACAATTACCATGAAAGTATTTACAAATAAAAAGGCACAGGGAAGCTACATTACAGTGGTGCTAGGGTGACTGAAACCAATATGTCAGGTCAGGACCAATAATATTGTTGATTTATCTTTGGATTTTATCAAGAATCTCTAAATATATAGCAGGAGCACTGGACTATGTGTTTTATGCTAAAATCTTGCTACCTTCACCGTGCGTACAACTGTCTGCATGATTATTACTTTTAAGATATGAATGTTAGTTTACTATCGAGTATTAGTGAACTATTGAGAGGCACAATTTGCAACCTTTTGGCCAGTAATTCTATTCTTCAACCAATAATCTATATCACATGGGAAATTATCCCAAGCTTTGCAGTTTGTACAGAAATAATATACATCTTGGTAGGATAGTGCAGTAATTATTTATCATGTAATGAATGTTGTCTTGAATGGCCACTCTTCTACATCTTTTTGTATTAATGTGGGTGTCCCACAGGGCTCTATCTTTGGACCTACTCTGTTTCTTACCTTCAATAATCTTGCTGGTGTTATCAGTTCCTGACTTCATATCTATTCAGTTGACATAACTATTTACTCCTGTCTTTCCTGATCAATACAATATGAATTTGTTCAAGTCTAGGATTAACTGTTATCTTTCCCACAAATCCCCATAAACTCTGCCTATTTTCTGGCTTTAAATAATTGGGAAAAGGTTGATAAGCTGTAAAAAACAAATTGATTTATTAAAATATTATTTCATTGTGATAAATATGACTTTGATTTTAATATACATTAAATAAATGAAAATATTTTCTTAATGTAATATTATATTACTTGGAATTTAATAAAATTAAGTTATTACTCCCCGCCCCCTAAATTGGAGTAATGACTTTTCACAAAATCTCATTTGGTCAAAAATAAGTAAATAATAAAAAAAATAAATAAATACAAGGGAGGAGTTTACTTTTAATTTATTTTTTTATTCTTATTCTGTTGCAAATTGTAAAACACTGTACAATGTTTTATCACACAAGCTGATAGGAACCCAATGTTTTGTCATCTTGGATATTCTTCCATTTTGCTTGAGATGTTTCTTAAACAGAACACTGTTGTATCTATTTTTTCCAACAGATGCTTCCCCTAAAAAATGAGAGTTCTCCAAAATGGTTTCTCTTTCAGAGGAAGGCATACCATGAGAGTTTTTTTTTTTTTTTTTTTTATAAAGGTAACTAGCATTTGCATATATTATAGTATTGTAGTTAGGATAGGTACAAATACTGGCAGTCTATAGTGTCTGGGTAAACACAAGCCTACCAGATTTTTGGGATAAAAATGGGTGGGGTTTTATATCTTATCAGATTCAGTGCTAAACCATTGCTGACATTAGCACTGAGATATTGATGGAAAATAATAATTTTTAATTTTCCTGATGGAATGATTTGGACCGTTTTTGAATTTCTGGTGAGATATGGAAAACACTTTGTTGGTAACTATTTAAATGTGCAGCATTTCCATTGGCAACTAAGGAATCATTTTTCTTGGAAAACTAAAATGTTTTATAATTCTTTGAGTGAAAACTTGGTGTTTATAAAGCCACCACATATTCCTTTCAGGAAGAAATATTATCGGACAGTGCTATAAAATGTTACTTGAATTTTAGCTACGTTCAATCATCGGCACAGTACAAAAATCTTTCGCGTATGCATAATTATTACAAACTAGCAAGGACACCCAATATTGTGAGGACAAATTTTTTTTTATCATTGCATTTCCCCCTGCTATAATGTAGCTTTCCTGTGCTTTTTCTATAGATACTTTCATGGTAATTGTTCAGATGAACTTTCCACTATGGTACTGAGACTTTATGAATTTCAAAAGAACATGTTCCTGTGTTTCATAGATTACACAAAGGCGTTTGACAAAGTACATCACAGAGATCTGCTAGAGATGCTCAGTAACCTTGACATATTCAAGAAAGACATTAGAATAATCAGGAATCTATACTGGCAGCAAACCACCTGCATATGGGCAGAAAATGAGTTCAACAGATATATAAAAATAGAAAGGTGTGTAAGACAAGGATGTGTCTTCTCACCAGACTTATTCAACTTATACAGTGAGGCAGTTCAGAGAGAATTAGATATTCTATCAGGATTCATTATTAGCAGCCACAATCTTAAGAATATAAGATATGCAGATGACACAGTACTGATAGCAGACACAGAAAAGAAACAACAAAACCACCTACAGAAGGTAGTAAAGGAAAGCAAGAAGAAAGGACTAAGTATAAACTAGAAGAAGACATAGTGCATGGTTGTCAGCAAAAGGATGGGCAAAACAAAAATTATAGGTTGGGGATACTAAAATCAAGCAGGTACAGGGATTTAAATATCTGGGAAGTGTTCTAACGTGCGACGCTGTGATCCGAAGATGTATTGAGATGGCCAAAGATGCATTCCAAAAGCTAAGCAGAGTATTGAGAGAAAGAAAAGTTTTTTTGAAAGCAAAGAAAAGAGAGTACTGAACTGTTACATGATATCTGTCCTCCTGCATGGTAGTGAATGCTGGACAATCTCTTCAAAGATGAAGAAGAGACTTGAAGCAACAGAAATGTGGTTCTACAAAAAGATGCTAAGGATACCATAGACTGAACATGTGAGCACCAATGAGGTTTTAGAGACAATGGAAACAAAAAAGGAAACTTAACATCAGGAAGAGACAGTTGAAATTTCTGAGGCATGTAATGAGGAAGGAGGGTTTGGAAAATCTAATACTTACAGGACAGATTGAGGGAAAGTGGGGCAGAGGAAAGCAGTGCGTAACATACTTGATGGGTTTGGGAGAAATAAGAAAATGACAGAATTTATTAAGAGCTGCAACAAATAGGGAAGAGGTGTGTGCCATGAGCGCATATGTCCTGAAGGGACATGGCACTTAAAAGATTAGATTGCCAAGAAGGTCTCACCAATTTACAGCTCACCTGGCTAGATGCAACTGTAAGTTCTATGCTAACAGTTTCTTTTCTTGCACTTCTTGCTTGTGAACTCTTTTTTGGCTCCATGCTTTCCAGCCAACATTAATCTTCAAAAATTTAAATGCAATATCAAACGTTATCTCCTGTCTTCTTGATTACTCTTCTTTTATTCTTCTCACTCCTTAATAATATTCCTCTTTTTTTTCTTGTATTCTTTCATACTCAGTAAGCCCTTTATGTCTTACTGGCTTTACTACCTTGCTTGGAGTGAAATGATTTAAAAAAAAAAAAAAAAAATTAGGATTTTGACCATAACTCAGGTTACTTAATTTTTCGATAAGAAAATTTCTTAATTTTTTCTGCTTGGAACTGATAAATAGAAAAAAAAGACTTTTTTTTTTTTTTTTTTTTTTCCCCCCCAAAATGTAACTAAACTAGTAGAAATGGTAGAATTTATGAGTATAAATTTACACATTTAGTAACTTTTTATTTAATTTCAGATTTTTTTTTTTTTTCTTTTAGAATGAAACCACACTGCTATTGGTAGGGACATTGCTTAAGATTTAGTAGTCAAATTTGAATACAGTTGCTTACAAAATAAATTATGTCCTTTTATATATGGTATGTAGGCATCCTGGAGAAATATTAATTGAATAGTTGCGGGTTTGGGTCATGGTAAAGGAGTAACCGTCTGGGAAAGGAAAATTTAGACTTTGCGCAGTTGATTAAAGGGGCATGACTCGTGCAACATCGTGTTCAATAGTGATAGCATTTTGGAGAGGTATTTCTTTTTATCTAGAATTGAAATCAGCTTATCTGCTTCATATTGTCAGAAACGAAAAATGACAACTGCTTAAAGACAATATTTATTAATTCCAGATGAAAGGAAATTTATTAATTTTATCATAGAATTATAAATAAATACAAAGTTTTAAAAAAGGACTTAGTTCATTTCTAGAAGAATTAATTGCAACAGTGGCAGTAAATGCAAAGGCAGTTACTAGTTTAAGGTAATGACATTGTTTGAATTACTAAGTAATTTAATTAAAATATCCATCAATAAAACAATTACTTATTTATAAATTGCAAAAGCCCAGATTGGAAAAAACTACCTATTTTATTTTTTTCCTCAGCTGAATATACAAATTATGTGTTGAGCAAGAACTTTAAGTTGGGTATGATATAAAGTCTGCATGCTACTAGATGTCGGCACATAGATTACATTTTGATTAATACCTTCTTTGGATTTTTACATGGTCTGAACTTGTGACTGGGGTCATTATCATTATTTATTTGGCAGTGGTGTATATACGCACATACACATAATGCCTGCATATATATTCACACTCAATTTTTCAGAGTTTCAGGCAGACACACACAGACTATGAGTTTTATATATTAGAAATATGTTCAAGTCAGGCTAAGGTATGCTACTTGTAACAAGTAACTCAGTACAACCTGCCGCATGGACTGGTGTTTGGCATCCAAACCAGCTCCCCTACTAGTTTTTCTGTTGTTGAGGAGGGTGACATGTCTCCACCCCTAGGATAAAAAACAAGATCTGTCAAAGAGCAGATGAGCTTCTTATAGGAATTGACCCACACACACACACACACACACACACACACACACACACACAAGATAAAAATATAATTTTAAGGTATGCTATATTTATGGGTTAACGTGCTCAGTATTAAGGATAGAATGTATGTAAATATAAAGGTGGACATTGAGGTGAACACCCATTGGCAACAGTCTGTTGCATGCTTAAATGCAATTGTCAGGCCTTTAAGCATGAAATAGTGTTACCACTGGGTGTTACACACACACACACACACACACACACACACACACACATATATCTTTGTGTATTTAGGCAGCAATCCTTCTTTCAGGCACATTTCATTGAAAACGACAGACAAGGTGCTTTTATTTAGTTTTTTATACAATTTCCCATGCGATCTAATATTTTTTCTTTTTGGATGATAAATTATATAAAAACTGTCCGGATGTTCTTTTTATCCGAGCGCTTTCGGCTATACATTTAGCCATTTTCAAGGATTATATTTTAACTGTTAAAATGCTAAATGTATAGCCAAAAGCGCTCGGATAAAAAGAACATTTGGACAGTTTTTATATAATTTATCATCCAAAAAGAAAAAAATTATTAGATTGCGTGAGAAATTGTATTAAAAAAACTAAATAAAAGCACCTTGTCTGTTGTTTTCAATGAAATGTGCATATATATATATATATATATATATAGTGTGACAGAAATATTATATTTCTAATATCTACCTCCCACATAATATAAGACATGAGCTAGATGAAGACATCATTGCCACTAATGTTTCACCATTATGTGGGAGCTATTTCTGCCACACACTATATATATGGCTTCTCTCTAGCCTTGAATGGCAATCTTCCTTGAGATGGTGTCTCGATTAAAACATTCAGTATACTTAAACTACCATGAGTGTCTAGGTTGAGCATCAGGAATATCATCCATTCTTGTAAAAACCTTGCCTCAGTTCATTACTACAAATCCTCTGTTGCACAGGACTCACCTTGCTTTGTACAAGATTAATCCTGGTCCTGCCTCAGCCAAAAAAACAAAAGGAAACATGACTTCGTATAGAGATTGAGGAAATGAATCTTTTTTTTTTCTCTTCCCTCTGATGAAAACATGACACATGTTTAAATACGCAAAATATTATAAAACCATTTAATTTCTTTTATGATTCTTATAATCGCCAACATGGTAAAAAATCCCCCACATTTTTATAAAACCTTTCCATGCAGATGAATCTGAATACGTCAACTTGTTCTTGGATGGGGGAGGAAGTTTCATTTAGTGTATATGCAATTAAATCCTCAGTTTCAGCCTCATGTTATTTTGTGGGTGCAATCTTAACAAGCCCCATCTTACAAGAGCACTTAGGAAATTTGAACACAATGCAGCTGCTTTTTTTGCAAAGTGTTCTTTTGAGATGAAGTCAAAAGCAAGCCTTGTATCTACTCTCCTGCCTCTTCACTCCCCGCCCTCATTCTCTTTCAAGGCAGGGCAACAACACAAGCACTCGTATATACACACACACCATAAACATTGCATAATTAGTTTTGTAACTTTTTATTTTTCCGTTTGTTTGATGTTTCTTGGCTTCCCAGATTTCTCAATAAAAGGAATGAACCACTTCCGTTGACTTATAAAAACCCAAGTCTTCTTGTAAGATTTTAGAATACATTCAATAATAAACTTATAAACCAGATACTCTCATTACCCCCCCAAAAAAACCCAGTTAAATCATTATTTTCACAAAGATTAATTATTGGTTTTCAACCATTTAAGTTTGAAAGACATTGAAGCCTGATTTGGGTTTTAAAGCAATTAAAACTTGGTTTGGGTTTTAAATCCTGGTTCATTCAAAGAATTTGACAGCTCCTGAATAGTTCTGTCCATCCAATTCCACTCACAGGGCTTGGGTCAACCTGTGGTATGGTTTTCAGACACTTTCCAAAGGTGCCATATACTAGGATCACTTCCCCAGGCCGATACGATCAAGTAAGTCATCTTCCTGACAAATTGAGCAAGGTGAGATTTGAACCCCTGATCTCATGGTCAGAAAACAAATGTTCTAACCACTTAGTCACTTATAAGTATCGTCACATAACAACAACATAATTTATTTTGTTTAACAAAATGTTCATGTTCAATGCGGCACCAAAGCCTATCAGCAACAATTCTACAAACCATTTCTTCATAAGATTTCAGAAAACTTATCAGAAATTGTTTTAAGTTTGGGCCTGTAAATAAGATATTTCAGTCCCCACAAGGAAAAGTTTGGTGTTAGGTCTAGTGATCGTGATGGTCCCTCAATTGCTCCATGTCGTCCTATCTATCTCCTCTCAAAATTAAGATTTAACCATTCTTAAACATGTAAGTCATATTGGTGCTGGACACCATCCTGTTGAAAGTCAATAATTATCTTGATTAACCGTACCAACAATGGATATTGACCTTATTATTCTCATGGATAAAATGGTGGTCCAAACTGTCACTCCTGTGATAGGTTCATATCAGTTTCCAAGATAACACATTGGTTAATATTGCGCTCCAGTACAAACAATTATGACGATTGATTTGTTCTTTCAATTTAATGCTTTCTGCATCTATCATATCTTATCAAGAAAGGTCTCATCTTAATTGACTTTATTTCCAAAATTTTCATAAAACTCTAGTTGTCTTTTATGCATTTCCATCATGCAAGCTTTGTAACAACCTTGGGATGTTGGGTCTCAACTTAAGATTCTTTAAGAGTCTAAACAACAATTCTGTCACTGTTACCCGACTCTGAAGAAAGATGTCTACTGGATTCTTGAAGAATTTTCAACATTGATTCTCTCTTTTTTCATTGGACTTTTCTAAACTTGTTACCGAAATTGGGCCTTCTTGATTTTAGGTCATCACTTATGCTTCCTGTTCTTTCAAAGTTTTTAATTAAGCTTGTGATATTTCAACTCTGCACTTGCCGAAGGTTAAATTCAATGATAAACAAGTGACGTTTATCTCCGAAGGTTTATCTCCAAAGGTTAAATTCAATGATAAACAAGTGACGTTTATCTCCATTGTTATCCTATTGGTAATAAAGTTGAACTGCTTTTAATCTTTGTTCCATCATTAACCACATAACCATATTTTTCTATATTTCTGAAATGAGGTATTGTAATCGTTTACACTATTTACATTGTTCGGACTGTTG